>JAKSZT010000536.1:2587482-2730032 GCA_026826555.1 Tolypeutes matacus
CTCTCCTCAGAAGTGAACAAAGTTTGTAAAATCTGTTGACAATCATCTCATGTAGGCTTATGAGTGTGGAAAATAGTTTCCAAAAGTGAAATCAGCCTCTGGGGGTCCTCTGAAAAAGGAGGGTTCTGGTGTTTCCAATTATAGAGATCAGAGGTGGAAAATGGGATATAAATCATTTGAGTATGGCCCGGAGGTGCCCTTGGTTGAGGAGGAACTTCCCTGAGCAACAACAGGGGCACTGAAGAATCAGGCCCTGGTGGAGGGGGCTGATAGGGAGTTCTCCCTCTTCTGTTGGGAGGACTCTGGACTTCCCCTTGGGGCAAGTGCCCCGGGGCCTGTTGCTGCCAGGGAGTTCTTGGGTAAGGCAGCGGGTCAAAAAAGCTTTCAGCTATATCATCAGTTTCTCCCAGAAGAACAGGATATAAATGGGGTTTCTGTTTCTCTGCTTTCTCATCTTTCTTTACTTCTGGTGGATCCCATGCCCCTTGAGGTTTTGGGGCAGTTACTAAAATGGTTTTTCCACCTATCCTTGCATACATATCTTCCTTCCTTGATTGCTGGCATTTATGGATATAATCTACTTTCTCACACCCAATGTCAATCCAAACATCTATATAAACCCTCTGGTCGGGGTGGGGAACCCCATAAACAACAGACCGTACAGCAAACAACAGAGATAAATCAAATGAGCCTTCCAAAGGCCAATCTATTCAGAAGGCTGGCCATTCAAGTTCACAGAGTGTCCATAGGAAGCCTGGATCTGCTGGCTTCTCATAGTCACAGGATCTCTTAAAGAAATCAGAAAAATAACAAGAATGAATTCAAGAGGAGTCTGCGGAGTGGATTTTCCTTGTCCCATCCTGTTAGGGTTGAAACAGTTAAAACACCAAGAAACACAGAACATAGACAGACAAACGAACAAAACACTGGAGACTAGTCTCACTCCCACTCACACAGCCAAATACCAAAGTGAAACCTAACTGTTTCCAAAATCAGGAAAGGGCGTTCTGTCCCTGATTCGGGGTGTGCAGTACCGTGGTGTTCCACCTGCAACAGCCCCCACAAATGCTCCGGAACCAACACAAATGGGAGAATCCCTTACCAGATTCCTCATGGCCACTGTCCTAGTCCGAATCTGATCACGAATTGAAAGCAAAGGTGAGGAAGTGGAGGCACTTCCCTCTTAGTCTGAGGAGGTTGACCCCAATTAAGGGGGACCTCTAGGTTGATCTCACTGGGTCCTCCAAATGTTGTAACCCAGGAGATCGACCACACTCAGGCTTTAACCACTTTTATGAAGTTTATTGAGCTAAGCCCAAGGGTGTCTGCAGCACCTCTCACGCAGGAGAGAACTGCAGCCCCCAGGTTCTAAAATGGCTCCCTTTTATAGGGGGTTGCTGACTCAGTTTGCAAGCAAGCAGGATGTACAGAAGTGGATTTTGGCAGTTAGCTAGCCTTTGCACAGAATGCCCTCCTAGCCTGGGCCACAGCTGCAGGGTTGAGATGTCCTTGCAGGATTGTTCAAGGGGCAGGGGGAGGTTGTGTGCTTGTCTGTCCTTGCAATATTGTTCAAGGGAGGGGAGGTTGTGTGCTTTTCAGTTAGGACACTTAGGGAGAGTGGAAAATTTTCTTCTCTACGTTACTCTGGTTCTGGTTTAGGGTTCAACAGTACTGTTACTTTTTGGTCTCACTTGCGAACCTATCATTATCAATAAGCTTGTAGCTTTTGTCAAGGACAAAGTCCAATCTGTCAAACTAATGGTATTAGCCCAACCCTACCAACACCTGCCAAGGCCTGGAAACCACTACCATGAGTCAATGATTTGACCCACTAAGAAGAGATGTGGGGAGTGTTGAACCCTAAATTAGCCTACCCATAGGCCTTCATGGCAACCAGAGTAAAGTAAAAAAGAAAATTTTCCACTGTCCCTAAGTGTCCTATCTGAAAAGCACACAACCTCCCCTCCCTTGAACAATCTTGCAAGGACAGACAAGCACACAACCTCCCCTCCCTTGAACAATCTTGCAAGGACAAACAAGCACACAATCTCCCCTCCCTTGAACAATCCTGCAAGGACATCTCAACCCTGCAGCTGTACCCCAGGCTATCAGGGCGTTCTGTGCAAAGGCTAGCTAACTGCCAAAATCCGCTTCTGTACATCCTGCTTGCTTTCAAACTGCAACAGCAACCCCCTATAAAGGGAGCCGTTTTAAAACCTGGGGGCTGCAGTTCTCTCCTGCTGAGAGGTGCAGCAGACACCCGCGGGCTTAGCTCAATAAACTTCATAAAAGTCGTTAAAGTCTGAGTGCTGTCCAGCTCCTGGGTTATAACAACATTATATTTCAAAGCTATAAAAATGATGTGAGGCCAAGGATGGTACTAATTTTTTTCAGAGGGAATTTTAGTTTGCTTCTTCCAGGCCCTGTGGACATCATCAATCCAGGACAAAGTTCATCTCATTTGAAGACTTGAGCTTCTAGGTACTCTGTTACTTTTGCTTTATGCTTTACCAAAGAACAGTCTATCAGGGTTCCAACAAAAAGCAGTGAATGGATTATCAAATTTTACTCTTGTTAACCCTGGACTTTGGCATGTGTGTCAATAAAAGCTTAGTGTTGTCAAATGCAATTATCCGCCTCTTTGCTTCTTTTTCAACTATACAAACACAGGACATATGTAACCCTGAATGAGGATTCATATATCTGTATTCCTAACTTTTTCTAGACCTTGACCCAGGAATACTTCATTTTATTAAAGATGAACAGGAGGATATATTTGTTATGTTTATTTAAAAAAAAAGGGGGTTGCTGTGGTTTGTTTACTGCCACCATGGAAATCATGGTCTGTAGCCATGGGACATGGATTCAGAGGAGTGAAATATAGGCAGTGGAGGAGGGGAGGAACTACAACTTCTGTGCTTAAGCAGCTTCCCTGATGGACTTAGAAGCTCCTTCCTCATCCCTGTGCCCTGTGCTATGAACACTGGGTTGGAGATCTTCCCTCTTCCAAATGGCAATGTGATGCTGATGCTAAATAAATTCACCTACAAACTGGATTTCTCCTTACTAGACAGGGATGTGTGTCATTGAGATGGAGGGGTGTGTACCCTTGGCAGGCAATGACAGACATCCAGGAAAGGAATCAACTTGGGAGTCACATGTTTGGGAACAAGGAAAAGATATCCTTGTTCATAGATATCCTATTGTGATGTATCTTGAACCTCAGGCAGGGATTGGCCAGACAGATGGAGGCAGAGATAGCCTGGATCCAGGGTCTGTGCAGACAGAGGAGTTTGGGCACAGAGAGGAGACTCCCCTGCTTCCAGTCCTTCTGCTGGTCCCTACTTCCCTTAGCCTTCAATGTTGACCCTGCTGAGGAGGCTGCCCTTACCACACTAGTAGTTCTTCAAGGGGGAGTACCCAGCAGAAAGTCTGTCTTCTCCTGTGGTACTAACAATTAACATAACTGGGCACACTCAGTGAGCTTTTTGTTCTTCATATGGTCATATACATGCTCCTTGTGCTCTGTGACACTCTCTGATCTGTGTAAGGAAGGCCTTCCTCCTCCTTTCCGGAAGGCTGGGTAAGGGAAGGGAAGTGAATACAGAAGGCAGGGTGTTTCCTTGAAGTTCCCAAAGGAATGTGGAATGCTGGAGACTGTTCCAATTGTGTATTGGCCATGCTTTTTGCAGACTTCTTTCCCCATTTATGTCATGAACCCAACAGATTCAGTTACCCTGAACTTTCATCTCTTTGCTTAGGGACTTCCAAAAAACTTGAATATAGGAAGGGACTCAAAAAGAATTGGTTTTCCAAAACATAATCATGAAATATTTCAAAAATAATGAAAGCCAAAAGAATTTTATAGTTGATACTTATTGCCCACAATATTCCACCCTTAACATTTGAATGCACTTCCTTTATCAATACCCCAATTATAAATTAACTTATTTTTATCCATTTCAAGCAATGTTGCAGACATCAGTAAGTTTTACTTAAATAACTCAGAATGAATATCTGTAGAGTTCAATATTTTTAGTATAGTTATTTTTACCTTATATTTACATACAATGAAATACACATATCTTAAATGATGAGTTTTAACAATATATACCTATTCAAACAAACCCTTGTCAGGCGATAGAATATTAACTTTTACTCCATAAAGTTTATGGAGTAAAGGTTGCTGTAGTCTCATGTTAATCCCTACCTAGTAAATCCAACTTCTATTCCTACAAAGTCAACCAGTGTTCTGATTGTTTTCCACCACAGATAAGTTTTTCCTCTTTTAAGTAGTCATATTCATCAAATCTGTTCGGTAAGGTTTCTTTCATTCTTCAGTATAAGTATGTTGTATATAGCACTAGTTAATTCTTTTTAATATTCTGTAACTTTCAATTGTATGAATTATCACCCATTGTTTATATATTCTCCGATTGATGAAAATCTGGACTGGTTCCAGTTTGGGGCTATTATGAATAAATATGCTATGATCAATGCAAATATTCCACTGTCCTGATTTGTGATAATCAGTGTAGTCTAAACATTTGCTATATTAGAAACCATGCATGTGTCACCAGACCTAGTTTTTCTCCCTAAGTCTGGTTTTTGGAATGCTGGTGATAAACTAAGCTTGATTTACTATATGACCATCCTGTATAGGAAATGACTATGACTCTAGGTATCTTTGGTCAGTCTTGGGAGATATGACAGGGGGACGGATGTAGACCAAATGGTTGGGCATCTGTCGCCCATGTGGAGGGACCTGGGTTTGGTACCCAGGACCTCCCAATAAAAAATAAAAAAAAATATATAGAAGGCACGTGAGCCACCAGGCCCTGTGTGCAGGTGCACTGCCAGGCCACACGAGTGAGTGAGCCTTCAGGCTCTGCTAGCAGGTGAGTCTCCAGGCCCTGACTGTGGGTGCGCAGCCAGGCCCCACATGCAAGTGAGCCGCCAGGTCCCGCAAGTGAGTGCTCCTTCATGCCCCGCAAGCCATGCAGCAACATGATGGCATAACAGGAGAGTGACACAAGGAAGAGACAAGATGAGGCATGCCAAAAAACCAGGAACTAAGGTGGCACAGGCAGTAGGATGCCTCTCTCCCACATTGGAGGTTCTGAGGATCAAATCCCAGTGAAGACAGAAGGAGAAGGAGGAGAAGAAAGGGCAGAAAATGGACATAGAGTCACCAGCAAATGGACACAGAAACAGCAAAAATGGGGGGGGCAGATAAAAAAGGATAAAAGTAAATAAATCCTGAAAAAAATGTATAGAGGTGGAATATATGCACTATAATTAGTAGTAATACTTTGAAAATGCCCTTTCATGATATGTTAACAAATGTTTCACAGCAATGCAAGGTGTTTGTAGGGGGAAGGGTGCGATGTGTGAGAGCCCTGTATGATGTTATGAATATTTATTTTGTAAGTTCACAATGTTTGCTAAACATTTATAGCTTATGTATGTTCATGTATGAATTATATACTTCAACAAATTGTTTAAAATATACACTATGATCATTCTTGTAGATATCATTTCATAAGATTCTTGAGACAAATGCCATCATTTATTTGGAGTCTAAGGACTAGAGGAGGAGCTTTCCACAATTAGTCCCAGCAGACTCAAGAATGTCTCTGACATTAGTGATTTGTGCTCAGCCAAGGTCTACTCCTGGCCAAGGACTAGAAGGACTCAAGGCTTTTAGACTTTGTTACCCTATCTCCACTGGTTCCCCATATGTCTTCTACAATATAGAGTTTATAGACCAAAATCCTGTGGGATGGAGAGAGCAAACATTTTCTATTTCATCTTTAGTCTTGGCTTAGGATCTGAACAGGCTTGTGAGCAGAACCAGATAAAATTTCTGACTTGCGATGTGAACATTGATGCATCCTTTTCTCTCTGAGCCTTAGTTTCTTTCTGTGTAAAAAAAAGGGGTTAACTCCCTTGTCGGAGGATCATTTGGGCCTGAGAGACTGGAGCAGGAACTGCACCCAGAGATTCAGGGGTGTGATGGTTTAAGTGATCCTGGGATGTCTTCTCTCCCTTCTGCTCTCTCTAGTCACCGGTGTAAACTCTGGAAGCCTCAAAGTCACCCCTCTTTGTAAGTGCCTGACAGGATCCTGTGCATGCCTTCCCACTAGTGTCAGCTCCAAAGATCCCATGGTGGTCAGGGAGGAGCCACATGGTTGAGCAGGAGTTCACTTACAATGTGGTCTCCTGAAGATTTTCCTCTGAAGTCCTGCTCTATCTCACCAGCTTTTTGTCAGAAATGACTCCCAGAGCACATATAGTGTTGGAGTCCTGTCCCAGTGTCTAACAAGATTAAGCAATTTTATTCTTGTTGTGTGTGTGTGTGTAAGTGACTTTATGTGTAGGTGTGTGTGCACACACAGACCCTTTTATTGCTAACTCTCATTTATGAATAACCACAGAGCTCTAGGTATGATCATGGGCCTTTGTACACAGCTCTTCCTTAGTAATGACATCAGCACATATTTCTGAGTAGGCCTAATGGGCCTGAAGAGCCCTTTCTTACTGACTGCCTCTTCCCTGTTCCTCACCTGCATGGAGAAGCTGCAGACAAACTTCCAGGATGAGGAGGTCCATAACAGCCACTTCAGGAAGGCTGTATTGCTGAGAAACCAGGATAAAAATCTATCACCAATGTTGAGTAACTCCTGAGCCCTTCCCATGAAATAGCAGAGAGCTGGAGGGTAGAGCAAGGCACCCTATCAACTTCTTGGTTGGGATTAATGTGATGCTCCCTCATCTCTGCCCCCCTTCCCAGGATTTCAATTCCAATTAGGCATGGCTGGAAGGAACCAGACCAAGGCCCTAAATGCTGACTGCCATCCCAGTGTCCTTTCCCCTACAGCACACTGCTTCTGCAGCCCTGAGCTGTGCCTTGGCATGTGATGAGCAGCCAACAGTGCTGTTGGAGGGGAGCTCCATGAAATCATTTTAGAATTTGCTTTGTGGATATCTCTGAGATTTCTAAGTATAATTCCTGGCTTTAGAAGTTCCATTCAGAAAAAAACCCCCATAATGTGGATTTGAGTGATAGATTGAGAATCCCCATGCTCAAGGAAGGTGGGACTTCAGTTCTCTTCCTCTCTTAGCCAGGATGGAGAAGATTAGTAGAGGTGCATGGAGAACATCATGACTAAGGTAGAGGGAAAGTGCTGGGGAGCAGTGGAGGTGATGCTGGAAAGGGAATGTGAGTACAGTCAGGGGCCCTGAAAACTAAGTTGTGGAATCAAGACTTTAATGTGCTTTAGAGAGTTAAGGAATCAAGAGTTTAATGTGCTTTAGAGAGTTGAGAAATCAGGAGTTTAATGTATCTTAGAGTTACATTAGTGTTGACGGACCTTGAAAACTGATTGGGCCTGGGAGGGCAGAGTCAAAGCAGGGCCTGCAGCAGGTTTGGTGTTCAGGGTAGACTGAAAGTTGAGGTTTTGAGTAAATGAGCCAACCATAGATTCTCCATGGTATTCCCTGAGTGAAGGGCTCAGGAGACACTCATCTCAGGAATCCAGCCCTTGTAAGAGCTCTGGAAAATACTTTTGATATTAAAGGAAGTTGAAAACACAAAATGTAGTCCTGTTCCTAACAAGATGGTGAAGTAGCACAGCCTGCTGGCTCTGTCCCATGAAATATGTCCTTGAAAAAGCTGCAGAGGAAAACATGGTATCCAGGAACAGGCAAACCCCCAATAATGGCAAACCTCTGGGAGGAGGGAAGGCTGTTTTGGCCTGCGGTGTGCATATGTGTGTGTATGCATGTGTGCATTTGTGTTTTTGTGTAGTGAAGAAGGTGAGTAACTAACTGCAGCCTGGAACGCTTACACCAGCTGCCTTCCACACCTGTGAGAGGCAAAGCTGAAGAGAATTGCTTTCAGTTCTGCACTGGGCTGTCCTCACTCATTACTTTCTGAAAAGCTTTGCCTGCTTGTCCTAGCACTAGGAATCAGTGACAAAGTTCAGGTCTTTAAAGTAGTGCCAATAGGAGTTGACACAATAGCCCTATTGGGTGAGGAACTGGGACAATAAGTAGGGAATGATGTCCCCAAGCATCCCCACACCCTCCTTTCTCCAAGGTCCCACAACCAGTGGATTACAGTCTGATCCCAATGATCCATGTTCCTGGAGGCTTGAAATGAAGCCCTGACATGATGATTCCTTGGACTTTGAGACTTCACGGGTGAGTGTTCATAGGGTCTGGGCTGCTGCAGCCTCTCTGCCCAAAAGCTACTCCCTCCTCTCCCCTTTCTTGAACTCACCATTGCCTGATATCAATCAGGGTCTGGCATGCATCCCCTCCCAACTTTCTACAGGATAAATGAACTCAGGGGCCATGAGGCACTGAGCAGCACAACTATCTTAAAGAGAAACAACTGGACATTATAAGACCTGGGAAGCAGAAGTCTAAGAATAGATGGATCAAAATTTAAAAATAGTAATATATAATGATAACAAAGAATACAAGAATAAATATTTTACATGTGACATGAAAAAATCTGAAAAGAATAAAGTTGAAATATTAGTAATAAAAATATAATATTATTAATGGTAATAGCTGTTGGGATTCAGTTCTTATAGATCATTGAGGTCAATAATGAATAAAAGTTTTTAAATATATTTTGCTCAATGTACTTTTTTATATACATATACATCCCTTTTGTGTCTTTTCCTGTCTATACGTATCTCTGAAAGAAAAATCAGAGCATGCAGAATATGGCATTTTACCTTGGACACCAAAATTTTACTTCAGGAAAGGAAGCCAGAATAGAAGTAGTTTTGGAGTTCTAGGGATGGAAAAGGAATTTTTTAGACATAGAAAGCAAATTTGTTTGAATTCTACTGATTAGACCACAGTTTGCACATCTTATAGAGAGCTTTATTTTTTATTGAGCCAAAGGAAATGAACTAGGGACATGATTGGCTCCCTGAGTTAACTGCCTTTGTGGGAATTTAAAATTTCAAAACAAAGAAGAAACTTAAGAGGGCATTTGGGAGGGGGAATCTAAGGGACCCCCAGGGCTTTCTCTATACATTTTTATCATATGTCTAGCTCTGTATATTTACTTTCATCAGATTAGAAATTAACAACGGCAATTGTGGGAAACCAACTAGAAAAACCTATGAAATGAGGCTCCTTTCTGTTCTTCTTTATGTGAATGTGTTTGAGGGGAACTTTCCTGCAGTATTGATGCAGGTACAAATCAGTATCTTTAATCAAAACACATACTTTGTATGATTTCACTCTGTACTATGTTCATTTTTTATTTCTTTTAAATTGTAACCAAATTATCCATGCCAAAAATATAAAAAATTATAATGTTTATTGAGACAAGCATCAAAACTCCTTTTCTAGGCTCAGCCCCATTTCTCCTTCTGCAGAATTTCACACTTCTAACTGCATTGGCTGATTATTGTGGGTTCGTGTTTATGTTTGTAAACACATGCATGTCTCTCTTTTTCATCATCCTACACCCCACCATATATGAGAAACTTCATCTACCCTTACCTTTCCAAAAATAGATTTATTTTTAGATTAATTTTCTGAAATCAATAAATACTACCATTTTGTTGTATTCTTGAATTAGTTTTTACCTTTATAGAGCCTCTCCTCAGTTGTGTGATGATCCTTGGTTTTCTTTTCATATTGAGGAGTGAGAACCTAGAGATGACAGAAATCATTGAATGCATGAAGACGTCATTCAAAGTGTTACTCTCTTGTGCTCTGTCCAGGCCTGTCCTTGAGGGTCTTGTGATATCAGTCTAATTAGGTCTAGAGAAACTGAGGCAACACTCAGACATATTTTAAAGTATGTGTCCCCTGTTATCTACAATAACACCAGCGAAGATTTAAATAATAATGCATTTTAGGAGTGATATCCTTGTTATTTAAGTTAATACTTTTCAACTGTATAACATAATACAGAAGAATTTGAAAATCACGAGAGTTCCATTTAACAAGCTCTATGAACTTAAAAGAATGAATAATTCAAAGTAGAATTCAGACATTATAATAGGTGTTGTAAAGTATGGTATTTAAGATTGAGATTTGGAGATAGATGGACTTGCATTCCAGTCCTCTTACTGGTATATATAGCTCCAGAAAAACTTTTGCCTATATATTCAACCATTAAATACCTGATAGGACTTTTCATGGGGAGTAAATAAATAAAATAAATGTGATGCTTCCAGTGAAACATGTAACACTGTAGTTGGCATAGGAAAAAACTTCAGTAAACAAATATGAACTGATATGGCACAAATGCAACAAGTAGAAAATATATCAGAAATTGAGTATATTGTTTGGGGAATTTAAAATTAACCTTTAATAAACAAGTGACTGATAATCACAAACATAAGAGTATTAATTATGTGTGGATGTGAGGGAAGGGGACTTGAGTGTGGTGCATGCAGAATGCCTCAAAGTTACAGATTTTGTTCTATTTCTTATGAGTTGGTTAATGAACTGCCCTGTTTTATAATTATTCTATATATCTAAGAAAATCATTTTATATATTCCCTTGAAATATGGCTAATGTAACTGAGAAATGATTTTTAGATTAAATTTAATTGAAATTACCAAAATATACTATCTAGTGGTCAATATCATCCTATTCCCAAAGTCAGATAAAGATACTATGAAAAATGAAAATTACAGATGCATTTCCCTAATGAATATAGATGCAAAAATCTTCAACAAAATATGTGCTCATAGAATCCAACAGCACATTTAAAGAAATATACATTATGATCAAGAGGTTTTTATCCCAGGCATGCAAGGGTGGTTCAACATAAGAAAATAAACCAGTGTAATACAACACATTAATAAATTGAAGGTAAATAACTTGATCATCTTGATGCAGAAATGGCTTTTGAGAAAAGACAGCAGCCTTTCTTTATAGTGAAAAATCTTATTGAAATATATCATTCTCAAATGAACATACATAAACAATCAGTGTGTAGTGAAAGATGTGAACTTACAAATCAAACATGCATATCATCATATAGGGCTCCCATATATCACTCCACCATCAACACCTTGCACTGCTGTGAAACATTGGTTAAAAAACTATGTAATAGCATTATCAAAATATTATTACTGACTAGGGCCCATATCTTAAATTTGGTATATTTTCCCCAACCCACCTGTTTAACATCCTTTATTAGTGTTATATTTTATAGTTCCTGAGGGAATATTTTTACATTGTTAACTATAGTCCATTCTCCACTACAGGATTCATTGTGTTATATATTCCCATTCTTTGTAAAATCCTTTCAAAGTGTACACTCAGTGCCTCTAATTTTCATTACAGAGTTGTGCTGTCATCATATCAGGAAATTTTATATAAATTTTATTACTACAAAAAGAAAAATACCATATTCCCTTATCCCCCTTGTCCCTTAGAATTGCCATATTTTCTTTGACATTGCTGCAAAAATATTACAATATTACTGTTAACTATCACCCATAATTTACATTTGTTGGAATATTTCTGTGTATCACCATATTCTTAACACTTTGTAAGTGAACACACTTATATTTATACTCTTAACCACAATCTTCATCCACCACCAAAATGACTAGGTTACAGTCCCTAAATTATTTTCTAGCTAACTTTTAATTGACATTTATATCCATAGGCTACCCTTTTCAGCCACAACATTTATAAATCAGCAATGTCGGTCATACACACTATAAAGTGTTACCATCAACTCAATTAATTCCCACACTTTTACAATAGACCTTATTAGAAATTCTACACACAAAATGCATCAGTTCCCAATCTCATCACACATTTTATTTCCTAGTAACCTATACTCTAGTGTTCACTTATGTACTTTTACTCATCCTATTTATTTCATATTAGTGGTGCCATACAATATTTGTCTCTTTGTGTCTGGCTTATTTCACTCATTGTACTGTGCTCAAGCTTCATCCATGTTGTAACATCCATCCTGATTTCATTTCTTCTTACAAATGAATAGTATTCCATTGTATATATATATCACATTTTGTTTATCCATTCATCACTTGATGGATACTTGGGCTGTTTCAAATATTTAGAAATTGTGAATAATGCTTCTATGAACATCAATGTGCATATATCAGTTCAGGTTGTTGCTTTCCATTCTTCTGAATATACTCCTAGTAACAGGGTATCTGGATCACATTGCAATTCTTTATTTAGCTTCTCGATGTAATATCTAACTGTTTTCCACAGAGACTACACCATTATACATCCCCACCAACAATGAATGAGTATTCCTATTTCTCTAAATTCTCTCCAGCATGTGTAGTTTTCTGCTTTTAAATAATGGCTATTCTATAAGGTGTGAAATGGTACCTCATTATAGTTTTGATCAGCATTTCTCTAAAAGCTAGTGATGTTGAACATTTTTCATGTACTTTTGGCTATTTATATTTCCTCTTTGGAAAAAATGTTCATTCACATATTTTGCCCATTTTTAAATTGGGTTGTTTGTCTTTTTGTCATTGAGTTGTGTGATTTCCTTATGTAACATGGATACCAAACTCTTATGTGATAGGTGGCTTCCAAATATTTTCTCCCTTTGTGTAGGCTGCATTTTTACCTTCTTGACAAAGTCTTTTGAAGAACAAAGGTGTTTAATTTTGAGGAGATCCCATTTATTTTTTTTTCTTCCATTGCTTGTGCTTTGGGTATATGGTTTAAGAAACCATCACCTACCACAAGATCTTGAAGAGGTTTCCTTACATTTTCTTCTAAGGGTTTTTTTTTTTTTTTTAATTTATTTTTATTGTGGGTAAAAATCAAAATTCTCACAATACATACAAACATTTGCAAAATGATATATAAATATATATACATATATGTGTATTTGCTTACAAAAATGTTATTTATATATATATATGCATATATTTTAAGAGGTGCTTAGTTTACCCAAAAAATTACACGGAACCCACTAGGATTCCCATGTTGCCCACCTCCCACACCTCCCACCACATCCCACACAAACTTCTAAGGGTTTTATGTTTCTCATTTTTACATTTTGGTCCTTGATACATTTCAAGTTAATTTTTGTATAAGGTGTGAAATAGGGGCCTTCTTTATTTCTTTTGGATATTTCTTTTTACCAGTACACTTTACTGAATAGATTGTTCTGGACCCACTGGGGGAGGGTCTTGAAAGTCTTTTCAACAATCACTTGACCATAAATGTGAGCGTCTATTTCAGAGCTCTGAATTTGGTTCAATTGGTCAGTATCTTTATTCCAGTACCCTGCTGGTTTTACCACTGTAACTAAGTAAAATGATTTTAAGTTAGGAAGTCAAAGTCTTCTAACTTTGTTCATTTTAAAGATATTTTTGGCTTTTGGGGGCTCCTTACCTTTCCAAATCAATTTGATAATTGTGTTTTCTATTTCTGCAGAAAAAAAGCTGTGGGAGTTTTATTGCATTGAATCTGTAAATAAGTTGATGTAGAATTGGTACCTTAATTATATTTATTCTTCCAAACCATGAATACAGAATATCCTTCCCCTGATTTAGGTCCTCTTTGGTTTCTTTTAGCAATGTTTTGTAGTTTTCTTAACTCAGGTCCTTTATGTACTTGGTTAAGTTTATTTCTAAATATTAATTCTTTTAGTCACTAATATAAATGTAATTTTTTCTGATTTCCTTCTCAGGTTGCTCAAAAGTATTGTATAGAAACACTACTGATTTTGGATATTAGTCTTGTATCCCATCACTTTGTTGAAACTGTCTCTGAGTTCTAGAGGCTTTTTTGTGGCTTTTTAAGGATTTCCTAGATATAGGATCATATCACCAGTGAAGAGTAAAGTTTGTACTTTGCTTTTTTTTTTTTTTTTTCATTTTCTTGCCTAATTTCTCTAGCTATAACCCCCAGCACAATATTGAATAACATTGGTGATAGTGGGCATCCTTGTCTTGTTCCCAATCTAAGCAAGAAATCTTTCAGTCTTTCACCATTGAGTTAAATGCTAGCTGTGGATCTTTCATATATGCCCTGTACCATGTTGAGAAAGCTTCTTCTATTCCTACCCTTTGGTGTATTTTTATCAAGAAAGAAATTTGACAAACAAATGATATGATTCATCCACATTGGAAAGGAAGAAGTTAAACATTCACTATTTGCTGATTATATCCTATAACTAGAAAGTCCCCCAAAACTAAAACAAAACTACTAGAGCTAATAAAGAAGTTAAGCAGAGTGACAGGATACTAAATTAATGCAAATATTGGTGGTGTTTCTGTAAAATATTAAGGAGCAATCTGAGGAGGAAGTAAGGAAAAAGTCCATTTTCAATAGCAATGAAAAGAATCGTATATTTAAGAAGAAACTCAACCAAGCAGATAGAGGACCCGGTTTCAGAATACTGTAAAACATTGCTTAAAGAAATCAAAGATGAACTAAAAATATGAAGGGCAATTCCTTTTCATGTATTGGTAGACTAAATTTTGTTAAGATTTCACTTCTACCCAAATTGATTTACAGATTCATTGCAATCCCAATAAAAATCCTAAAAGACTTATTGCAGAACTGAAAAAGTAAATTATCAAATTTATTTGTAAGGGCAAATGTTCCTATATAGCCAGAAATACCTTAAAAATAAGAACAAAATTGGAGGATTCTCACTTCCTGACAAATCATATTATTAGCTACAGTGGTTAAAACAGCATGGTACTGGCTTAATGGTAGACATATATATATATATATAAATGGAACAGAATTAAGAGTTCACAAATAGACCCTCCTATCTATGGCCAAGTGATTTTTGTCAAGGCTCTCATGTCCACTTAGCTGGATCAGTCTATTTAACAAATGGTACTGGAAGGACTGAGTATCCATATCCAAAAGAAAGAAAGAGGACCCCTATCTCACACCTTATAGAAAAATCAATGCAAAATGCACCAAAGTACTACATATAAAAGCTAGAACCATAAAATGCCTAGAAAATAATGTAGGGAAACATCTTCAAGATTTGTGGCAAGTAGTGTTTTCTTAAACATTCCACACAAAGCTCAAGCAATGAAAGAAAAAATTAAATAGAACCTCCTCATCGTTAAATATTTTTTGCCTTAACTGACTTTCTGCAGACAGTGAAAAGGCAGCTTACTCAATGTGAGAAAATATTTGGAAACCATATATCAGATAAGCATTTGATCTCCAGGATATATAATAAAAAAGAAGCAACCCAATTAAAAAATGGACTAAAGACTTGATATTTTTTTCCAAAGAGAAAATACAAATGGCCAAAAAGCACATGAAGAAATGTTCAGCATCACTAGTGTTAGGAAAATGTTGATCAAAACTACCACTTCACACCTTATAGAAAGGCCATTACTTAAAAACTCTGGAAACTGCACATACTGGAGAGGATGTGGAGAAGTAGAAATACTAATTCACTATTGATGGTGATGTTGAATGATGCAGCTTCTGTGGAAGACTGTTTGGTTATACATCAAGAAGCTAAATACAGAACTTCTGTATGAAGTTCCATAGGAATATACTCAGAAGGACTGAAGGCAAAAATGTTCACCAATGTTCATAGCAACATTGTTCACAAATGCTAAAATATGGAAATGACCCAAGTATCCATCAACTGATGAATGAAAAATCCAAATATGTTATATACATACAAAGGAATGCTATTCAGTTGTAAGAAGAAATGAAATAAGGATGCATATGATAATATGTATGAATCTGAGGTCATTATGTTGAATGAAGTAAGCCAAACACAAAAGGATAAATATTGTATGGTTTTAATAATATTAAATAACTACAATGTGTAAACTCATGGTTTAAAAATCTAGAGTACAACTCACTACTAGATAGAACAAGGGCTGGTAAAGGGGAGCTGATGCTTAATGTATGTAGAATTTTTAATAAGATTGATGCAAATGTTTGAAAATTGATAGAGTTGATGTTACCATATTACAGATAGTATAACTAACTCTGCTGATCTATAAATGTGATCATGGCTAAAAGGGGTAGTCTAAGGATGTAGAAGTCAATAGAAAGAAACCTAAAGGAAAATTTTGGGATTGTATAACATAGTGAGCTTGGTGGTGGATGAGTACATGGAAAATAGTACAAAAAAAAAAAAGAATGTCTTCTATGAACTAGAATAAATGTATATAACATTATAAGGTGTTAATATGGTGGTACATGAGAAAATACAGCTAATGTCACTTATGGACTACAGATAAAAGTAATATTTTATTGTAGTGTCAAGGGTCACAAAGATACTATATCAATGTTGAGGATCCAAAATAGGGGATTGTAAAAGACTTCATAATATGTCTTTTTTGAAGTAAAGAACTGTTCTAAAATTGACAGGGGAGGACAGCACAACTCTGATGAAACTGAGTCACTGAGTATAAACTTTGTATGAATTTTATAAGACATGGGACTATATAATACTGTGAACACTGAGGTTGGTGATGTGCCATGATTACCAGTAAACATGAGAACATTCCTTCATGCACTATAATAATGTAAAATACTAATACATGGTATTAACATTAGGGCAATTTATGGGGAAAATATACCTAATGTAAGTTATAAACTATTGCTAGCATTATTATTTGAATTTTTAATCAATTATAAAAAAAATGTCCCATAGCAATGCAAGATATGGTTGATGGAGAATTATATGGGAATCGTATATGTGGTGCATGATTGCTTTGTAAATTCACAACTTTTGAAATTAAAAACATGTATTCAATGTTATTAGAAAATATAATAAAAATGAAGTACAAATCTCCCTAATCCCTCTTTCACAGACCCACACAATTCTGCTCCAGTTGTCTAATCTCCTTCTTTTCCATCTATATAAAATAATTATATTACAGTCCTGATAATTGTGTAACTTGTCTATACCTGTTCCGGAAAGCCCCTCAGACTCAAAGTAGGATTCTTGCGTTTGCTTATTCATTTACCCTTCATTTATTCATTCATAGGTTAATTGTCTCCTAATTCATAGGAAGAACATTTTCAGTGAGTCTCAGTGAACTTCATACCTTCACTCCAATCTTTTTATTTTTTTTCTGGCCCAGGGGAAATCAGGTCCAAGAGAAATCAGGGGAAATCTGACCCAGGAGAAATCAGACCCCTCACAACCCAACTCCCATCAATCAGAGACAATTTTACTTCCATCCTTCCCTAAAGCTTAAAAAAAGGCCTCTTCGTCTTGCCTGGAAGAATGTGAACCAATAACAACCTTTGAAGGATTTTTTTTCTCACTTCTTAGTTGTAGGTGATGTCCCAACCTCTTCCCAGTTGGGGACTCTAATTAAGGCCTGAATATCCATCAGTTGGTAGCCAAATTTGCTCTCCCACAGTCAGGTCTCAGAATGGACACTTCATGGAAAAACTCTTGATATCTGAATAAGGGCCAAGACTTCCAGTAACGCTTTTGTGACATCACCAATGACATAGCTCAGTTCCATGGGCTGTGTTTGAACCTAAAAATGGCAACATGAAATATTTGGCAATTGTTGAAGCAAGGAATTGGTTGTGGTGAAAAGAGATTTTATAAGAAAAATAAATGGAAACTTCTCCCTGCTCTCAAAGAGGTGGCCATCCATTTGGGTAGAGTGATGGAGGTGCAGGGAATGATAACTATGATGGGCTGTTGCTATCTCCCAAACCTTTCATTTGATTCTGGTTGAAGTTTGTTTCTTCTGCCCTGTTCACAAATGTCCACTCAGAACAACTTTTAGTTCCCTTTGTCCCTGAGACTTCACACAAGCTGTTCCATCTGACTTGAAGACTTTCTCCCCTACACGCACACTTCCTCTGGCCCATGGTACTTCAGAGATACATGTTGTTTAAGAGAGTTGATCCTAGCCAAGCTCCTGTATTTGGGGCCCAGCTCCATCCCTTAGTGGTCATGTGATTTTGTACATTTCAGTTGAGCTCTGTATGCTTTATTTTCTTCATTTCTAATATAGGGAAAGTTTTATCCATCTCATACTGTTGTCATTGGGATGAAATATGTTGATATATGTGAACACTGTGAACAGTGAATGTCTGGTACAGGATAAAACCATGTGAATGTTTGTTGTTATTGTTATACTTAGCTCATAGCTAACTGAGCATGTCCCAACTAGATTTTCTTGCTTAATGTATTCAGAGTATGCAATTATTCCCCATCATAGCACTCATCAGATTTCACGGGAGAGTTTCATTCACAAATCTGTCTTTTCCAAATGGACTGAAACTACTTGGGATAAAGACCACTTCTACCTCTCCTTTGAAGTTCTAGAAAGTATGAAAATGTCTGACACAGTCTAGGTTAAAGAAATGTATGGTAACTTCTCCAAAGGACACATCAATCATTTGGAACCACTAGAATGGGATTATGTGATCTGGCACCTGGAGGTGCCACTGTTATTTCATCTTACTGACCTTGAGACCCAAGAAATGTTATTGTGAATGCCCTTAGCCCTTCATGTACTTTTCTTTCAGGCCTCTATAGCAGGGTTATGATTGTCTTTTCAAAAAAGACTGAGCTTAGCACATCTGTGGTCAAACTCTCAGGGAGTTTTAGGAGTACTCTATGGTAAAAAAAAAATCTACTGTTTTCTGCTTGAGTCAAACATCTGTATTTATTCTGGAGGCCATTTAGAAAAGGAGAACTAGCAAATTGTGGAAGACATTTGAGGATGGATTTAAGAAACTTGTGGATGATGAGTATGGAGGCACCTGACAATTAAGACACAATAAAATCTGTCACCTGGGGAAGAGAGTTGCTTGATTTGCATAGCTCCATAAGATAGAACAGGGACAAGTGGTTGGAAAACAACAACAAAAAAGATCTGTGCTTGTTCATGGATATAGAAAAATGCCACTGTGGCCCATCCTTCCTCTTCAGATTTTTCTTGCACCATGCCACACTTCACTTTGCACTATGGCCTCAGGGAAATACTTAGGGTTTCCAGAATGTCCTGTGCCATTTTTCACCTCCTAACCATCAATATTTATTTATAAATCTGGTTAGAACTTGATTTACTGGTAGAAATCTTCTTGATCTTACTTTTTGTAGAATTTTGCACTCTGTTGCATACCCCATTGCACTGAACAAACACTTTACATTGTATGGAAGTCACTCAATTATATTACTTGTTATAGTTGGTTGCAAAAAAATGCCAACACATTCTTCCTCTCTCTCTTTCTATGTCTTCAAATGTGACTTTTTAGGTATTTTTATCAAGAGCAGGAGAGACTTTCTTCACCTCTTGAGTGGGACTAATATCATGATTGCTTTAGTCATTGGCACAGTAGCAAATGAGATAAAAGCAGAGAATTGTAAATACTTGTACATTGGGGTTGCCCTATTCTTGCTTTTTGAGGACTGAAAATCCATGAAAATGAATCCTGACTGGCTTGCTTGATGATAGAGACCATACAGAGGAAGGGTGAGGCTGTTGTAGTAGAGTTGATTTTAGGCCACCAGCTGACCTGGCAACAGATTGCAGATACATGAGGAAGTCCAGTTGAGTGCAGCTGAGCCTGGACCAGACCAGAAGTATCTCAAACTGCCAAAAAGTCATGAGTGCTGTAATTTTTTTTGTTGTTTTTAAGCCTCTACATTTAGGGTTCATTTGCTATACAGATAAAGATAAACAAAACCCTTTTTAACCAGGCCTTTTTTTACTCCATACTTTGAGGGACCTTCTAGTTATTTCATTTCCAGAGTGTCTGGCATAGCATCTTGCATGTTTACATTATACAGTATATCCTTATTAACTAAATGGATAAATTAAAGATGAATATTTCTACATGCAAATCTGTGCATAAAATTACATGTGCAATAAAGACTTTCATGCATTATATGACTTTAAATAAATGAAACTACATGTTGGAGGTATCTGCTTACCAAATGGAGGAAAACAACATTATTTCTTCTTATGCTGCCCCCATTGCAATTATCTCCAGGATATAAAGAAGTACCAAGGCATTGGAGAAGAGCTTCATCACACACCTTGCTCAAGCCTATATGATTTTCCTGAAGCATTGGCTCTGCTGCTTCCATGCCCTGCTTGAGCATAAGCAGCTTAATGGGGCTGGAAGCACCATTAGGGGATTTGGCTCCCTAGGTCCACCCTTTTGCTCCAAATTGTTGCCCCCTACTCCAGGCCAGTATTAATATGCACAGCCCCATCCCTTCCTAATGTCTATGACTCTTCTTTCCCACTCCAATGCACCTTCCTCTCAGCCTCCAGTACACTCAATGATACTACTTCAATGAGCTGATTTTGAAACAGACCTGTAGAGCCACACATTTTTTTTTTGCAGCTTCTGCATTGCAGAGCCTAACTACCACCTTGAATTGGATAGGAAAGAAGAAAAATAGAGGAAACATTTACATTGAGTTGAAGTTTTAATAAAGTAGCTTACATGCATTTTCAGAAGAAAAAATTCCACCAGGTCTCTTAAAATTGGCAAGATTAAAAAAGTGAGGTTTCAATTTTGTCATAATCTACAGGGGAGGATGCAAAGAACAGATGGGGAGAGGAATAACTCTTATCTTTTCCTCATGATGTCTCCACCTTCACACCTCACCTTGGAAGTCACTGAAAGTACTGCTTAGTTCCTCACACCTCCACAATGTGCATTGTTCATGTTCTCACAAGCAGGAATTGGGTTTGTGAGCTGTAAAATTTTATTGGCTTTGTGAGCTGTAAAATTATATTCAAAACCAAAAACTGACAAGGCAGCATATAAAAAACTATCATCCAAAAATGAAATTAAATGTTTTTCATATATAATGACCCCATGGAAACTTTTCAAAGATTTTATATACCCTGTTGTCATAGTAAATAGAGGCCCTTCACTGAGGGAGACAATTTGAGATGCCACTAAAATAACATGTATCCCTCCCTGATATTATATTACATGATGTGATATTTTGCTTGTTTATCATCTGCTTCCTCCTCATAATTCAATTTCTGTGAGCACAAAAAATTGCCTGTCATTGCAATGGCAGATACAGGCCATTATATCTTGCCGTGAAAGGCAGAATTGTGTGGGAGAGAGTTTGAACAACAATGTAAAGTATAATCCATGCTTAGTGTCAATGCTCCAAAATGTGTTCAATTGCAATGAATGCACCATACTTATGAGGGGTGTTGTTGATGTGGGTATATGTGGGTGGTGTGGGGAGCAAGGCATGTGGGAATTCCCTATATTTTTTGTATAACACTTAGTCATCTAAATATCTTTTAAAAAATAAAATGAAATAAATAAATAAATAAATTGATTTTAAGTCAATATCAATACATAGCAGTGAATAAAGCATATTTTAATTAGTTTCTGAAATAAAACTTGTCTGTTCTGTTTGTAAGTGTATATCTAGTATGTACACTGTGTCTGGCACCTAAAGAATACTCAAAGAGTTGAAAGATTGAATGAATTAATGAATTTTTTGGATTCTTAAATTGGTATTGCTTCTTTATTTATATCATCTGTGAAATCAAGAATAAATAAATTGACAGTATTCTAAATAAAAATTAAATTAATTAAAATGAAAAAATAACTTTTATAATGAAGTGATAGCAAAAGTATGATTGACACTGCACTAATGAACTGTTCTATTCTTATCTTTGCTTTGAAGAGAGGCGATTCTGTCTCTGCCACTCACACTGTCTGATGTACAAGGACTGAGAGCCCTTGGTCTGGTTGTGAGTTTAAATGCACAAAGTACTTCAAGAAAAATTTTTTTCTCAGATATTACAGAAGTTTTTTGAGTGAAAATGGAATATCTGAAAGCTGCATAATAAGTACATTTTCTTTTTCTGATTTTGAAAAAGAAGAGAGTGTGGCAATTTAGCATTATGAAAAATTAGCAGATGTATAAATTGTTAACAAGAGGGCATAGTTATTACACTCTGTTGTCACTGACTAAATACCCATAAACCATGCCATGGCACTGCATAGCTCCAGTTTTTTCTGACAAGCTTCTATGTATCAGAATACCCTGGGACTCAGTGCCTAGTCCTGTTTTATTGATACCTCTCTCTAGGTTGCCTCATTTAGTGCACAGCTGTCTGTAGCTGATGACTTTGAAGTTTACACCTCCAGACATGCCAGCTCCTCTCAGGTTCAGACTCATATGTTCAATTGTTTGCTTAACTTTCTGTGTCTCATCTTCTTCCTCTGTCAAATGTGATTTATAATAACAAATTCCTCATATGGTTGTCATGCAGACAACCATGGCACCAGGGTATGCACTCAATAAATGTTAACCCTTAGCATTATTACTTGACATCTCCATGTGTATAACTAATAGCAATATGATATTATCATGGTCATACAATTCTTGGTCCAACCCCCATTCTACTCTATTAAAGAATTTTTCATCGTTTGATTGGTGTGTTGACTTGTTCTTGATAATGGGTATTGTTGGGAAAGTTTAGTTGAGTACTATCTAATAGATCTAATAAATCATTTCTGTTGGTGACAATTGAGTCAGGTTTCAGAAAACTAACCTAGAAATGTATTATTACCATTCAGGCTTCTCCTGCTAATACACTCAATCCAAAATATTTGCTAAGTGAGCCCACTGTGATATATTCCATCCAGTTAATAATGTTATTTCCTCCTTTGTCTAGCCCACAAGTATCCCAGTCTTTCCTTATCAGTGTCCTTTGCTTTCACCTACCTCCTGTGAAAAGGCCTATTTAAAGGTGATATATAGGAATGCAATTGACTTTTGTATTTTATATGTATGCCAAGCTCTCACAATATTTTTTGTGGTTTTTAAAATTTTTCATTGAGACAGTCTTATCATCTATGAATAATGATATAAGTTTTTTTTATTGCCTTATTGTGCTGTCTTTAACCTTTACTGTTGTTTAAAAGAAACAACAAGAAGCAACCAGATTTTATTGCTATTTTTTCTCATTGTTTTATTAGAGAATTTTAGGTTTATAGAAAAATCATGCCAAAAGAACAGAGTCCCCATATAAACCCTCCAGTACCCAGATTTCCCTATTATTAATATTGTGCATTGATGTGTTACCTTTGTTATAACTCATGAAAAATATATTATTATAATTATACTATAAACTATAGTTCATAGATTACATTAGATTTCACCCTTTATAATGTATAATTCTCTGTTTATTTTAAAATTTTATTTGGTGAAAATACCGCACCGTGATTTTCATTTACATTTCTCTAAAGACTAATGAAAGTGAGCATTTTCACATGTGTTTGTTGTTCACTTCCTATTGTTTCTGGAGTAATGTTATGCTGGTCACTTGACTATTGTTTAATGGGGAAGTTTATCTTTTTGCTTTTGTGATGAAAGGATTCTTTAAACATTGTGGATATTAGACCCTTAGCAGGTATATGATTTGCAAATATTTTGTCCCATTCTTTATATTGACTTTATATTTTCTTGATGATGTTTCTGATATAAAGTTTAATTTTGATGAAGCTCTGTTTATTTAGTCAAATATATTTGAATTTGTGTCATACCTAAGAATTTATTTCCAAATCCAAAGTCATAAAGATTTATTCCCTACATTTTTTTCCTAAGAGTTTTATAGTTTTAGCTCTTACATTAAGGTCTTTCATCCATTTTGAATTAATTTTTCATATGGTGTTAGGTAAGGTTCAAGTTAGTTTATTTTGCCTGAGAATATCCATTTGTACCTGCACCATTTATTAAAGAGATTATTTTTTCTCCATCAAATGGCCTTGTCACTTGCCAAAAATCAATAGAGCACACATGCATTGGTTTAGTTCTGGACTCTCAATTCCATATTTTATGTCTATCCTTTTGCCAGTAACATCTTGTTTTTATTAGTGTGGCTTTGAAAAAGATTTTGAAATAGTGAAATGTGGGTTCTCTAATTTTGTACTTCTGTTTCAAGATTGTATTGGCTATTTGGTGTCCCTTACAATTTCATATACATTTTAGAATCATTTTTTTTTCTATTTTTTAAAAAGGGCCATTGGGATTTTTCATGGGGATTCACTAATATTTAGATCAGTAGTGTTGCTTCTTAATATTATGAAGTCTTAAATCCATGAGTACAGGATGTCTTTCTATTTATTTAAGAGTTCTTGAATTACTTCAGCTACATTTTGTACCTTTCACTATACACATCTTTCATTTCCTTTTCTAAATTTATTCCTAAGTATACAGTTATTTTCCTGTTTTTTTTTAAAGGAATAATTTTCTTTTTTTTTTTTCAGATTGTTCAGTGCTAGTTTAGAGAAATAAAATTGAACTTTGCCTATTGATCTTGTATCTTGCACCTTTGATGAATTATTACCTCTGATGTTTTTTGTGGGTTCTCTGAGATTATCAATATATAAAAACATGGCATCTATGAATTGAGATAATTTTGCTTCTTTTTCAATTATTTATATCCTGAATAAATTTCAAATTAGATTATTTTAAATGTATACAATATAATTAGGTTTTTTTTTTTTTAAAAATCACCATTGTAAAACTGATTAAATTTAAATACAATTTTACTCAAAATTGTAAATGGTGTAGTTTTCTTTTTAAACAACACCAGTAATAGTTGGATCCTGCAAAAGACACTTCAGTAAAGAGTAGTTAATTTAAAAACATTGAAGTTTTGTTACATGGTCACTCATAATTTGTGAACTATAGCAATTCTTTAAAACAAAAACCAGGAGAGGGCAAGATGGCATCAGTTTAGGTGGGCACTGACCATCTCTCTCACAGAGGATGGCTAGTTTGGGACAGCATCCTGTGTGAGTGGTCTGTTCTGGGAGACCACAGAGGAAGAACCTTAGGGACTAAATTCTGGAGGGGGTTGGATGGTGAGGTGGATTGCTCAAGATAAAATTGTGAGTTTTTCCCCAGCTAGAAATTGTGGACATAGACAGCTAAGCTGCACCCCCTGGGCAAAGGGCTAGGGTAAGCCCCGACTCCCACCAGCATCGCGGTGAAAGGGAGCATTATCCGAGAGTGGGAGGGTTCTGGCAGAGGGTGGAGAGGGGTTTCCTTTCTATGACTTTGGCTGCCTGGAACCCCTTGCAGCTTTGGGGAGCACAGCAACAGGCTTGAAGTGGCTCCAGATTGAGGGAGAGGTGAATCTGCTGAGGGAGGTTGATTTACCAAGCTGCCCTGGGATATGGAGGCATGAATCAAGAGGGGGCAGAGTCAGACAATTTTATAGTTCTGTACTGAGGAGTATCAGAGTTTCAGCACCCCTGGGGGGTGAGCAGGGAGTTGGAAGTGTTTGATAAGTTTCCAGGAGCCTATTTAAGGTCCACTTGGCAGAGGCGGTGGTCTAGAAGAGGTCTTCTTTTGGTCCCTTATTATTCCTAAATAAATAAATAAATAAATAAATAAATAAATAAAGTTCACTAAAAAAAAAAAACTTAGTTTATTCACTAAAATCTGCCTCAAAACCTGCAGAGAGAAGCCTGCATGGTAATTAGTTGATGAACACAGTCAGGTTGAGAGGCTCCACAAGGGCCCAAGAAGGAACGCTGCTCTTCCTTAGCTTTGTTTGACTGCTTGCTTGTATGTTTGTTTGGTCTTTGTTTGTTTGTTTGCCTGCTTCTTGCTTTTCTTTCCTTCCCCCATTTTATAAAACTTAGATGCTGCTAGCTTGTTTCTTCTTTGCTGTCCTTCTTCTTCTTTGACTTCCCATTATCTGTATATATTGATTATGTCTACCAACACTATCTCTTTCCTTCCTCCATCTTTATGCCTTATGCTTTCTGTTGTGGTTGTTACATTCCACCTTTTTTTTCATTAGGCCTCAACTTCAAGGGTCTCAATTTCTATCTTGTCGATTCTGTTTTCTTTTTTTTTTTTTAATTAACTTTTTACTTTCAACCCTTTCTTTACTCTTTCTCTCTCTCTTCATCATTCTGGCCTTTTAAATCATTCTACATACTTTTCTCTACTTGGTTTCAAATTTCATTGTAGGTACTCCACTTTTTTTCCCCTTATTACTATACATTGTCTAAATGAGTTAAATATTCATTTACTAAGTCTTATATGGCCCCTCTTCTAAATTTATCAATATTATTATTATCCTTTTTCCTTTCTTACCTCTTTATATTCCTCTGGCCTTAATCTTTTTCCTTTAAGGGAACATAGAAAAACAGCAAGGAAATACAACAAGAAGAACAAAGTGTCAAAGAAAAAACTTAACACACACACAGAACCACCAGCTAAATAAAAGTTTAGAGCAGAGAGAAGCTAAACAGCTGAATAAACCCAACAAGATAAAATGATGACCAGAGGGAAACAAAAAAATTACAAACCATACTGAGAAACAGGAAGACATTGACCAGTCCAATGAACAAACTAAAAACCAAGAAGTGTTGCAGAACATTGAAAACTAATCAAAGATTTCCAAAAAAATATCATGGACCAACTTAATGAAGTGAAGGAAGAGATTAAGGATATTAAGAAGACACTGGGAGAACATACTAGAGAAATTGTAAACATCATAAAAATATAACTGATATAATGGTGATGAATGGCACAATCCAAGAAGTCAAAAAGACATTGGATTCACATAACAGCAGATTTTAATAGGCAGAAGAAGTAATTAGTGATGTGGAAGACAGTACATCTGAAATCAGATAGTAGAACGATAGATAAAGAGATAGAAAAAATTCAGCAGGGAATTAGGGATTTAACCAACAACACAAAAATGCACAAACACATGTATTATAGGCATCCCAGAAGGAGAAGAGAAGGGAAAGGAAACAGAAGGAGTGTTGAATGAAATAATGGTGGAAACTTCCCAACCTTATTGAAGGAAATGGATGTACAGGTCCAGGAAGCACAGTGCACACACCAAACAGTATAAATACCAACAGGCCTACTTCAAGACATATAATGATCAAAACGTCCAATGCTCAAGACAAAGAGAAAATACTCAAGGCAGCAAGAGAAAAGAGACTCATCACATACAAAGGAAGCACAGTAAGATTAAGTGCTGATTTCTCATCTGAAACCATGGAGCAAAGAAGACAGTGGTATGACAGTCAAGGTACTAAAAGAAAAAAAAAAAACTTGCAGACATGAATTCTCTATCCAACAAAGCTGGCATTCAAAAATGATTGAAGGTTCAAAATATTCACTGATAAACAGAAATTAAGAGAGTATGCCAAAAAGAAACCTGCACCATGAGAAATTCTAAAGGAAGTTCCACAAGTTGAAAGGAAAAAACAGGAAAGAGAAAGTTGAGGGAGAGTGTAAGAACAACTAAAAATACAAAAACAGAAATAAAAACAACATATGGCATACATAAACCCAAAGAAAATATGACTGATGTTAGAAATTCTTTGAGAGTAATACCACTCAACGTAAATGGATTAAACTCACCAGTCAAGAGTAATAGATTGGCAGAATGGATAAGGAAATATGATCCATCTATATGTGGTCTACAAGACACCCACCTTAGACAAAGGGATTCATGAAGGCTGAAAGTGAATAGCTGGAAAACAATTTTACAAGCAAACAATAACCAAAAAAGGGCAGGAGTGGCTATCCTAATATCAGACAAAATAGACTTAAATGCAAAACTATTGTAAGATACAAAGATGGACACTATATATTAGTAAAAGGTATAATCTTTCAAGAAGAGAGAATAATCATAAACATTCATGGTGCCTCAGAATACATGAGGTAAGCACTGGAAAAAGTAAGTGTAGACATAAATGCCTCTACAATTATAGCGGGGGACTTTAATGCACCATTATCTCCATTAGACAGAACATCAAGACAGAGAATCAATAAAGAAACAAAGACTTTGAATAATACTTAGAGGACCTGGACCTAATAAACATATACAGAATGCTACACCCATATAGAGTGGGATATACATTCTTCTTGAGTGCACATGGATCATAGTCCAAGATAGACCACATGCTAGCCATAGAAGAACTCTCAATGAATTCAGGAATATTGAGATTATACAAAGTAATTTCTGTGGCCACAATGGAATGAAATTGGAAATCACTAAAACCCAGAGAACCAGGTTAGGCACAATGATATGGAAGTAAAACAATGCACTTTTAGACAAATACTGGGTCGAGGAGGAAATCCCAAAAGAAATCAGTAACCACCTTGATATGAATGAAAATGACAGCAATACATATCAAAACATATGAGATGCAGACAAAGCTGCACTGAGAGGGAAATGTATAGCCATAAATGCATATATTAAAAAAGAAGAAAGATCTAAAATTGAAGACCTAACTGCACAGCAGAAGGATTTGGAAAAACAATAACAAACTAACCCCAAAAGAAAGTACAAAGTAGGGATTAACAAAGTTTAGAGCAGAACTAAATGCAATAGAAAATGAGAAAGCACTAGAGAAAATAAATAAAACCAAAAGTTGGTTCGTGAGGAAGATTAATATAATTGACAAACCCTTAGAAAAACTAACAAAGAAAAAGAGAGAGCAGATGAAAATACACAAAATAAGGAATGAGGAAGGGATTTCACAGAAATAAAGAGTATCATAAGAGGACACTTTCAAAAATTATATGCCAACAAGAATGATAATTTAGAGGAAATGCCCAAATTCCTAGAAACTCACAAGCAGCCTACATTGATGAAAGAAGAAATTGATGAACTCAACAGTCCAATTAAAAGTAAAGATATAGACTCAGACATCAAAAACCTACTAATTAAGAAGTGCCCAGGACCAGATGGCTTAACAGGTGAATTCTACCAAACATTCCAGAAAGTGCTAACACCAATCTTGCTTGAGCTCTTCCAAAAAAATGCAAGTAGAAGGAACATTGCCTAACCCATTCTAAGATGCCAATATTACCCTAATACCAAAGCTGAACAAAGATACCACAGAATAAAAAATTACAGACCAAAGTCCCTAATGAGTCTAGATGCTAAAATCCTCAAGAAAATACTTCCTAATCTCATTCAACACCATATCAAAAGAATTATTTACCATGACCAAGTAGGTTTCATCCCACTTTTAGTAGCTAAGAGAATTAAATACTTAGGAATAAATTTAACTAAAGATGTAAAGGACTTCTATATAGAAAACTACTCAACACTGTTAAAGAAAATCAAAGGAGACTTAAATAAATGGAAAAATATTCCTTGTTCATGGATAGGAAGGCTAAACTTCATCAAGATGTCTATCCTATCCAAACTAATCTACAGATTTAATGCAATCCCAATAAAAATCAACAGTCTTTTTTAAGGAATTGGAAAAACTAACTACAAAATTTATTTGGAAGGGAAAGAGGCCCCCAATCAACAAAGACATATTGAAAAAGAAAAATAAAGTTGGAGGTTTCACACTAACTGACTTTAAAACATACTACAAAGCTACAGTGGTCAAAACTGCATGGCATTGGCACAAGGATAGACATAATGACCAATGGAACGAAATTGAAAGTTCTAATATAAACCCTCACATATACAATCATCTGATATTTGACAAGGCCACCAAGGCCACTCAGTTGCAAGAAAATGGACTCTTCAAAACATTGTGCTTGGAGAACTGGATATCCATATCCAAAAGAATGAGAGAGGAACACCATCTCACACCTTATACAAAAATCAACTCAAGATGGATCAAAGATATAAATATAAGAGTCAAAACCATAAAGACCTTGGAGAATAATGAAGGGAAGCATCTACAGGGCCTTGTAACAGGAAATGTTTTCATGAACTTCACACTCAAACATGAGCAGCGAAAGAAAAAATAGATAAATGGGATCTTCTCAAAATTAAAAAAAAATTGCACCTCATAGATAGTTATTAAGAAAATAAAAAAGTAGCCTTCCCAATGGGAGAAAATATTTGGCAACCATATATCTAATATCCTTCATATATGAAGAACCCCTACACCTCAAAAATAAAAAGACAAACAATCCATTTTAAAAATGGGCAAGTGACCTGAAAAGACACTTCTCCAAGGAAGAAATACAAATGGCTAAAAAGCACATGAAAAAAAATGCTCTACATCGCTAGCTATTAGGGAAATGCAAATCAAAACTACAATGAGATCCCATCTTACACCATTTAGAATGGTGCCTATTAAAAAAAGAGCAGACTGTAAGTGTTGGAGAGGATGTGGAGAAATGGAAATACTCATCCACTGCTGGTGGGATTGTGGAATGGTCCAGTCACTGTGGAGGACACTTGGGCGGTCCCTGAAAAAACTAACTATAGCTCTTTTGTATGATTCAGTGATTCAACACCTGGGTATATACCCAGAAGAATTGAAAGCAAAGACACAAACAGATATATGCTCACCAGTATTCATGGTGGCTTTGTTCATTCACTCTTGCCAAAAGTTGGAATCAGCCCCAGTGCCCATCAAAAGATGAATGGATAAACAAAATGTGGTACATACATATAATGGAATATTACTCAGCTGTAAGAAGGAATAAAGTGCTAACACATGGGATAACATGGATGAATCTTGAAGACTTTATGTTTAGTGGAGCAAGCCAGGCATTGAAGGATGAACACTACATGACCTCACTGATATGAATTAAGGAAATTGAGCAGTCTTAGAGAACTATTGTCTGAAAGATAGGTTTGCAAAAAGAGAAATAGAGGAGAAAGTTGTGAGCTATCATCCATATGGACATAATGTATGGTAAAGTGATAGAGTGTAGTTATGTATTGAAGAGATTGGACAGGTGGGTAGTGATATTATTGGGTTCGGTGGTGCAGGTTTGGCATTTGGGTAGGGTGGGTTAGAATAACCAGGATACTGGGGGGAGAGATGGGAAAGGGACCAGATGAACACTTGGGATTTGTGGGTATAAGGTTGAAAGTACAGAGGTGGGAATGCTCTTATGGCAATAAGACAAGGAAGTGTCACTGGTTTAATGTTTTGGTTAAACATTTTGGGGGCAATTGGGAACAGGTAGCATCTGGAGCAGTCTTCTAGGAAGTGTGTGAGTGTTCATCCTGTCATAATTTGTTGTGGATGGAGACTGAAACAATGAGTGGGAAGGAGATGGACTCCTATTTTTGTGAGGAACGATTCGCTCAGAAATAGACAGTTGGGCATCTGTTAAGAGCAAGGACAATTCCTAACAGCAGAGGATAAACAAGTGTGTCAAGACCTATTGTTGCATGTAACTATGAATCTTGTCATTCAATGAGTCAAGCCAGGAGGTCGTCATGGGCCCAGGGGGATGGGGAGTGAGGAACAGAGTAGATCAAACGGGGGGTATTTAGTGGGCAGTGGAAATGTTATTCATTACCTTACAGTCAGTGATGGACACAGCCATGGTAAATATCATCAAAATTTATAAAAGTGTAAGGTCTAAAATGCAAACTATAGTGTAAACCATTGACAATGTTTAGTAGCTATGTTTCACTATTTATATATCAGTTATAACAATGCTATCATCCACATACAAAAAGTGTATGCTTGATAATCGACCTTCAGAAATTATTAGCCTTTTCTCCTCAATTAAACAATCCTTACAAATTTGACTGAACTGAATGTGCAGACTAAACCAAAGTATTCTCACATCAGATCCAAATATTAATTATCATATTCCTTTTTATGAGAAAATATACATACTTCCTTTTATGTTGTTTTATTTTTAAAGTACCAGGAATAATCAGATGGAATGTAGTCTCTATGAGAGATTGTTGATAGTATGCAAAGATATATTTAATTCTTTAACATTATTCCTTATCATTAAGATTCCAGCTATTGAGAATGTCAAATGGCTTTACATTTCCTCCTTCAGTTCCTACATATTTCAAATTTCCTGTTGACAATTTATAATTTGTGTCTCATTAATCATATCATTCCTCCTTTCAGGACTTGTTTTCTCCACTAAATCAGAGCCATTGGTCTTGGTTTCTCTCTTCAAATCCTTCCTTTTGTCCTAAAGTAAGAATGGCATTTCCTCAAAACATCTGTACTTATTGCTGGTCCATTCTCATCTCCTATCTAGCAGTCTTAAAGCAAAATAAACCATGAATCATTTAGTCTAAATTCTCTTGAAATTTCTCACCAGCAATTACAAGCTTGGTCATTTGAGTCCACTAACTGCTGATTATATTGTGTCCCAGGCCTAGACCTTTAATAGTTTCTGTTTTTTATGAACTCAAGATAGCTATGCATAAGGTAGAACACATAGTCACACCAAAGAACAGATGTATCTTGTTCTGGCATTACTGTATGGTCAAATAATGGAAGAAATAGCTTAAGATAATGAGCTCATTTGAGAAAGGGAATATTTGTGAGAAGTAATGCAAATTGGAGCATTATAGTCAGAAAAGGTTTGAATCATAAATTATGTAGTAATTTAGAATGGCCCTATATTTTTCATGCATATATAGTAAAATTATTGTTGAAAGATATTGCTACATATGAGAAAAGGCTGCAGCAAATTTGGCATCACCTTTCTTGAAGAATAAAGTACATTATTAAGAATGAATATGAAATTCTTATCTATAGACATAAATATACTACAGTCAACTGGTTTATTTGAAAGAGAATAGGATTGAAATTAGGAAGACCTGGATTTGAATTGTGTAGCTTAAACTCTTTCTGTATGATCAAAGCAAGTATATTACTAAACCTCACTTAGCTTCAATTTGCTTCTCTGTAAATGGGGACAGTAATTTTATAACTATAAATTAAGTACATGGATTAAATTAGCTAATTGAAGTGATTATGCACCATAGATAAAAAATTTATGTAATGCATATATATATATATATATATATATATATATATATATATATATATATATATATATTTTGCACTTATGGAATAATGGCTTTGGAAACTTACCATTTTGTTGAGATTAAGTAAAGGGATGTTTACCGATATTGCTTCAAATGTTTTTTTATGTCTTGGTAAGAACAAAAAAAACTTCCTTTATATTCAAGAAAAACTGTGAACAATGAGGTATTTGAGTAAATAAGAGCAAATTAAAGATAAATTCAAATTGTCTGAATTAGTTTTTGTGTCAAGAAAATAAATTACAGATAATCTTTGAATTTTTCTTTTCTTCATTTGATTGGTACCTCTCTTTTCTTTTGGATGATGCATGGTAACAAACAACAACAATAATGTTGGTGGTTCCATCACTCCTCAACTGTCCACTTACCCCCCATATATCCATCTTAGGACTTCTTCTTTTTTGCTTCACCAAAGGCAAAGTCAAAATAAAGGAAGTTCTGAGGCTAATGTTCTGTGGAATGGTCATTTCAATCAAGTATTAAATTTGTGAAGAATTTAGTAAAACAGCAGTGAGACCCTGGAGTAATCCATTCCTCAGAATCATCAAACTGAATATTTACAGTTCTTTCCATTGCATATCCTAGAAGATGAATATCATACCTGAACATTGAATCCTTGGTTAAGTACCTGAAAAGCAATCAAATGCAGCTAGTGAAGTTTCTAGTCACTGTTAAATATTCATAAATGTTAGTCTCTCATGGTTTTTTTTTTTTTTTTTGGCAGTTACCTGCCAAGTTTGATAATCCTCTTTCACATTAACCAATATGTTTTTATGTGCCATCACTTTCTTGGCATCATAACCAGTCTAAGTTACTCTTGTCTTCAACAAATTCCTCATGGCATTTTTCACCTCTGTGTTTCTCACTGTGTAAATGATAGGGTTTAACATGGGGGTGAGGATTGCAAAAAACATAGTCACCAACTAGTCTACTGAGTAGGATACCACAGGATGCATGTAGGTGAATATGCAGGGCACAAAAATCAGTGCAAATACTATAAAGTGGGAGCCACATGTGGAGAGAGCTTTGCACTGTTCTTCAGAGCCATGGGATTCTAGGGAGCACAGATTGACAACATAGGAGATAGGTAACACGGGCAAAATGAGCAAGCACATAGCCCTAGTGTTGGCAGCCATCACCTCCCAAGCATGTAGGTGTCACTGCAGCAAGTGGGAAGAGGTCACACATGAAGTGGTCATTGACACATTGGGACCAGAGAAAGGCAAGCTGATCATGAAGAGAATCTGCACAGTGGCATGGAGGATCCCCTCAACCCAGACCATGACCACCAGAAAGTGGCACAGCCCCTGTCACATGATGGTCTTACAGTGCAGAGGCTTGCAGATTGCCACATAACAGTCATAAGCCCTGACAATGAAGAGGATGATCTCTGATCCTCCCAAGAAGTGCTCCACGAAGAGCTGAGTCAGGCAACCACCAAGGGGGTGTTTCTCCTCTGGTGGAGCAGGTCAATGATCATTTTGAGGGTGGTAACAGAGGTGTACAAGGAATCTATGAAAAACAAGTAGGTGAGAAAGAAGTACATAGGAGGAGAAAGTGTGGGGCTGAGAGAGATGGTGATGACAATGAGCAGATTGGCCAAAACAGTAAACAGAAAAATGAACCAAAAGACAATGAAGAGTATCTTCTGCAAGTGTGGATCCCAAGAGAATAAATTCAGTCACATTATTGGGAGGCATGAGGTGATCCATTCAAGGAGTAACAACTTCCTGAGGCCTGAATCAATTACAAAGAGAAAAAGAAAGTTACACAACTGTGGAAAGGTTCTTGTCTGAATTCCATAGTATAGAAATAAGGTAGTAACCATAATTGTAGAGTGCATCTTTGGTTCCCTTCACACAAGTATTTGCTTCAATTATTCATTCCCACATCCTACATGAGGCTGTTTCCTTATCTTAAGACACCTTGCATTTATCACCTATAAAACATCTTTTATAGGGAACCATTTAATCTAAAATCTACTGAGAACATATGGGGCATTATGTATGAGGAGACATGGAGTCTTTCTTTGTTCCAACTCTGAATTTGCTGAGTCATATCACTTGCCATAAGCTTCCAAGCCGTCTTCTGCATCTGTGAGCTTACTAATAGGGACTGTAAAATATATTTTGTAAGCTCCAAGTGCTGCAAACTGTAAAGTCATTCAATCTTCCAGGAGAATTGACCTTTGAACCAACAGCTCTAACTGTGAAAAGAAAGACATTGTTCACTAGCAAGAAATGTCATACACCACAGATTAAGGAAGTATGTAAGTAGTTGGAAACACACTTCGGCTCCGTACCATGGCACATGCTATTCATGTCTGTTTCCTCACTGTGCAGAGTTGAATGCCAGTAATGTCTGTGATGGTACTGATTTCTGTGATTTAATAGTGCCTGGCACTTATTAAATGATGAATAAATGCTTGGAGAATTGCCAAACTTCTTACATCCCCATGTGAAAGAATATGCATTCTTCTTAGTCTGTAAACCTAGGAGTTCAAGTGGTCCTTTCACTCTGTTCTGTTTATCATTACCCACTATATGAGATCCATTTAAAAAAAAAAAAAACTTTTGAAAGGAGGTTACATCTCAGTTTAACAGTGTATAGCATATTCTATAGGGTAAGTATAAGAATATTAATTCCCTCTAGGAAAGAATTTGTTGCCAGGTTATTTGACTTCCAAGTTAATTATAATGCTGGTTAATTGATATGATTTATTTTACAGAATTATGTTTCACAATTTGATATATTCCCACTCAATAAACTTAGTTTCAATAGAAAGGGGTTAAAAATTTCATGAAAAATAATCTCTTGTTAAGGTCTACATTCTATGAAGATCTTTTAAATGAAGGGCACCCTTTCTTTCAAAAATTTAAAAAGTATGAGTTTAACCTGGAGAACAGAAAGAAGTTTTTATAGTAAAATAGATGATAGATAGATAGATAGATAGATAGATATATAGATAGATAGATAGATTGCTAACAGATAGATAAAATACTATATATTTATATATACATACACACAAACACACATTTATAAAATCTACCTTGCTTACATGTTCACTAATCCAACAATTATTTATTGGACTCTCACTATGCATATAAATTTATATGTTTGTGTGCACAGTCACAAAAATTCCTTGTTAAATGTCTTTAGTACTCCTCTCCACTCCCAGTATTTTATTACCAAATAGCAATGTTTCAAACATCCATAAGATGAATGATCTTCTTAAGTGTTTTATGGTTCTGCTATAGGCATTTTCATCTTTTCTCTCCCCATTCTCTCATAACATCCATCATCCACCATTGGTTAAAGGGTATCACATTATTTCTTAAATGAGAGAATCTCCTCAACTTTGGGACATAGATTACCCAAAGGAGAAAAAAAGAAAAGAAAGAAATAACAAAATTTATTCTGCAAAACATATTTATTTCTCTTACAAAAAGAAAGAGATAAAAGCATTTTGTTTTTATTTAGCTAAAATGAAAATCTTACATGTGAAAAGTGCTGCTGCTTCTTTGCAATTCTCTTGTACTAGGTTGACTCCCCCAAACATCTGAAAAATGGTATGGTGTTCAAAAAGTAGAAATATGATATTATTTGCAAAAGTGATTTAGAAATAACTACGAAGAAATAGAAATAATTGTCTTTTTCTTTATATTCAGTCTAGGAATAGACAATAAAAGAAAATACTTTTAAAAAAGAAAATCATTATTTACAAATATTTTAACAAACTTATTAGTTGTGAAAACTTAGAAAATGCATGGACTGTCCAAGTTAGAAAAAATGGTTAAGTAAAAATAGAATGTATCGATTCCAAAAGTGTGTAGATCTTAAAAGTTTTTAAATATCGTGTAATATTGTAGGAAAATTCTTATCTTGCAATATTAAGTAGGAAAATCTGGATGCAAATTTGAATATATAATATGATTGTAAGTTAAATACATATCAATAAGGGAAAAAAAAGGATAAAGATCCCAAGGTGCTACTTGTAAATTAGTGAGATTAAGGTGATTCTCTTTTCCTTGATGAAGGTATTTAAACTTCAAATTGTTGGAACTACAGTGAGTTAGGGTATGATTATATTATTTTTAAGGTCCATTTAAATCTAGAATTTATCTATAATCATAAGATTTCTGGAAATAAAATTTTTACCTATGAACATTTGACACAGTTCCATGCCAAGGCCCTAGGCAGCTGCTGGTTAACACAGAAAGAAGTAAAATTGTAAGATTTAAAATGCCAACTAGCTCAGCTACAATAAGTCTCTTTACTGACTTATAAATGGCACCTTTTTCTTGAGTCTTAAAAGTGCTACCACATATGCTGTTTTAAGTGAAGTGTCTTAGTTGTGACTAATGAGACCTCAGGGGTATTTCACCATTATTAATAGAACTTGCCAACCATCCAATTATTTCACATTACTTAACTGAACATCAGAGGAGAACTTTTATAGCATTTCATCTTTAACTTTCAAATCCACCCTTAAGTCTACCTGAAGACAAATCAGAATAACAAGAGAACAAAATGAGTCACACACTTATAAATTAATTAAATGACACTATGATTTTGGACATTTGATGACAGTTAAGCCTCATAAGGAGTTTCTGGATATTTGGTATTGTTAAAAGTAGACGTTTATGTAGGTAACTATCTGATTTTTAAATTTTTCACCATAATATTATGTTTCTTTATCAAACCATCCTCTATGTTGATCATAATTTTTAGATATTGTTTTCAGGTATGCTTGCAGGACTGTTATAAACCTTACTATAATAATGGAACCTCACATCAGAAGAAATGTTCAGTACTTCCTCAAGGCAGTTTTTTATTGTTCTGATAATGGAGTAAACTAACATAATAATGATGAAAATAATTTCACTTATTGAGTTATATGCATAGTGTAAAATGTATTTCTTTCAGCAATTCAAATTTAATCTCACAATACATCTATGGAATGGAAAAGATGATGGATTGAGTCCAGAGGGTGTGATCACTAGGCAATGTGTCATGATAGAAAAACAGCTCAAGAAAACTGTCTGAAGCCACATAACAAAATTTAGTTTATTGAGACCATTTGACTATTATAGTGTTGGCTATGGTAACCTTTGTGATAGCAAGTGCCAAAGAAACCTTGAATGGGATTTGAAAATATCCAGAGAACTTTAGGGAATATAAATGTTCATCTGTGAAAAAGCCTTCAACTTGTCTTTCATCTCTCAAATGAAAGAGAGTCAGATCAAAGAATCAGCATGTACTTACAAGGTTAATATGCCCATCCTCTTAAAATATTGAAGAACATTGAAATAAAAAGTATACCCCTGAGGAAGCAGCTGTGGTTCAATTGGTTGGGCTCCCGTTTACCATATGGGAGGCCCCTGGTTGGATCCGTGGGGCTTCCTGGTGAAGGAGCACCTGCTTGGCTTGGAGAGCTCAGGGACTAACAGGGTGCAACAAAGAGAGACAAGCAAACTCAGAAAAAGACACAGAAAATGGACATAGTGAGTACAAGTGGCAAGAGGGGCATAAAAAAAAGAATATAACCCTCTATGCTACAAAATACATTCAAAGAAAAATGTTTCTTTTGCATTATAATATGTAAAATCTCTTTAAAATCAGTATAAAGATTTTTAACATGTCAATGAAATTGGGTAAAATTTATGGAAAAGCAATTTGTAAAAGTACAAATGGCAAAATACTTCACTATTTAGAAAATGAATACAAATTGTTGATTTAAAGTAAGGTATAATTTTTTTCCTTATGGCAAGGATTACAAATATTGATAAAATCTAAGTTTGTTAAAGTTGTGTGTAAGCACAACAAAAATTAAAATTAAAATATCTAGGAAGAAATCTATTAAAGATATGAAAAAACTTTTATGAACTTTTCAAAACTTAAGAGCATTAAATGGGTGGAGTGATATGTTACATTCATTGGTAGGAAGATGAAATACAATAAGATGCCAATTCTAAACAAATATATAGATAGCATCAGTGAAATACCAATAAAAATTCCAACACCTTTTTTTTTTAAATGTGACAAGCTGAATCTAAAATGCATATGGAGAAGCAAAGGCTCGAGATCACTAAATCTCTTTAACAGAAGAATAATGTTGGGGGGTACTTGTCTGGTCAGACATGAAAAACTTATTATAAATATTGTTATAGAAATGAAAATATGGATAGAACAGTTGATTCTATCTCTAGCAAAAGAGGTAAAGAAGAATGAGAATCAGACATAAATAAAAACTCCATATATGACATAGGAAAAGAATGGATTATTCAATAAATTATTCAATAAATAATCTTAAACAACTAGTTGTTTACCTTGGAAAAAATGAAATAAGATGTTAACCTAACAGTATACTCAAAAATCAACAATCAATGGATTAAAATTGAAAATGAAAACATGAAGTAAATTGAACTCTTTAGAAGATAATATAGAGTATTTTCCTGGAACTAGATTACAAAAAGATTTCTTATTTAAGACAAACAATAGGTTAATTATATACATAAAGACTGAGAAACCTGATTACATTAAAAAGTTTTAATCATTAAATAAAAATTTAATGATTTTATTTAATGATTTGATTTAAAATAAAATAAAAAAAGCTTGAATAATCTAATTCCTTGATTGAATTGAAGTATCTGGGATATTTCTTTTCTCAAGGCTAGCTGCCAGTGAGAAACAAAATTAAAACCAAAAAGAGGATGAAATCATCAAAAATATTGAGTTAGGTCTACAAATTTTAAAATGTAAAATATGGCAAGTAAACAAAACTAACAAAGCATAGGAGAAGATAAATTTTGATTAAAAAGCAAGAGCAATAGAACCATATGCATAGATGATACAAATAATGAACAAAACACTATTCAAAACAAGTGTATTGAGTTCCAATAATAAAAACAAATGAGTAACAACTTTACTGAAAGAAATTTGAAAATGAAAATATATAATGGTTGATATTAAAAAGTAAATTTTTGAATATTATAGCACATGGACACAGTTGAAGAGAAATTTAGTAAATTGGAAGAAAGTTTAAAAGAAAATATGCAGACCTAAGCAGAGAAAAAGAAACTGACGGACAATATAGAATGTAGCATAAAATGGTTTAAAGGGCACAGTGCAAAGCTCGAATATATAGTTAGTTTACTTAGAATTCCATAAAAAGATAAAGATAGGCAAAATATTTGAAGAGTTAATGAAAGAAATGTTTTTTTCAAATGTTGAAAGAAATCAAGCTGTAATTTCATGGGGTGTTTAAATATTGTGTAGCATAAAATTTAAAAAGGGTAAAGTTTCAAAGAAGATAAATTAAAAAAACATTGCAATACTTACCTGGCAGGGGAGATACCATGATCATGAAGTTGGTTTTCCCAGGGCAAGGCTTATCCATTGCACTCTGGATGTGCTGACCCCTGTGATTTCCCAAATGTGGGAAACTCGACTACATAATTTATGGTAGTGGGGGACTGCATTTGTGCTCTCCCCTGGGGAAAAAAAAAAGATATTGTTTAATAAATTACAAAAAAGTACAAATATCAGATTTTAAGTACATATTGCACAAAAATAACAATAAAACTAGATAAGCAATGAAAACAGAAGATAAAAGAATGATATATGCACAATGTAAAACAAATATAAATTCCAGTTTATTTATATGTCAGGGAAATATCTTTCTGAATTGAAGACAAAATGTAAAGGTTTTTTTCTGACAAAAAAAAAATTGAAGGAATTTGTGACCAAGAGTCTTATACTATAGGGATCTCTAGAGGGTGATCTTCAGGAAGAAAAAAAATTCATTTAATTGGGCACAAGGAAATACGGAAAAATCAAGAAAAATGGGAAGAGGGAATATGTGCATAAACCTAATTGAATATTATTTATATACAATAATAATAAATACAAAACTGATAGAAGATTCTAGATTTAAATACATATACATCTTAAATTTTATTTTTAATATAAATGAGTTTATTAATCCTATTTTAAAAGAAACTCAGTGGTATGAGCTTTACAAAAGAAACATCTTAAATAATATTATAAAAATTGAGAATAAAACAATGGAAAATGTAAAGCATAAATTCTAACCGAAAGAAGGATATTATAACTCTACAATAATATAATATAAAAAATTAAACAACAAGGCAGTAAGTATTTCCAGAGATAAAGTGTTTACAATGGTAAAAAAAAAAAAAAATTCCATGTGAAAGAAATATATAACCATTGTGAATTGAATAAATTTAAAACATAGCCAGAAAATATTTCTTAAATCATTCACCTAACATGAGAAACAAATCTACTTAATAATGGGAGGTTTTAGCACAACTCTCAGTAAACACAAGAACATGCACATAAACTATTCATAATATTATAGAACATTTAAAGAACATCATTTGCAAACTTCACTTATTGAAATAAGAGCACAATGCACCCAACAATGACATTCTTTTCAAGTGCATATGGAACATTTTCTAAAACTGATCATATTCTAGGCCTTAGAGCAATTCTCCACAAATATCAAATAATTACAATCATAAAGCATGTCTCAGAACAACAAGAATATAAATTTTTTTTGAATGAAAATTCCCAAATGTTTGAAAATTTAAAATACATTTTTAAATAAATCATAGATAAAAGAACAGAAATCTGAAAATATTTTGAGCTTAATAATAATGAAAATACAATGTATCCAAGCTTGTAAAATCAGCCAAAAGCTTGTGAAATTCAGGCAAATCCTTACTTGGATGTATTAGGAAATAATAAAGTTTGGAAAATCAATGTACTAAATATCCATTCAAGGAGTTATTAAAATGACAGAAATATTAAATCAAAGCAAGCAGTGGGATGGAGGTAGTAAATTGAAGAACAAGCCTGGTTTATGAATTAATCTGCAAGATATATATGATGGTTAATTTCATGTATCAATTTGGCTGGGTTTTGGTGTCCAATTGTTTGTTCAAGCAAATGTTGGCCTGATTGTTAACAGTAGGGTATTTTGTGTATTTAAATCATTAGTTACTTAATTGCATCTAGGCTGATTACATCTCCAATCAGTAAAGGAGATTGTCTTTAGTAATGAGAGAAGCTTCATTCAATCAGTCGAAGGACTTAAAGGGATAACTAATGATTTCAGCAGTCAGAGTGTTTCTATGAGTCATAGAGGTTCTATGTCTAATTCAATCATCCAGCTTCTATTTTGGCACATATCAAAAACTTCATTGAAGTCCCAACTTTCAGTCTGCTCTACAGAATTCAGATTTCTCAAGCCCCATGGTCATCTGAATCAAATTCTATAATAAATATATCTTGTTGTTTCCATTTCCCTGGAGAACATTGGTTAATACAATATGCCAGCACCAGCCAAATGTAGATAATTGCTAAACTACTGTTTCACTCAAAGTTGGCAGTCAATGATTGAGGGGAAGAAAAATCTTCCCAGAGAGCAGTATTTTGAGCAGTACATCAGGTTTTCCACTTTACATGCATCTAGCATGAGTTATGGATCACCACTGACTCATGGAGCATGTTAAATAAGCTTGATAAGCCATTAAATGGCTTGGACAGAAAAAAAAATGGAAAAAAATATGGCAAAGCAGTATGAAGGAGTGGTATGTGCATGACTTTCTGCAATTCAGCACAAAATGCAACAGTGATTGATTTCCATGTAAGTGAAAAGAGAATTCACAGCATAGCAGTCCCAAAAATTTCATTAGAAAGAACTGTCTTGTGGCTATTGGTCAGCTTTATTCACCAACTACATCTGTGGACCTATTTACCAAATGGCCACAATTGCAGAGATAAACACTATACATGGGCTCAATGAACACCATAATCTACCTTTCACCAAGTCTGATCTGCCTACTGTCACTTCTGAATGTCCAAAATTCTTGAGCTACTAATATGGCATCATTATCTTTTAACACTACCCAATTACCTAGTGGTAGGTTACTTCATTGAATCCCCTCCATTTGTAGTTGATGACACCTTGTTTCCTTATATATATACTGTGTATGTACTTGACTTCTCTACCTGCAATCCATTGTCAATTGCCCACCATATCTTGTTTATGATCATCTCTGATCAGGGCACACACTTTATGATAAATAAATAAAGCAAATGGCTTACCCTCCTTAGAATTAATTGGTATAACCAAAGTCCACATCACCTATAACCAATTGGCTAGATTTAATGTAATGGTACATATTGCTAGCCAAGTAGGGCTGATCAGTATAGCCAAACTATGAAGTCTTAACCAATCAGAAAAGTTTCTGAGAATAACCATTAAACACATTGGGTCATGATGATTAGAGATATTCCACAAATAGTCTAAATAAATTACTATCTTCTATGTTCTAGTTACTTAGAGATGGCACTCACACAAAGAGATTTATAATGGGGAATTGTCTATGTAGTGCAATTGGAAGCCCATAATTCTAATGCTCAGATGATTTCTGAAGGGTTTCTTATATGAACATATGCAGAATGGAGATTCTGGCAAAAGACTAATATCACCACCCTGCAATAAATACGGGGATTGGGTATTTAATGATTCACTGACACAGTGACCAGATGCAGAACATTTGAAAGATAACTACTGGCATGTCATTCACCTATCCTCGGGAAACTACTCAGTGGCATCACAAGTGCCCTTTATGCCATGGATGATATCAGAGGGTCTGTATTAGTCAGCCAAAGGGGTACTGATGCAGAATATCAGAAATCTCTTGGCTTTTATAAAGGGTAGTTATTTGGATTAGAAGGTTACAGTTACCAGGGTATAAAGCATAAGTTATTTTGCTCACAAAAATCTATTGCCGTATGTTGGAGCAAAATGCCTGCTGGCATCTGTGAGGGTTCAGGTTTCCTGGGTTCCTCTCTTCCTGGGTCTTGCTTCTCTCTGAGCTCAGCTACTCTGTGTTCTCCACAAGGCCAGAAGTAGACTATCAGGCAAACAGCTCATATCTTTTCCTGAAGCCTTGTCTTCTTCCTCACCACCAAGTTCCTCTGTGTGCTCACTTCCTGGGGCTCCAGCTCAAAAACTCAGCATTAAGACTCCAACTCTGTCCCTTGTGATGTCTTTTATCTGTGAGTCCCCACTAATCAAGGGGTAGGGATTCAATGCTGTACTGACATGGCCCAATCAAAGCCCTAATCATAATTTAATCACACCCAGGTAGAGACCAGTTTACAAACATAATACAATACCTATATTTGGAATTCATACACAATACCAAACTGCTCCACTCCACCCTCTGAATTCCAAAAAGACATGACAATATTCAAAAAACCTCAAATCAGTAGCAATGCTAAGTACAAAATCATATCACAATCAATTTAAAGAAATAGTGTGTCTTGGGGCAAAGTCCCGTCTGGCTGTAGACTTGAAAACTTACAAAACCATTTATCTGCTTCCAATACACAAAAGGACAAAGGATAAACAGTTTCATTATCATAAGGACAAATTGGGAAGGAAACATGAGTCATGGGTCCTTTACCGTTCAGTAAATCTGCAGAACATACTTCATTAGATGTCAAAAACTGAGAGTCATTCTTAAGATGATGGTTTCTTTTCCTTGGGCCCTTATTGGGACCTACATTTTCCACAGGCTTGCCCGATGTCCATTTTCTTGGATCCACCCTCATCAATCATCTGGGTGTTGACCAAGCTCCAGACCTCACACTCAAAGAGCTTTGGGGGTGATTACCACACTTTACCCAAACTTTAGGTTAGATTCTTAAACCCCTAGTACAGTGAGTTGAAGGCAACATTTTTTTTTTAGCATACAGGCTCAATCCTCTCAGAACCATGAGTTAATCACCTGGCCTTTCCTCATCCGAGGTGGATAGGTCCACCTATATCAGAACTATGGTGTGCTGACCTTAACTGCCCTAATCCTGAGGAATGTGCTCCACCTTCCTTGTACCTTGGGGCAGCAAAACTCTCCCCCAAAATCAGGTGGGAACACCCACCTTCTTCAACTGCCAGGGCAAACTCACACTCTGTACACAAGAGTGGTGTTCCTCTCTTGGCTCATTGCGATATCATAATTCCAGATCTCAGCTGTATTAGTCAGCCAAAGGGGTGCTGATGCAAAACACCAGAAATCAGTTGGGCTTTATAAAGTGTATTTATTTGGGGTAGAAGTCCACAGTTACCAAGCCATAAAGCATAAGTTTCTTCCCTCACCAAAGTCTATTGTGACAGGTTGGAGCAAGACAGCTTCCGATGTTCGTCAGGATTCAGGCTTCTTGAGTTACTCTCTTCCCAGAGCTGTGTATCTCTCCAGGCTTAACTCCCCTGTTTCCCTCAAAAGTTCACCTGTAGACTATGAGGCTTTCTAGGCTTTGCTTCTCTCCACAAGGTCAGCTGTGAACTCTCAGGCAAATGGCTGGGCTCTATCCCAGGGCCTTCTCTCCTTTCTCACCAGAACTCCAACAACAAAAACTGCTTCAGCACTGTCTTTTGCCATGTCTTTTATCTTCAAGACACCACCCACCAAAAGGTGGGGCTCAACACCCTACTGATGTGGCCCTGTTAATGCCCTAATCATATCTTAATCATGCCCAGATAAGCAGACCAGTTACAAGCATAATCTAATATCTATTTTTGGAATTCATAATTACATCAAACTGCCCAAACTGCTACATTAGCTTCCACGGTTTTCCTCTTAAACCTGTTTATTCTTCAATCTCTTCTTTCCATGTTGCTTTTAGACCAAGCTGACAGTGGTTTTGTTCATACAGCTCTCTAAAAAAGTTTGTTGGCTTAGCATGCAGGAAGTAGGGGTCCAAGCCATCAGAAAATAAGGCTTTCCAGAAGTCTTTGTTAGATAACTGCATCTTCAACCATGATTTACAAGTTCCAAGTTTAGTTAAGTCCTAAAATGGGACACTATTGTCTGGGAGCTTGATTTCCAGAGGCTTGGAATTTCCAGAATGAATTTCTGTTTTCTTTGTGCCCAACAGTTCAGTCTTCAGCATATTTCTCTTGCACAACATTTTGATATAAGCTGCAAGGAGAAGCCAAGCTGCATTCTCTGATTTTACTTTGGAAAGTTCTTCAGCTAAATGCCCAGGCTCACCATTTTCAAATTCTTCCTTCAATAAAACATCAGGGGTTAATCTTGCTAAGTTTTCTGAAACTTTAAAACCATTTCCAATAACAGTTTCATCATTGACTTCTAAGGCATCATAAAAAGTCTCTTTAGAGTCCATATTACTATCAACAATCTCTTCAAAGCAATTTAGGCTTTTTCCATAAAGCATCTGACAATTCCCCAAAAAAACACCCCTTACTCATTTATAAAACCATTCCAGCATTTTGCAATTCCAAAAGCATTTCACCACTACTTAGTACCAAATTCTGTATTAGTCAGCCAAAGGGGTGCTAATTCAAAATACCAGAAATCACTTGGCATTTATTTGGTGTAGAAGTTTACAGTTACCAGACCATAATACATAAGTTACTTCCCTCACCAAAGTCTGTTGCGATGTGTTGGAGCAAAATGACTGCCAACATCTATGAGGGTTCAGGTTTCCTGGGTTCCTTTTTTCCCAGGGCCTGCTTCTATCTGGGTTCAGCTCCTCTGTGTTCTCCAAAAAGCCAGTTGTACACTATCAGGCAAACAGGTCATCTCTTTTCCTGAGTCCTTCTCTTCTTCCTCATGACAAAGCTCCTCTGTATGCTTACTTCCCAGGGCTCCAACTCAAAAACTCAGTATCAATGCTCCAGGTCTGTCCCTTGCCATGTCTTTTATCTGTGGATCCCCACCCACCAAGAGATGGGGACTCTGCCTTACTGACATGGCCCAATCAAAGCCCTAATAATAATTTAATCACACCCAGGTTGAGACCAGTTTACAAACATAATCCAATATCTATTTGTGGAATTCATAAACAATGCCAAACTATTACAAGGTCATATACAAAATGATGAAGCAGCATAACAATGCTCCTTAATAAAATGGAAATAGTATAACAGATTATCCATGAGAGGTGACTCAGGAGAAATATAGCATATTCATAAGCTTAACATTCAGAACAAAATATAAATTCTCGCAGAGTTTTCTGAAACTTAGCTAAATGAATCAGTTATTAATTTCCTGATAAAGAAAAACAAAATAGCTGATTTCTCAATAGAAGTTCCCAAATTGAAGGATATGATTCAACATGGACATCTGCTGAATTTCACCCTCTGGATAGTAAAAACTTAGTCAAAGCAGGAATTGTTAAATCCACTCAAAAGCCAGATGTATGAGCAGCATAATTAGCAAGGCAGGGAACAGTTGCTTCTCAACTTCAGAGCAATGTTTTTATAGTTATAGATTCATGAATTGTGGCTTACAGCCTCATTGTTTGGTTAGACAAAGAAGCCTTAATGAATAGACAGACAATAAATACAGCAAAAGAGAATGTTGCTATAGAAGGTCATATGGGTATTCTAAGGGTAAATTAAAGTGGGTAATGTGGATCCTACCAAATAACACCAGTATTTGCTCAATAAATGAATATAATTCTTTTGACCTAGTATGTGTATATGGTTTCTAGGATATATAAAATGAATGAAATACAGTGATGGGCAGAATACCATGTTCCACTAAGTCAACAAATGCTATTAATGTAGAAGACCATGCTGAATAGCAATAGCAGAAAGCTACTTTAACCAACTTTAAGTAGGAGTCCTCAAGGCCAAAGACCAACAGGGAGTGTGTATTTAGATTAAAAAGAACCATTAGCCAAATTCCTGGTGGCTTCAAATGGATTTATCATGAAATAAACTTTAATTACACAGAGGTCTCATTCCTTCACTTATCTAAACCACAAAAAGCTATTACCATGCAACTGGAGCAATATATTGTATACTAATGTGCCCTCCCCCCGTATTATTTGTCTATTCCTTAAGGGCACTGTGTGGTAAAGAATGTTCTATGGGAAGTACAGTTTAAGCACAATAAAAAGAAATCATAAAGGCTTAAGAAGTTAAGAGTCAGGCAAAAATTGTAATAGAAACTAGAGATGGAGAGAGGAATACCAGAAATGAACAGTTCTCAGAAGAGAAGTTTTGAAATATGCATTGAAACTCCCCTCAAATACATAGCTGATTACTGAATTGCATATGGGCAAGGTGAAATGACAAGAGGCTCAGGAAAAATTGCTGAGTAGCTGAAGGAGGTGAGCAGAAATTTCAGCATCTTCTTAGTCTAGATGTACAGAAAAAAATCTGAAGTTCAAATTCTGCCAGGTTGGAGTGACTTATTAAAGTCATTTACTAAATGCTTCATAATTTTCTTTGAAACAAAAGAAAGTCACATGCCTCAAGTTTAAGGTCTGCATGTAAGAATAATGGACTGTGTTATAAAGACTTACCTCAAACTAAAATAAAATCACCCTAACAGAGCCTAAAGTTCAAACCTCTTGGGGATAAAGGACATCTACCAATAATTAACTGCCTGCCACAACAAAACTCAATATAATCAGAAGAAGGCAACATAATAGTCTCTAAAATGTATGATCCCAAATATCCAGTGTAAAGTCTCTTAAAAATTCATTACACATACAAATAAAGGAGAAAAATATGACCTGTAATCAAGAGAAAAAAAAAGTCAATAGAATGAAACTGAGAGATGACACAGATACTAGAATTAATAGACAAGTTCTTAAAAATAACTATGAAAACATGTTTAAAATCTAGAGGTAAAAGATAAATATAATAAATGAAAAGATTAGGATTATTGTAAACTCTCAAGAAGAACCAAATGTAAATTCTGTAACTAAAAAACCACATTTAGAAATCAAAATTTCATTGGATAGAAGTAGCAGCAGAGTGAACATTATGAAAGAAATGATCAGTAAACTTGAGGACCAGTTAATAGACATTCTTCTGAATAAAGTAGAGAAAAAAATATTTTAAATGAACAAACTTTCAGTGACTTGTGAAATAGTATCAATCATTCTAGAATGCATTTGTGGTGTCCCAGAAGGAGAAGAAAGAGATACAGGAAATGAAAATATATTTGAAGCTAGATTGGCCCACAATATTTCCATACTTCATCAAAATTGTAAGTTCATAGTTCCAAAAACCTCAACAAACACCAAGGAGGATATATACAAAGAAATCACGCCTATACAATATGGTAGCATTCAAACATAAGGAGAAAACTTTAAAATTAGGTCAGGTGTGATAAAAACACATTACATGCAAAGAAACATTGATACAGAAATGGAACAGCATCTTTATTATGCTGAAAGAAAAAAAAATAATTATCAACCTAGAAGCAACAAAAGTCATTCTTTCACAATGAAGATAAAATAAAGACTTTCATAGAAAAATTATGGCTGAAAGAAATCATAGCCAACAGAGCTACAAGACATGCAAAAGGAAATTCTTGATTCAGAATTAATATGATTCTGAAATTAGGATTTAAATGAAAAATGAAGAAAATGGAAAGGGTAAATCTATGGTAAATAGAAGCTATTTTTTCTTTCCTAAATGTTTTTGAAATACTATTTAAAGCAAAATTTATATCATTATATTCAGGGTTTATAGCATATGTAGCAGTAAAATATATATAAATAATTTTTATAAAGTATAATGAGGAATAATTGGAATTATAATTTCAATATATTTTTAATGTATATATATCAATGATTTAATATTAAATTTAAAATATTGTTATTTTAAGGACGTATAATATAGTGTGAAGGTTATTTTAATGTGTCAACTTGACTAGTTTATTGTGTCCAGTTATTTGGTCAACAAACACTGTCCTGATAGTTACTGTGAGGGTATTTTGCACCTAGATTTGCATCTGTAATCAATGGATTGGTATCTATTACTGATTGTATCTACCACCAACAAAGAAAATTGCTCTCAACAAGGTGGGGAGAGTATCTTGTTCAAATCAATTGGAGGCCTTAAAAGCCAGGATTGAGGATTTTAGAATCAGAAAAAAAAAAAAGAATTCGCAGCTTCCCTTGGGAATTTCTGACTCAACTTCAACATCATATTCGATGGAGTTTCCAGGTTTCAACCTGCCCTGTGGAGTTTGTATCTGCAGGTCTTCAGAATCACCCTAATTACAATTTCCTGTTTTTGGTCTGCCTTTTACAATTTGGACTTGCCAGACCCCAGAATAAAAGTGAGCCATTAAAATAATATCAATAAAGAGTATAAAACAAATATTAATAAAAGTGATATAATGAGATATTTTTAAAAACTGCATTGGATGAAGAGATGTCAGGAAAGAAGATATAAAGATACACACATTGGGAAAAATAGAAAATATGTTAAAAAATGATATAACAAAAGCCAGTGATATCAATAATGATATGAATTGTAAAGGAATTAAACATTCTTCTTAAAAGGCAGATACTGTAAAATTGTTTTAAACATAGGACTTTACCTGATGTTTATAAGATACATGTTTTATTTATAAAATTAGGAAGGTTGAAAGTTAAAGAATAGAAAATATATACCATGTAAACACTAAGAAAATTAAAGAAGAAATAGATGTATTAGTAATAAATAAGTAGGCTTCAACTTAAAGAAGGTTATTAAATAAGGGTAAATCTGTTTTCTAAGAAGATATAATAATTCTTAATGTTTATGCATTCAATAACGGAGTTTCAATAAACATGAAACAAAATTGAGGGTACAATAAGCAAAAATAGTCAAATTCACAATCATCTTTGGTGATTTTTGTGGCCCTCTCTGTAACTGATAAAATAAATAGATGAAATAATTATAGAATATATTTGAAGAAAACTCTCATTCAAGATGACTTAATTAATATTTACAGAATGCTACACCCATTGAACACAGAATATACATTCTTTTCAATTGCACATTGAACAGTCATAATCGACCTTATGGTAGGCTATGAAACAAGACTTCATTAATTTCAAACAATAAATTATGTCCTCTTACTACAATAGAATTAAATTACAAATCAATAACAATGAGATACCATGGTAGGTAAGTGTAAAGATGACTTTGAGTGATGCCCAACTCCTGGTATTCATGCCTTTGGGTGATCACCTGTCCTTGTGAGAGGGTTGGACCTAGTTACTTGTTACTAATAAATAGAATATGGATAAAATGTTGAGATGTCAATTCTGTGATTAAATTATAAAAGACTGATTTCTGCACATTACCCTTCATTCTCTGGCTGCCCTTCCATGTTTTCTGTGATGAAGAAAATTGGGAAAGCCCACATGGCAAAGAACCAAAGGTGGCTTTCAGCCAACCATCAGTGATGACAGGAGTCCCTTGGTCTAACAACCCAAGGAAAAGTGAATCTTGTCATTGACCATGTCAGTTAGCTTCGAAGTGCAACCTTACTCAGTCATTTCTTCAAATAAAAATGAAGCAGAAAATATATTGGAAGAATATTATAGTCTGAGCTGATATCTTAAGAAGGGGAACCCGTAAGCTATGCCCAGGTTTTGGACCTAGAGAATCTAGAGAAAATAAATTGTACTGCTTCAAGCCATTCAGTTTTGGGGTAATTTGTTATGCAGAAATGGATATTATATATCAATAAAATCTTCTAAACATTTGAAAACTTAGCAATAAATATTTAAAGAGCGAAGATGGTATCAGTTTAAGTGGGCACTCACCATCTCTCTTGCAAAGGACGGATGATTGGGGACAGGATGCTGCCTGGGTGAGCTGTTTTGGGAGCCCACGGAGTGGGAGACTTTGAGGCATTCATCTGGAGGAAGCTGGACAGGGTGAGAGATTGCTCAAGATAAAACCGTGAGTTTTTAGCCCTGCATCTGGAAATCACAGATGCCTAAGTCCCACCCTCAGGGCAAGGGGCCAGAGTGAGCCCAACTCCTGCTGGCCACCTAATGACAGGGAGCATTCTCTGAGAGAGGGAAGGTTCTGGAAACGAGTGGAGAGGAGTTTCCTTTCTGTGGGTTTGGTTGCCTGGACCCCCTTTGAGCTTTGGGGAGCACACTAGCCAGCTTGAAGTGGCACCAGGCTGAGGGGAGAGGCAAACCTGCTGAGGCAGCCTGATTTACCTAACTACCCTGGGATACAGAGGCTTGGCCTCAAAGAGGGCAATAAGAGACAATTTATAGTTCCACACTGGGGACTTTCAGAATTTCAACTCCCCTAAGGGAGTCAGGCAGTGTGAAGCACTTAATAAATTTCCAAGAGATTATACTGTGTCTCCTGGGAGGAGGAGATGGTCTAGAAGAGGCTTGAAAATCATTTTGGTGTGGTGGTGTACTCAGTCATCAGGGTCCCATTTGAATTTCAAAAGGTAAGTCAACCTGACCAGGAGAGGGAAGAGGAGTTGTGCTCATACAGCCTGCTGAATTCTGCTGCCCTGGAAAAGTAAAACCTGCCCAGGGGAAAGTCACTGAATAATTTTCTGAAGAGCTAACTGACCCAGTTAGAAAGGTAGCTCATTGGAGGAATTTCTGCCTTGAATATATGTGGTCCCTAGTTCAATTCCCAGCTCCTCTAATAGTAATGATCCACTGGGATATCTATCATACAACTAATACCATAAGACGGAAAAGAAAGACTATTTTTCTGCTAGCTTCTTTTGGGACCCTTATTTTTCAAAAAAATAAAATAAAATAAAAACTTACTTAAAATTTTTTTAACTTAGTTTACTTGCTAAAATCTGCCTCACAACCTACAGAGAGAAGCATGCAGGGTAATTGATTGATGAACACAGGCCTCCTGAGAGGCTGCATATGGGCCCAAGAAAGAATGCTGTTCTTCCTTAACTGTGTTTAACTACTTGGTAGTATGTTTGTTTGGGGTTGTTGTTGTTTTGTTTGTTTGTTTGTTTGTTTTGTTCTGTTTTGTTTTGTTTCTTGTTTTTCTTTCCTCTTCCACTCCCCCTCTTTTTTTTAAATTAGGGGCTGCTAACTTGTTTCTTCTTTGCTGTGCTTCTTCCTTGATTTCCCATTTTCTGTGTGGTAGTTTTGTCTACCAACACTCTTTCTTTTCCTTCCTTCATCTTTCTATCTTCTGCTTTCTGTTGTGGTTCTTACAGTCCACCTTTTTTTATTAGTCCTCAACTTTGCTGGTTTCTATTTCTATCTTGTTTATTTTGTTTATTTTTTTTTTAATAACTATTTTCTTTCTGTCCTTTCTTTTCTTTTCCTTTCTCTCCTCATTGTTCTGGCTCTTTAAACCTCTATATATTTTTCTCTAATTGGGTTTCCATTTCACTGAAGGTATTCCACTATTTTATTCTTATTTCTGTACATTGCTCACATGGGTTAAATATTCATTTTACTCCCCTCTTCTAACTTTTATTATTATTACTATTATCCTTTTTCTATTCTTACCTCTTTCAATTTCTCTGGCCCTAATCTTTTTCCTTCAAGGGAACATAGAAAACAGCAAGAAAATAGAGAAAGAAGAATGAAGTGACAAAGAGAAAACTTAAAACACACACAAAATCAGTAGCTAAACAAAACTCTAGAGCATAGAGAGAAGCTAATCAACTGAATAAACCAATCAAAATAAATGATGCCCAGAGAGCAACAAAAAATTACAAACCATACTAAGAAACAGTAAGACATGGGCCACTCCAATGAACAAACTAAAAACCAGAAAGAGGTCCAGAACTTTGAAGAACTAATCAAAGCTCTCCAAACAAATATCATGGACCAACTTAATGAAGTGAAGGAAGAGATTAAGGATATTAAGAAGACACTGGGAGAACATACTAAAGAAATTATAAACATACATAAAAAGATAACAGATGTGATGGTGATAAATGGCACAAAACAAGAAATCAAAACAACAACAACAACAACACTGGAATCACATAACAACAGAATTAAACAGGCAGAAGAAAGAACTAGTGATGTGGAAGTCAGTACATCTGAAATCAAACAGATAGTAGAACAGAAAGATAAAAAGATAGAAAAAATCCAGCAGACTAAGCACCTCTTAAAATATATGCATATATATATATATAAATAACATTTTTGTAAGCAAATACACATATATGCATATATATTTATATATCATTTTACAAATGTTTGTATGTATTGTGAGAATTTTGATTTTTACCCATAATAAAAGAAAAAAAAAAAAAAAAGAGAAGGGAGTGACAAAGTACAGGATGCAAATTTAAGTAAGGATTCAGTTTGCTGGTAGATAATCCAAAAAAAGGTGATTTCTTCACTATTCTGGAAATGCAATTTCAGAAACATTTTTAGCCCTATACATGCTTAATTATTCAGTCATTCCTGATGTGATTGTCTCACAAGAGCAAAGGAAATAAGGAACCCAAGAATCTTTGTTTTAATGGTTTACAGTCTTTAGGAATGTGAAATATACAGCTAACCATTTTGTCAACTGTATTCAGTTGATTGTTCTTTGTTAATGTCCTTGTCATGCACTAACAGAAACTCTCTTACCTGCTTTTTTTCCTTCCACACATGCTCCTAAATGCACCACTCTATATTTTAAATTTTTCCCAGTGTCAAAGAATCCAGAAATTATGTAAGAATTATTGTTTTAATAAGTTCTACCTGCTTTGTAATATATATTTAACCACTAATTTTACATAATTACATTAAATAATTAGCATTGCATATTCAAAAAAAAAAAAAAAAAAAAAAAAGAAAAAATCCAGCAGAGACTTAGGGATTTAAATGACAATGCAAAACCCTCAAACATATGCATTAGAGCTATCCCAGAGGGAGAAGAAATGGGAAAGGGAAGAGAAGGAGTGTTGAAGGAAATAATGGCTGACAACTTCCCAACACTATTGAGGGAGATGGATGTACATGTCCAGGAAGCACAGCTCACCCCAAACAGTGTAAATCCTTACAGGCCTACTCCAACACATATATTTTTTAAAATGTGCAGTGTTCAAGACAAAGAGAAAATACTCAAGGCAGCAAGGGCAAACAGAACCATCACATATAAGGGAAGCTCAGTAAGATTAAGTGCTGATTTCTCATCTGAAACCATGGAGGCAAGAAGACAGTGGTATGATATAGACAAGGAACTCAAATAAAAAAACTGTTCAGCCATGAATTCTCTATCCAGGAAAGCTGGCATTCAAAAATGATGAAGCGCTCAAAATATTAACAGATAAACAGAAATTAAGAGAGTATGCCAATAAGAAACCTGCCCTTCAAGAAAGGAAGTTCTACAGGTTAAAGGAAAAAACAGGAGATAGAGGATTGGAGGAAAGTGAAAGAACAATTAAAAAGACAAAAAGAGAAATAAAAACAACATATGACATACAAAAACCCAAAGAAAATATGGCTGATGTTAGAAATGTGTTGAGAGTAATAACACTGAATGTTAATGGATTAAACTCAGCAGTCAAGAGACACAGTTTGCAGAATGGATAAGGAAATATGATGTATCGATATGCTGTCTACAAGAAACCCACCTTAGACACAAGGATTCAAGGAGCCTGAAAGTGAATGGCTGGAAAATAATTTTACAAGCAATCAATAACCAAAAAGGTCAAGAGTAGCTATCCTAATATCAGAAAAATTAGACTTTAAATGCAAAACTATTGTAAGAGACAAAGGTGGACACTATATATTAATAAAAAGGGTTATCTTTCAAGAAGAGAGAACAATCATAAACATTTATGCACCTAATTAGGGCACTTCCAAATACATGAGGCAAACACTGGAAAAACTAAGTGGAGACATAAATGCCTCTACAATTATATTGGGGCACTTTAATACACCATTATCAACATTAGACAGATAATCAGGACAGAGAATCAATAAAGAAACAAAGACTCTGAATAATACATTAGAGGACCTGGACCTAATGCACATATACAGAATGCTACACCCAAATCCAGCAGGAAATACATTCTTCTCAATTGCACATGGGTCATACTCCAAGAATGACCACAAGCTAGGCAACAGAATAACTGTCAATGAATTCAGAAAGATTGAGATTATACAAAGTAATTTCTCTGACCACAATGGAATGAAAATGGAAATCACTAATGACCAGAGAAACAGATTAGGCACAAAGATATGGAAGTTAAACAACATTCTCTTAGACAAACAGTTGGTCAAGGAGGAAATCTCAAAAGAAATCAGTAACTACCTTGAAACAAATGAAGATGCCAACACAACATATCAAAACCTATGGGGTGCAGCCAAAGCTGTACTGAGAAGGAAATTCATATTAAAAAAGAAGAAAGAAATAAAATTGAAGACCTAACTGCACAACAGGAGGAATTGGAAATATAACAACAAACTAACCCCAAAGAAATACAAAGAAGGAAATAACAAAGATTAGAGCAGAACTAAATGAAATAAAAATAAGGTGGGGAACATGGGAATCCCAGTGGGTTCTGTGTAAAATTTTGGGTAATCTAAGCACCTCTTAAAATATATGTGTATATATATATAACATTTTTGTAAGCAAATACACATATCTGCATATATATTTATATATCATTTTGCAAATGTTTGTATGTATTGTGAGAATTTTGATTTTTACCCATAATAAAAAATAAATAAAAAAAAATAATAATAATAAAAAAAATAAGAAAGCACTAGAAAAAAATAAATAAAACCAAAAGCTGGTTCTTAAAGAAGATCAATAAAATTGACAAATCCTTAGCCAGACTAACAAAGAAAAAGAGACTGCAGATGTAAATACACAAAATAAGGAATGAGGAAGAGGATATCACTACTGACCCCACAAATATAAAGAGTATCATAAGAGGATACTTTGAAAAATTATAGCCAACAAGAATGATAATTTAGAGGAAATGGACAAATTCCTAGAAACTCACAAGCAGCCTATAATGATGAAAGAAGAAATTGATTAACTCAACAGTCCAAATACCAGTAAAGAGATAGACTCAGTCATCCAAAACCTCCAAACTAAGAGGAACCCAGGACCAGACAGCTTAACAGCTAAATTCTACCAAACATTCCAGAAAGACCTAACAAGAATCCTGCTTAAGCTCTTCCAAAAAATACAAGCAGAAAAAACATTACCTAACTCATTCTATGATGCCAAGATTACCCTAATACCAAAGCCAAACAAAGATATCACAAGAAAAAATTACAGACCAATTTCTCTAATGAATCTAGATGCTAAAAATCCTCAACAATATACTTGCCAATCACATTCAACAACATATCAAAAAAAAAAAAATAATTATACACCACGACCAAGTGGGTTAGATCCTGGGTATGCAAGGATGGTTCAATATAAGAAAATCAATCAATGTAATACACCACATAAACATATTGAAAGAAAAAAATCATATGATCATCTCTATAGATGAAGAAAAAGCATTTGACAAAATACAGCACCCTTTCCTGATAAAGCACTGCAAAAGATAGGAATAGAAGGAAACTTTCTGGACATGATAAAGGGTATATATGAAAAACCCAAAGCTAACATCATCTTCAATGGTGAAATCCAAAAGCCTTTCCTCTGAGATTGGGAATAAGACAAGGATGCCCACTATCACCACTCCTATTTAACATTGTCTTAGAAGAACTTGCTCAAGCACTGAGGCAAGAAAAAGATATAAAAGGCAACCAAATTGGAAAATAAGATTTAAAAAAATTCATTATTTGCAGATGACATGATCCTATACATAGAAAGCCCTTAGAAATTTACAGCAAACTTCTAGAACTTATAAAGGAGTTCAGTAACATCACTAGCTATAAGATCAATGCTCAAAAATCAGTAGCCTTTCTGTACACCAATAATGAGCAATCTGAGAATGAAATCAAGAATAAAATATCGTTTACAATAGTAACTTAAATAAACAAATAGCTAGGAATAAATTTAACTAAAGGTGTAAAGGCCTCATATGTAGAAATCTACACAACACTGTTAAAGGAAATTAAAGAAGACTTAAATAAATGGAAGAATATTCCCTGTTCATGCATAGGAAAAATAAACATCACCTAGATGTCTGTCCTACCCAAACTATTCTACAGTTTTAATGCAATCTCAATAAAAATCAACAATGTATTTTTTAAGGAATTGGAAAAACTAACTACAAAGTTTATTTGGAAGGGTAACAGTCCCAAATCGCTGAAGACATATTGAAAAAGAAAAATAAAGTTTGAGGTTTCACACTAACTGACTTTAAAACATACTGCAAAGCTACAGTGGTCAAAACTGCATAGTATAGGCACAAGGATAGACATAATGACCAATGGAACTGAATTAAGAGTTCTGATATAAATCCTGTCATATACAGTCATCTGATATTCGACAAGGACAACAAGCCCACTAAGTTTGGAGAGAATGGCCTCTTTAAGAAGCTGTGCTTGGAGAACTGGATATCCATATTCAAAAGAATGAGAAAGGAACACCATCTCACACCTTATACAAAAATCAACTCAAGATGGATCAAAGATATAAATATAAGAGCCAAGACCATGGAAGATAATGTAGGAAAGCATCTACAGGACCTTGAATAGGAAATGGTTTCATGAACTTCACACCTAAAGCAGGAGCAGCAAAAGGAAAAATAGATAAATGGGATCTCCTCAAAATTAAAAACGTTTGCACCTCAAAGAACATTATGAAGAAAATAAAAAAAGACCCTACCCAATGGGAGAAAATATTTGGCAACCATATATCTGATCATCACCTAATATCCTGCATATATAAAGAAATCCTACACCTCAAAAATAAAAAGTCAAACAACCCACTTAAAAAATGGGCATGTGACCTGAAAAGACACTTCTCCAAGGAAGAAATACAAATGGCTAGAAAGCACATGAAAAAATGCTTGACTTCGCTAGCTATTAGGGAAATGCAAATCAAAACCACAATGATATACCATCTTACACCCATCAGAATGGCAGCTATTAAATAAACAGCAGAATATAAGTGTTGGAGAGGATGTGGAGGAATAGGAACCCTCATCCACTGCTGGTGGGATTGTGGAATGGTCCAGCCACTGTGGAGGACAGTAAGGCAGTTCTTCAAAAAACTAACTATAGATCTTCTGCATGATCCAGTGTTTCCACTGCTGGGTATATACCATATGCAGAAGGATTGAAAGCAAAAACATCAACAGATATATGCACACCAATGTTCATAGCGGCATTGTTCATTATTGCCAAAAGTTGGAATCAACCCAGGTGCCCATCAACAGATGAATGGATAAACAAAATGTGGTACAGACATACAATGGAATATTACTCAGCTGTAAGAAAGTATAAAGTGCTAACACACGGGATCACATGGATGAATCTTGAAGATCTTATCTTGAGTGAAGAAAGCCAGGCATTGAAGGCTGAACTGTACATGGCTTCACTGATATGATTTAAGGAAATTGAACAGTCTTAGAGAGCTATTGTCTGAATGATAGGTTTACAAGAAAGAGAAAGAGAAGAGAAGGTTGTGAGCCATCACCCATAGGGACATTTTCTATGGTAAAGTGATATAGTGTAGTTGTGTATTGAAGGGATAGGACAAATGGGTAGTGATATTATTGGGTTTGGTGGTGCAGTGTTGACAGGTGAGTAGATTGGAAAGGGTGGGTTAGAGTACCCAGGATGCTGGGGAGAGAGATGGGAAATGAACCAGGTGAACATTTGGGATTTGTGCGTATGAGGTTGAAATTATAGAGGTGGTAATGCTCTTATAGCATATTTATTTATCAACCTCTTGTCCAGGGGTGTGAAGTTATTTATAAATAGGATGCTTGAAGAATTTTTAAAGTAAAGGTATGTCAAAACTGAATGAGAGTGAGCTTTAATCCTATATGATAAAGATTTTATCTGTAAAAGAAATTGGAAAGGGAAGACACCATGCAGAACCACAAGAACCTGGCGAGCAGTAGATCCTAAAAGATAAATGAGAAAATACTGCTCTGTGCATTGTCATGTGACATAAAAGCCAAGGAACCCCAAAGATTTCAAATGAGCCTGACAAAACTGCTGCTAAGAGAAAGTATGCCTTATAGCCTCTTAACCTGAACAAATTAAATTCCCATCGTTAAGCCAACTTATTGTACAAATATTTATTTTAGGAGCTAGGAAACCATATACACCTAACAACAGAGCTTGTGAATATATGAAGCTAATATTAACAGATTTAAAGGAAAAAATAGATGGTTTTACATAAATATTAAGAGATTTCAATGCAATCACTTTCAATAACATTGAGACAAAGATCTCTAAGAAAATAGAAGACATGAATGATATTTTAAACTAATTAAACCCAGAAGACATATATAAAGCAGTTCACCCAAAATCAGTAGAATACACATTCTTCTCTAGTACACAAAATCATTCTCTAGGAAAAACAATCTATTAGGTCACATATAAGTCTCAACAAATTTTAAAATATTGAAATCATAAAATATAGCCCTGAGACCACAATGGAATGAAGCTAGAAATCAATAACAGATGAAATTTGAAACTCAGAAATATGGGAAAATTAAACAAGACACTTAAATAATGAGCCAAAGAAGAAATCATGAGGGAATTTAGGGAATATCTTGATAGGAATTAAAAGAAATGTACAACATACCTAAATTTATGGGATACAGCAAAAGCAGTGCTGAAGGGGAAGTTTATAGCTCAAAATGTTTATACTCATAAAGAAAGATCTCACATCAGAGAATTCATGTCACATCTTAAGGGCCTAGAAAAAGAGGAACAAAGTAAATATAAAATGAATAGAATATTAGAGTGGAGATAAACGAAATAGAGAAATTTAAAAAATGATAGAGACTCAGTGAAATAAAAAAATGGTTCTTTTAAAAGATCAATAAAATTAAGAGACTGAAAATGAACAAAAGAGGGAGCGTGCAAAGTCTAAATTAGAAATGAAAGGAGTGACATGTGTAATATGGGGGCTTTGTTTGGGACTTGGAAATAGTCATGAATGGCATTGCAATGACAGATATAGGTGATTATATATTTTACCATAGCCTGCATAATTGAATGGGAGAGAGTGTAAACTACAATATGAACTATGGTCCATGCTCAATGGCAATTCCTCAGGATGCGCTTATCAATTGCAATGGATGTGCCACATTAAAGAAGGATGTACAGGTGGGTGAGGTTACCCTTGTCCACATCATCAACCAGGCCTAGGCCTTATCTTCTTTAGCAAGTGGCTTCCAAAGTCACCCATGGGGTTGGTCCTCATCTCTGCAAGTCAAAATGGGAGGAGAAGAAGGAGAGCTGTGTGAAGGAGACTTGAAGTAGCATACATTGCTTCCATTCACATCCTATTGACTATTACACAGTCACATGGACAAACGTAATTAACTGAAAAAGAACCTGGGAAATGTAGTCTAGCAGAAAGAAGAAAAGGAAGGGTTACTGGTTTAAGGTGTTGGTTGGGGGGTTTTCAGACAAGCCACACCTGGGTTGGGCTTCTAGGGAGTGTGTGAATGATCATTTTGTCATAATGTGTTGAATCAGTGGGTGGAGACCCACATAATGTGTGGGAAGAAGCTGGCTTTCAATCCTGGGGAGGACTGATATGTTCTCAAACAGAGGAGCAGCAGTCTCTGGAGAGCACGGAGAGCTCCTAATATGGGAGGACAAACCAATGTGTCAAGACCTCAGTGTTGATGCAAGTAACTATGAATCTTGTCAACCAAGGAGTGAAGCCAGGTGGTCTCTGTGGACCCCAAGGGGAGGGGGGAAGTAATAGAATATAAGGAACAGGGTGGATTTAGTGGCAATAGAACTGTTCTACATGATCTTGTAATGATGGACACAGGCCACGTTAAATTTTATCAAAATTTATAAAAGTGTTCTTCTAAAATGTAAACCAAAATATTAACCATTGACTATGGTTAGTAGCTAAGTTTCACTGTTTGTATATCAGTTGTAACAAATGTACCATCCACATATAAAAAGGTATTAATCTGGGAAAGGGGAAAAGGGGAAGGATTTTGGGAATATGGAAGTCCCCTGTATTCTTGTATGTGACTTAACTGTGACCTAAAACTTCTTTGAAAACAAAATGAAAAAAAAGTAAAACACTGGTGAATAAATGGAAGAATATGTCACTGCACATACAGGACAAGAGCTATTACTGTGATGAAAGGCAAAATGTCAAAAAAATTTTAATATTTTTCATTATATTTTAATATCCTAATTTTTAAATTTTATTTTAATTTTAGTTTTCTTTAAATTTTTATGTATTTTTAACATATTTAAACCTACCATTATTATTTCATTTTCCTATTAATTGTGTTTTGATATTTTATTGCCCTCTTTTTTTAAAAAAATTTTTATTTAAATATATTTTTTAAAAGATGCTTAGATTACATAAATGTTATACAAAAATTACAAGGATTCCCATGTTCCCCACCTCCCACACTGCCCATAACATCCCACATAAACATCTTTCATTAGTGTAGACCACACTATCTCCCAAACAACTCTGCATGTTATATGCTGATGTAAAATGGCCTATATCTGTCATTTCAATGTCACTTAAGACAATTCCTATGTCCTGAAAAAGCCCCTGTATTACAACTGCTTTTCCCTTCCCTGCCCCGAAAGCATCCAGTGGCCACTGGCTCCACCTCACTGTTGTAATTTCTTCCATTGCTTGAATCACAATATGTCTACAACAGAATACCAGGGAGTCCACTCTAGTCCATAGCTCTTCCCCCAAGCATGAGGAGTTTGGGATGGTGATGTCCACTCCACCTTCAAGTGAGAGGGCGTTTATATCCCATGGATACAATGGAAGGGATTATCCTTCCTGCAGCTGCAGACTCTCTCCATCCCCAGGGTTGGATGTTGTCCATCATCATCTCCTCACCAGGTGACTTGGGTGAGGTCATTGAGCTGTAGAGTAGGAGTTGCAGCTCTACCAAGATTCCAGGCACAAGTGGCACATGGGCAGGCCATAGGCTCAAGTCTCTGGAAGTACACCTACAAAGTCCAGCATCGCATATAGGTTTGAATAGAAGGGACTGATGGACCATGTGTAGGGAGGACTTATTTGAGCCCAACTCTGTCACTCTCAGGAACACAGATTCCAAAGTATAGCCCACTGATATGGCATCAATCTCTGGAGCTATCCCCCCTTATATAGTTTTAATATACCTTCATTTTTGAAGAAGCTTTAGATCACAACAGGGTTACAACTTTGGCAGGGGAGGATCATTGGAGTGGCATGTCAGTGATGGGGGATGCACCTGGACATACAAATAAGGTAAATAAATGTGTTCAAATGTTCACAGGGCTTTGTCATAGTGGGTGGAGATTCACACAATAATCAAGAGAATATTGAATTCCCATCCTGGAGAGCTCCGTAAAGATCTCTAATGAAGCAGCAACTTTCCCCCATATGCAGAAACAATAACTGGACAAAGAAGATGGTCCATTGATGGGCCCATGATATTGATGACTGTGCCTGTGAACCTTTGCTTTTGAAATTGAAACTTAGCCTAGTGTTGTGGGGTGCCTAAGAGTTCCCTCCCAAGAGCCTCCTTTTTGATCAAATGTTGCCCCTCTCTAAGCCAAACCAGCATGGGATATGACTCTGAGGATGAAGCTTCCTGGCACTGAGGAATTACTACCAAGCATCAACTAGCAATGCAACTGGAAAAAGACCTCAAATAAAAGGGGGGAAAGGTAAAGACAAGTTTATATGGCTAAAAGACTTCAAAGTGAGTTGGGAGGTCATCTCAGCTTGATCTCATAGACTGCCAAAGTGGCTACTACCCCAAATAGTGAGGCTCCTGAGGGCTCTGGAAACACCCAGGTCCTTCGGTATGGGCAGATAGCTCCAGAGTTCAGTGCCTTGCCTTTGGGTCCTACTTTGGAGTTTGTTCTCCTGAGAGTGACAGAGTTGGACTCAATTTTGGCATCCCTACACACGGCTTATCTGTCCCTACTATTTAAACCTATACTTGGTGCTGGAGTTTGTAGGTGTATGTCCAAGTGACTGGAGTCTTTTTGGCTTTCCATGTGCAAACTGGACCTGGAGCCTCAGGGGAGTTACAACACCTACTCTCCAGTTCATTGGACTCACCCAGTACAACTAACAAGGAAGTGAGGATTGACAACCACCATACCAAGGAAATGAAAAAGCCTGTAACTGCAAGCAAGAGAGCCTCAACAATCAGCTGTATGGGATCAAAGCCCCCTCTCAATTAGATGTGGAGTGGACAGCATCATCCCAGAATCCTCATGATTGGGTAATGAACTATGGACTAGAATGGACTTACTGGTATTCTACTATAGACTTGTGATTCTAGCGATGGAAGAAATTACAGCATTGATGTGGAAACAGTGGCCACTGGAGGTTCTGGGGGAAGGGGGAGGGAAAGACACATGTAGTGTTCATCAACTGCAACAAATGTACCATACTAATGCAAAATGATAATATAGGAGAAAATGTGGAAGGGGGAGATATAGGAACTCTATTTTTTTGCATAATTTTTCTTTAAATCTAAAGCTACTGTAAAAATAGTGTATTAAAATAAATATGTGAATGATAGCCTAAACCAGGGGCTTTTGTTTTACACAGATATGAGTTCAATTACAACACTGTTGCTCTTCAGATATTTGATTAAAACAAGTTGCTTAGTATCTCTGAACCTCAATTTACTTAGATATTAAATGACATAATCATGATTGAAAGCATTGCAGAGCAGATTTAAGTGTTAGCATGCCAAATTTCTATGATAACTGTCATATAGAATGTACACCAGAGATGGTAGTTACCTTTCTACTTTGCATTCCTTATGTTATTAAAATTAAAGTTAAAAATTAGAGGGAATGTTTTCTTCTATACAAACTATATCTTTAAAATGATGTGTATGCCAACATTTAGAGCACGATGTTTTGCTTAATTGATATTCAATATATAGTTCATAAACTGATTTAATTACACATGTATTTTCAGGATCATAATTTTTAAATAAAAATGTTTTTGAATAATATTTGGTTTGCAGGAAAGTTGCACAAATAGTACAGATGTTCCCATATACTCCACTCCCAGATTCCCCTAACATCATCTTACATTAATATGGCATATTTGGCACAATTAAATTACTAAACTCCTTAATTTACTCAGATTTCCTTAGGTTTGACCTAACATTTTTTTTCCCTATTCTAGAATCTCATCCAGGATACCACATTACACTTAGGCATCAAGTTTCCTTGAGAATCTCCAAACAGTGAGTTTCTCAGATTTTCCTTATTTTTCATGACATTGACAGTATTGAGGAAGACTGCTCAGACCTTTGGGACATTACCCATCAGCTGGATTTTGATATTTTTGTCATGATTGAATTGGTGTTATGGAATTTGTGGAGGAAGACCACAAAGGGAAAGCTCCATATCATTACGTCATATCAAAGGTGTATATTAACAATATGACTCAGCACACTTGATGTGAACCTTGATGATTTGGCTGAGGTAGTGTTTTCCAGGTTTCTCTACTATAGTTACTTTTCCTCTTCCTCTTTCCATAATGTACTCTTTGGAAAGAAGTCACTATCTGTATACCACACTAAAAAGTTGAGGGATCTGATCTACTTCCTTGCAACTATAGAATCTATATAAGTCATTTGGAATTGTCATATATGGGGAATTTCTCTGTTCTCCCCATCTATTTTTTTTTTTTTTTTGAAAACAGACAAGATTTTTTAATGGGTGTCTAGCTTGTTTTTTCCTTACAATATTACTTTTAACTATAGTCTAAAAATTATATTAGTTGTATTGTTTATATGTATCACTATGTTTTTTTTTTTATTTGTTGTTGTTGTTTTTAATTTATTTATTTGTTATTGTGGGTAAAAATCAAAATATTCACAATACATACCACTATTTGTAAAATGATATATAAATATATATGGATATATGTGCATTTGCTTACAAAAATGTTATTTATATATATAAATATGTTTTTAAGAGGTGCTTAGATTACCGAAAATATTACACGGAAACCACTGGGATTCCCATGTTGCCACCTCCCACAACTCCCACCACATCCCACACAAACAACTCTCACAAGTGTGGCCCACCACACTCAAGGGACTTACACATCCTGGGGCGTTGCCACCAACCATAGACCACAGTTCACATCGTAGACCACACTCTCTCCCACACAATTCTGAGTGACGTGTGCTGATTTAAAATGGCCTACATCAGTTGCCACAACGGCACTCAGGACAACCTCCAAATCCTGAAAAGACCCTGTATTTCAACTACTCGTCCCCTCCCTGCCCCAAAAGTGTCAAATGGCCACTGGCTCCACCTCATTGTTATAATTTCTTCCATTGCTAGAATCACCATATGTGTACTACAGAATACCATCAAGTCCACTCTAGCCCATAGTTCTTCCCAAAATTCTGAGGGGACTGGGATGGTGATGTCCACTCCACCTCCAAGTGAGAGAGGGCTTATATCCCATGGATATGGTGGGTGGGATGATACTTCCTGCAGATGCAGGCCCTCTCCATTCCCTGGGTTGGCCGTTGTCCATTGTTGTCTCCTCGCCAGGTGACTTGGATGAGTCCATTGAGCTGTAGGGTAGGAGTTGCAGCTCCACCGAGATTCCATGCACACCTGGCACATCGGTAGGTCAGAGGCTCCAGTCTCTGGAAGTATACCTAAAAACTTGTGCATCACATATAGGTTTGAATAGAAGGGAATGATGAACCAGGTGCAGGGAGGACTTATTTGAGTCCAATTCTGTCACTTTCAGGAGCACAGATTCCAAAATAGAGCCCACTGATAAAGTGTCAGTCTCTGGGACTGTCCCCCCTTATATAGGAACTGGGTGTCTCCAGAGCTCTCAGGTGCCCCTCTGTGTGGGGTGATATACACTTTGATGTTCTATGAGCTCCTACTGAGGTGTGCATAAGAGTTACCTCTGGGATGACCTCCCGACTCTCTTTGAAGTCTCTTAGCCACTTGAACTCATTTGTCTTTACCTTTTCCCCCTTTTATTCAAGGTCTTTTTCCAGTTGTGTTGCCAGTTGGCACTTGGTATTAATCCCTCGTTGCCAAGGAGGCTCATCCCCGGGAGGATTGTCCCACGTTGGGGGAAGGTAATGCAATCATATGCTGAGTTTGTCTTAGAGAGAGGCCACATTTGAGCAACAAGGAAGCTCTCAGGTGGCAACCCTTAGGCACACCACAACTGCAGGCTAAGTCTCATTTACAAGAGCAAAGAATCACAAGGGTAGTCATCAATAAAAGGAACACATCAGTGGGTCATCCTCTTTTGACAGACATTGTCCCAGCACTCAGAGGACTATTGCTGCTCCCTTGGAGACTGTGGCAGAGCTCTCCAGGCTAGGAATTCAGATTCCCTCATTTATTGGGTGATTGTCCACCCACCGTGACCAGACCCCATCTTTTGATCTTTAGAATGATTTTGTATATCTTTCATGTATATTCGGATGTACTAATTCCCATGAATCCCCCCTCCCAGACATCCCACCACCAATAATCCCCTGCAGTATCCATTGTAACCCATCTGTGATTCAAATCCTCCATGAACAAGTAGTCCATAAAATAATCATATATATTTACTAGGAAAAAGAACAACTATGATAAGCTTACATGCAAGAGACAAACTAAAGGAAACCCAGGGGGGGGGGGGGGAGAAACAGAGAGATGGAAAAAAAAATAAGAAAAAACAAACAAAAACAAATAATCAAACAAAAGAAAACAAAATATGATTAGCGGATTGGGACATTCACAAAAATGGGCAAAAAGTCAAAGGAAATGCCTTTAAATATATATATATATATTTTTTAAAGATTTTATTTATTTATTCATTTATCCCCCCCGTGCTGCTTGTGCTCGCTGGGTCAGCTAACCACGCCGTGCGGGCAGGCTTGCCTTCACCAGGAGGCCCCGGGAACCAAACCCGGGGCCTCCCATATGATAAACGGGAGCCCTACTGATTGAGCCACAGCCGCTTCCCAGTATATATGTATATTTATTTTTTCTTTTTTTTTTTTTTTCCTTTTTCTCTCTTCATTTCCTTTCTTTCCTTTTATCACTGTATTATTGGATGTCTGGTGTGCCGTGACATCTTCCCCCTCTCAATCCCCATTGTCTCCCAATTTTTCATTTAGTTTCAAACAAGTTTTAGGTCACAGCAAAGTCACACATGGAGTGCCGGAGACTCCCAGATACCAAAACACTCCCCCTTCCCCACCCCATATTAACCTCCCCCGTTTTTGTTTTTGGATGTTAGCATTGTTATAACTGTTATACAGAAAGCAAAATATAGCAACTAAACATTGTAAATGATTTACAGTATAGTTTACAATTTAGATGATACAGTTTAATAATTTTGATGATATTTACAATGTCCTGTGTCCATTACTGTAAGGTAATGAAAAATCTTCCCTATGACCACCAAACACCCCATTAGATCTTGACTGTTCCCTTCCCCCCAGCCCCCCAGGGCCCATGATACCACTCTATCCGGACCCATGGAATGTGAAGATTCACAGTTACTTACCCTGAGAATTTTAATCTGCCCTTCCTAATCCACCCACCCACCAGTGCTGCACCACCAAACCCAGGAACATCACCACTCATATGCCCCATCCCCCATCATGCAACCACACTCTATCCCTTTACCATAGATTATGTCCATATGGGTGATGGCTCAAAGCCTTCTCTTCTCTTACTCTCCCTTGTTAACCTATCTTTCAGGCAATGGTTCTCAGAGACTGCTCACTTTCCTCAGTTAAGATCAGTGAGGTCATATACTGTTCATCCTTCAGTGCCTGGCTTGCTTCAATCAAAATAAGGTCTTCAAGATTCATCCACATTATTCCATGTGTTAGCACTTTGTTCTTTCTTACAGCTGAGTAATATTCCACTGTATGTATGTACCACATTTTGCTTATCCATTCATCTGTTGATGGGCAACGGGGCTGATTCCAACTTTTGGCTGTCGTGAACAATGCCGCTATGAACATTGGTGTGCATATATCTGTTTGTGTCTTTGCTTTAAGTTCTTCTGGGTATATACCCAGCAGTGGAATTGCTGGATCATAAGGAAGATCTATTGTTAGTTTTCTCAGGAACCACCAAACTGTCTTCCACAGTGGCTGGACCATACCACAGTCCCACCAACAGTGGATGAGGGTTCGTATTCCTCCCAATCCTTTCCAACATTTAGTGTCTCCTGTTTTTTTAATAGCTGCCATTCTGATGGGTGTAAGACGGTATCTCATTGTAGTTTTGATTTGCATTTCCCTGATAGCAAGCGATGTTGAGCATTTTTTCATGTGCTTTTTAGCCATTTGTATTTCTTCCTTGGAGAAGTGTCTTTTCAGGTCACTTGCCCATTTTTTAAATGGGTGTTTGTCCTTTTATTTTCAAGGGGTAGGATTTCTTTGTATATGCAGGATATTAGGCTCCTATCAGATATATGGTTGCCAAACATTTTCTCCCATTGGGTAGGCTGCCTTTTTATTTTCTTAATAACATCCTTAGAGGTGCAGAAGTTTTTTATTTTGATGAGATCCTGTTTATCTATTTTTCTCTTTCTGCTCGTGCTTTGGCTGTGAAGTTCATGAAATAATTTCCTATTACAAGGTCCTGTAAATGCTTCCCTACATTATCTTCCAAGGACTTTATGGTTTTGGCTCTTATATTTAGATCTTTAATTCATCTTGGTTTGATTGTTGTATAAGGTGTGAGATGGTATCCTTCTCTCATTCTTTTGGATATGGATATCCATTTCTCAAAGCACCATTTGTTAAAGAGTTCATTCTCTCCAAATGAGTGGGCTTCTTGGCCTTGTCAAATATCAGATGACTGTATATGCAAGAATCTATATCAGAACTCTCAATTCGGTTCCATTGGTCAGTAGGTCTATCCTTGTGCCAATACCACTCAGTTTTGCTCACTGTCGCTTTGTAGTATGTTTTAAAGTCAGGTAGTTTGATACCTCCAACTACATTTTTTTTTTTTCAAAATGTCTTTGGCAATTCAGGGCCCCTTGCCTCTCCAAATATATTTTGTGGTTAGTTTTTTCAGTTCCTTAAAAAATACAGTGTTAATTTTTATTGGGATTGCATTAAATCTGTAGATTAGTTTGGGTAGGATAGACATCTTGATGATGTTCAGACTTCCTATCCATGAACAGGGAATATTTTTCCATTTATTTAAGTCTTCTCTGATTTCCTTTAATAGTGTTGTGTAGTTTTCTGAATATAAGCCCTTTGCTTCTTTAGTTAAATTTATTCCTAGGTATTTGATTCTTTTAGTTACTATTGTAAATGGTATTTTTTTCCTGATTTTCTCCTCAGTTTGCTCGTTATTGGTGTACAGAAATGCTACTGATTTTGAGCATTGATCTTACAGGCTGCAACATTACTGAACTCCTTTATAAGTTCTAGAAACCTTGCTGTAGATTTCTCAGGGCTTTCTATGTATAGGATCATGTCATCTGCAAATAATGAAATTTTTACTTCTTCTTTTCCAATCTGGATGCCTTTTATGGCCTTTTCTTTTCTCAGTGCTAGTGCAAGTACTTCTAAGACAATGTTAAATAGGAGTGGTGATAGTGGGCATCCTTGTCTTGTTCCCGATCTCAGAGGAAAGGCTTTTAGGATTTCACCGTTGAAAATGCTGTTAGCTTTGGGTTTTTCATATATACCCATTATCATTTTCAGAAAGATTCCATCTATTCCTATTTTTTGTAGTGTTTTTATGAGGAAAGAGTGCTGTATTTTGTCAAATGCTTTTTCTGCATCTATAGAGATAATCATGTGATTCTTTTCTTTCAATCTGTTTATGTGGTGTATTACATTGATTGATTTTCTTATATTGAACCATCCTTCCATACCCGGGATGAAACCCACTTGGTCATGGTGTATAATCCTTTTGATATTTTTTTGAATGCATTTAGCAAGTATTTTTTGAGGATTTCAGCATCTAGGTTCATTAGAGAAATTGGTCTGTAATTTTCCTTTCTTGTGGTATCTTTATTTGGTTTTGGTATTAGGGTAATATTGGCATCATAGAATGTGTTGGGCAATATTCCTTCTACTTCTATTTTTTGGAAGAGCTTAAGTAGAATTGGAATGTTTTGTGGAATTCAACTGTGAAGCCATCTGGTCCTGGACTCTTCTTAGTTGGGAGGCTTTTGATGCCTGAGTCTAACTCTTTACTTGTAATTGGACTGTTGAGTTCATCTATTTCTTCTTTCATCAATGTCAGCTGTCTGTGGGTTTCTAGAAACTTGTCCATTTCCTCTAAGTTGTCATTCTTGTTGGCATATAATTTATCAAAGTATCCTCTTATGATACTCTTTATTTCTGTGGGGTCAGTAGTGATATCAGCTTGCTCATTCCTTATTTTGCGTATTTGCATCTGTTCTTTCTTTTTCTTTGTTAGTCTGGCTAAGGGTTTGTCAATTTTATTGATATTCTGGAAGAACCAACTTTTGGTTTTGTTTATTGTTTCCATTCCTTTCTTATTCTCTATTTCATTTAATTCTGCTCTAATCTTTGTTATTTCCTTCTTTCTACTTCCTTTATGTTTAGTTTGTTGTTGTTTTTCCAATTCCTCCAAGTGTGCAGTTAGGTCTTCAATTTTAGCTCTTTCTTCTTTTTTAATATATGAATTTATGGCTATGAACTTCCCTCTCAGGACTGCTTTCGCTGCATCCCATATGTATTGATATGTTGTGTTGTCGTTTTCATTAGTTTCAAGGTAGTTACTGATTTCTTTTGAGATTTCCTCTTTGACCCACTGTTTGTCTAAAAGTGTGTTGTTTAACATCCATATCCTTGTGCCTAACCTGTTTCTCTGGCCCTTAGTGATTTCCAACTTCATTCCATTGTGGTCAGAGAAATTACGTTGTATAATCTCATTCTTTCTGAATTCATTGAGTGTTGTTCTGTGGCCTAGCATGTGGTCTATTTTGGAGTATGTTCCATGTGTACTCGAGAAGAACGTTAATCCCACTGTATTTGGGTGTAGTGTTCTGTATATGTGTACTAAGTCCATGTCTTCTAATGTATTGTTGAGTGCCTTAATTTCTTTATTGATTCTCTGTCTAGATGTTCTGTCTAATGATGATAGTGGTGTGTTGAAGTCCCCTGCTATAATTGTAAAGGCATTTATTTCTCTTCTTAGTTTTTCCGGAGTTTGCCGCACATATTTGGAGGCACCCCGGTTAGGTGCGTAAATGTTGATGATTGTTCTCTCTTCTTGAGAGATTACTCCTTTTAATAATATGTAGTGTCCATCTTTGTCTCTTACAATAGTTTTGCATTTAAAGTCTATTTTGTCTGATATTAGAATAGCTACTCCTGCCCTTTTTTGTCTATTGTTAGCTTGTATAATGGTTTTCCACCCATTCACTTTCAGCCTCCTTGAATCCCTGGGTCAAAGGTGGGTTTCTTGTAGACAGCATATAGATGGGTCATATTTTCTTATCCATTCTGCCAATCTGTGTCTTTTGATTGGTGAATTTAATCCATTAACATTCAGTGTTATTTCTCGTAACAAATTTTTACTTCAGCCATTTTTTTTTTGGGTGAATGTATGTCATATGTTGTTTTGTTTCTCTTTTTGTCTTTTCAGTTGTTTTTAAACTCTCCTTCAACTCTCTCTCCCTTGTTTTTTCCTTTCAACTTGTAGAGATTCCTTTAGTATTTCTTGAAGTGCTGGTTTCTTCTTGACATACTCTCTTAATTTCTGTTTATCTGTGAATATTTAGAACTTTCCATTATTTTTTAATGTTAATTTTGCTGGATATAGAATTCATGGCTGAAGTTTTTTTCTTTTAGTGTTTTGACTATGTCATACCACTGTCTTCTTGCCTCCATGGTTTCAGCTGAGAAATCAGCACTTATTCGTATTGTGCTTCCCTTTTATGTGATGGTTCTCTTTTCTCTTGCTGCCTTGAGTCTTTTCTCTTTGTCTTGAGCATTGGACATTTTGACAAGTATATGTCTTGGAGTTGGGATTTATTTTATTTGGGGTGTGCTGTGCTTCCTGGATATGCACATCCATCTATCTCAACGGCGTTGGGAAGTTTTCAGCCATTATTTCCTTCCACACTCCTTCTGTTCCCTTTCCCTTCTCTTCTCCTTTTGGGATGCCCATAATGTGTACGTTTGTGCGTTTTGTATTATCAGTTAATTCCCTGAGTCCATGCTGGATTTTTTCTATCTTTCTGTCTATCTGTTCTACAATCTATTTGATTTCTGTTGTATTGTCTTCCATATCACTAATTCTTTCCTCTGCCTCTTCAAATCTGCTGTTATATGTTATATAAATAAATGGAAGAAGAAAGAAAGGGTGGAGGAAAGAGGAAAGAAAAGCAAGGGACCAGAAAGAAACAGAGAGAAACCAAAGATCCACTCAGGCAAGCAGTCAAACAGAGCTTAGGGGAGTCAATGATTCCCCTATTGTCCACGTGGATCTTTCCTGCCTACTTGTGTTTATCAATCAATTTCCCTGCAGGGTTCTATATGCAGGTCCTGAAATAGCTTTTAGCTATTAAACTAAATTAAAAAGAATTTATTTTTCATTTATAGAAGTGACCTCACTTTTTTTTTCTAATTTTTATTTTTTTTTAGTGAAATACCGGACCCAAAATAATTCCTCCTCTAAACCAACCCCCTTACGTAAGGACCCTAGCTGGGCCCGTGTAAATTAATCAAGCACGTCCCACTTCCTGGACTCCCCAGGGTAGCTATAGCTCTGATGTTAGTCAGTGCGGAGTGCTAAAGATGGCCAATTCCACCCCTTCTGGAGCAGAGCTTGAGTGTCACCGGGTTGCTAAGTAAATCAGTCTGAGTGCAGATTCACATCTGCTCTCACCCTGATGCTGCTTCAGGTCGGCTTATCTGCTCCCCAAAGCTATGGGGCATTGCAGGCAGCCAGATTGATATCTAAAAATAAAAAATACCCTTCCCTGTCCTCCAATAGAGCCCTCCCTCTTTTGGGAAGTGTCCCTTCTTCCTGACTCTGCAGCGGCCCGGGTCTTATCCCTGGGTCGCTAGGGAAATCAGCTCCATCCCCCAACCAGAATTCCCCCTCCGGTTCACCAGGTGCCGATTAGCTCATTTGTTCTGATCACGCAAGTTCCAAGGGGCGCCAGGCAGCCATATCCCCAGAAAATAAAACTTTCTCGCCTGCTCGTGTCTCCATGTGGCCGTTTTATTTTATTTTATATTTTCTCCCTAACCGCAGGGCTCAGCCGTCTGTTGCAACCACCACCGGCAGCCTTAAAACTCACGTATCTCCACCCTTCCATCCACCCCATTGATCTGCGCAGATAGATATCCCAAGCTTCTCACTCCACGCATGTATAGCACAGACCCCCGGGCAGTACCCTATCCACTATCCACCTTGGTCTGGGAGCTTGCAGTGTGTGCCCTCCTACACTAACACCATCTTGGCCCCTCCTCCTCCCCCCATCTATTTTTTATTCAATCACTCATTTATATCAGTATGGACACATGGGTATTTATTTTATACTTTGGATAATATTCCAATACTGTGCTATGTATTTTCTCTCTCTCATTTTACCAGCTTTGCCCATTGAGAGCTCTATTGTCTTCTGTGTCCCATTGATAGACCCTTTACATTGTGTGTGCATGTGTGTTTTTGTTGTTTTGTTTTTTGTGGGTTATTTTTCCACTTTTAATTTTTATTTCTTCCTTAGTTTCTGACACTAAAATATGCTCTTGAAGATTCCTTTTCATAGTCCTAGAATTAAGCAAATTTCCCAGAAATCTTATTTTGTTTTATTGGACAATGATATTAGAAACCAAGTTCTGGGTACTGAATGACCAAGTATTTTTATTCTAGTCAAGGAGTGTTATTTTGGTCCCAATTAACACCTCAATTGCAGAAATAGGTCACCTATTTCCATAACCTAAAAAGCAAAATTATGCTGTTTCTCACATCTGGCTCATGTTTCTTAATTGGTAGGGAGGGGACACTTTAGGAAATGACCTTCCCCAGACTCTGATATTTTGCATCATTCATGTTAAGTACTCCTTGAGGTAGGCCAAAAAATTCATTCCCAGTTAATATCCTGTGTGATGCTGGAGTTCAGAAATTGTGGGGTGAAACTGGGAACATCTTACTTTGTGTTATCTTAGGCTGGTGAGAAACCCACACCTCTTTGTGAGTTCAAAAAGATCCTTTTTCCAGAATAATCAGATGGCATTTTAGAAGCACTTTTTCTTCTTGTGTAAGTTGTTTCCAAATTACCTTAGGAGAAGAAGTGGGCACCAGCACATCCTAACATCTTCATAAAAGCTGGTAGATTTTTTTTATTGGGGAATAACTTACTTGAATTTATTAATACTTGAAGAAAGTCAATCTGTTCAAGTCCATGGTAAGTATCTAATACATATAAGTCACTGTAGAAAGATAGTGTATGGACTTTTATAGGAGTTATTTCCAATCTAAAATGAGAAGTTTAAAATAAAAGGTATGCATATCAGTTCTTGATGGGAATGACTGCTACAAGGTAAGGGCTATTGGTAGTTAGTAGTGAGAGGAACAAGCAAAGAGAAATGTTATATTTGGGTTTTCCAGGAAATATTCATGGATGTGATAATTTTGTCATTGACATAGTATTTTCAGATCTCCCATCTCCTTAATAGAAAGTCAGTATAAACTAGTGTAGGACACTATGGAATTGTACCTGTGGGAAATCCTCTTGAATCCTTCCATTCATTTCACAAGTATTAATTTAGAACTACTTTTATTCTAGATGCTGAAATTTTACTGTAAACAAATAAAAATCCAAGTCCTTATATTGCTTCCATTTTAATGTAAGTCATTCTTGTAGCATGACATCTTATTGTATAAAAATTATATGCGTTATATATATGTATACATGTCTGGTTCTTTATTTACCTTACTTGTCTATCATATGTATCTATCTTGCTCTCACTAAATATTTAGTTGATAGAAACAACAAACAATTTTTCATTTATTTATGCTGAAGAATTTTTACAAAATATACAATTGGATAACTTCCCAGAATGTAAGAGTTAATGACAGTGCAGTGGTATTTAATGACAGTGCTGTGGTGATTAATGTAAAGAGCACTGGATTCCAGAAATTCCTCTATATCTACTCAAGCTCCTGGATATTAATCTTTCCCTAAGAATGTTGCTGTTCCTCCTTCCTAGTTCCTAGTTCAAAAGAGAGATTTGTGTCTTCAGTGATATGCCAATGTAAACATGCAAACACTTCTACACCTAAGATAAGTTTTTAAAAATCTTTATTTAACAAAGTGGGAAATGATTATGATATATTTTCAAATATTAGCAAAGGGCATATCTTAAAATGTAGGTCTTCCCCTATTTCTGATCCTTACAAAGCAGTTTCCCTCCCCAAAGACTACAGCTATTATGTTTTTCTTTGGTACTCTTCAAAATACAATCCATTTGTATAAAACACAATCCATTTATGTACTATACAATGTGTGTATAAGATATAGTATTCTGCTATTAATGAAAATTTTACCATTCCAGGTGTATAATTCAGTCTTTGATTTTTTGCACTTTATCACATATTTTAGAGACCATTGCCTATGTATCTGTTTTGTTTTTAATCAATGATTGCATAAAAGTATCATCTTTGATTTGTTCATTACTATTCTGATGGACATTTAAGTTGGTTTACATCTTTTGGTACAATGGAAAGGGTTTTGTGAATGAAAGTAAGTGTATTATGTATGAAACTGAATAACTAGGCTTATGACTATGTGCGATTGTGATATTATAGATGTTGAAAACCGTCCCCTAATAGTCTGCACTCACTGGATCTCTTGTAAACTTCATGAGACTGATAGTTTACTACACATTTGCCAGCACTACATGTAAACAAACACTCATCAAAACATAATTTTACTAATATAATACATGAAAAATACATCTAATTAGAAACTCTGTTTAACAATGAATGAAGTTTAGTATATTTTCCTATGTATAATTCTTTTGATAAAGAGAAGGATCTTTTGTAAAATGGGTTCTTTACCCATTATTCTTTTGTGTTGCCACCTTAAAGGCTGATTTGTGAAATCTATGTATATTTAAAGAAAATATACTTTTATGTATCATATGTGGTGTAAAAATATTTTACCAGACACTTCATTTGCTTGTGCCTATGGTATTATTTGGAGGAATAAGTGGGGTAATGGAAATAAAACAATTATCCTAGTGTAATGGCATATAGTTAAATAAACATTGGTTTAATTTTTGTTTGTCCTCTCTTCATGGGAGATAATATATGGGATGCTCAAGAATTCGGATGACAAAAATTCTATTTAAAAGCTTCAAACCTATAAGTGGGTGCTGGAGTACGTAGGTGTACTTCCAGAGACTAGCTTCTTTGGGCTGTCCATGTGCCAGATGGGCCCAGAATCTCAGTGGAGATGCAACACCTACTCTACAGCTCAATGGACTCAACCAGAACACTTGGTGGGGAGATGATGATGGACAACAGCCATCCCAGGGAATGGAGACAGTCTGCAGCTGCAGGCAGGATAATCCCATCTATCTTATCTATGGGATATAAACACCCTCTCACTTGGAGGTAGAGTGGACATCACCATCCCAGACTCCTCAGGATTGAGGGAAGAACTGTGGACTAGAGTGGACTTACTGCTATTCTGTTATAGACATATTGTGATTCAAGCAATGGAAGGAATTACAACATTAATGTGGAACCAGTGGCCACTGGACACTTTGGTGGCAGGGAAAGGGAAAAGCAGTTGTAATACAGCGGCTTTTTCTGGACTTGGGAATTATCCAGAGTGATATTGGAACGACAGATATAGGCCAATTTATATCATCATATAACATGCAGAACAGTGTGGGAGAAAGTGTGGTCTACAATGTGAACTATGGTCCATGCTTAATGGCAAAGCCAGTGTGGTGATGTGCCACACTAATGAAGGATGTTTTTGTGGGAGCTTGTGGAAGTGTGGGAGGTGGGGCATATAGGAATCCCTATAATTTTTGTGTAACATTTATGTAATCTATGTATATTAAAAAAAAAAAAATAAGAATTGTTGAAAAAAAATGCAAAGAAAAGCTTCAGCTCTGATTTTGAGATTCCTGAGCTCATTTTCTAAATCCTTGGTTCTTAAACCAAAAACCAAAATTTGAAAGAATGATCTGATTTAAGGCAAATGCCCTCCATCTGCTTTTTCATGAATATAGATAGTCTCAGTTTCTTTTTGTATCTTAGGAAAACATGTTGAGAGAGCCAGAAAAAATAATGAGTAATGGGAAGAAATTAACTGTGGGCAACATGATATGATTAAAAATTACAAAAATTCAATGAGAGGTTGGATTTAGAACTGAAAATGACTAAAATTATTTGAAAGGAAAAGTGAAAGGAAATAAACTTAGTCAAGGCAACAGCTGGCAGGCTTCTTGGCTTGTTGTTTATTGCACTATATTTCTCTATCACCCAACAAAACAGTAGGCTAAAATCTTAAGTTTGTTGTCTGCCTCTCTGTGTGTGTGTGTGTGCAGGCATGTTGGATTTATTAAGGAAGATGCTCTCAAATGTTTAGACAATTATTTACCGGATGTTCAGAATAGTACTTGAAGTGTCTTTTATGACTGGATTAACAGGTCCAAGAAATAAAAAACCTTCTTGAAGGAAATTACACAAAGCTTTTTGCTATTTTGAATCACATTACCACTAATATTGATAGTTCCCTGCTGAAACAACAACAAAAAAAGGCATTCAGATTAGAAATGACCTAGTTGTGCTAAATTCACAAAGTTAACATTTATTTACAACTAAAGAATCATTTACTTTTTCATTATTTTCCCATTGCAGCCTCCTATGCAATCAGGTCTATAGTTTTAATAATATTATGAATAACATTTAATTCAGGAAAAATCAATACACGGAAAGGTAAGTGATTACTAATTGTTAAACTGAAGCACATACTCACTTTACAAATGAATTTTTTATAAAATTATTTCTTTTCACCTTTCAGATGAACTATTTATCCTATGTTTTCCCCAAATTGACTGAAATGATGCAGCAAAAGAGCAATGTAACTGAATCCATACTTTTAAGATTGACACAGGATCTTTTCAGGCAGAAAATGGTGTTTTTTAATCTTCTTAAATTTCTATGTGGGAACAGTGGTGGGGAATGTGCTCATTATTGTGACCATTAAGCTCAGTCAGACACTTGAGAGCCCCATGTACTTTTTCCTGTTTTATTTGTCCTTTGCTGATGTTTGCTTTTTAACTTCCACAGCCCCTCAACTAATTGCTGATGCTCTCTCTTCAAATAATATTATATCCTAAAACGAGTGCATGACACAAGTCTTTGCATTACATATATTTGGCTGCATGGAGATCTTAGTCCTCATGCTCATGGCTGTTGATTGATATGTGGCCATCTGTAAGCCCTTACGTTACTCAACCATCATGAGCCAGCAGGTCTGCACCATTGATTATTCTTGCCTGGATAGAGATTTTCATACATTCTACAATTCAGATTGTCCTGGCATTGAGATTGCCATTCTGTGGAACCAATGATTGATCATTACACCTGTGATTTACAACCCTTGTTGAAACTTTCCCGCATAGAAACTTATGTGATCAACCTACTGTTGGTGTCCAATAGTGGGACCATTTGCACAAGCAGTTTCATGATTCTGATGATCTCATACATTGTTACCTTGCATTCTCTGAGAAACCACAGTAAAGAAGGGAGGAAAAGAGTCCTTTCAACATGCACCTCCTGTATCACCGTTGTCGTCTTATTCTATGGTCCATGTATATTCATTTTTACATGTCCAGCAACCACTTTCCCCATCGTCAAGATGGTGGCAGTATTTTATACGGCTGGAACACCTTTTTTTTAACCCACTCAACTACGCACTAAGGAATGCAGAAGTGAAAAATGCCATGAAAAGTTGTAGAGTATCAAAATTATCTCAGAAGTCAAAAATGACCAGCTAGTCCAATTATTTTTTCAGTCATGTTTGACTAAATGGATACCTATATCAGATATGTTTATTGAGGGAAGAACATGCCATCATATATAATATCATGAGCTGCTTTTTTTCTAGTTCAAATTCAGGATGAATGCCAAGGCACCATATTTTCTATCAGAGAAAGGAGTCAGATTAATTCATATATTATGGATCAAGAGTTTTTCCTCTCTGAAGATTCTCTGCCTCTCCAGCCCTACCTTGTCAGGCATATAAGCCAGACTGCCCCTATGCATTCTAACCTCTAATGTGCATTATTTGCATTTATTCCTTTGCTTTGAATTCTGTCTGGTATTGCTGGCATTTCTTTTTCTTTTTTTTTTTTTATATATATATTTTATTTTTATTTCCTTTCTCTCTTCTTTTTTCCCTTTTTTCCTTCCCTTTATCACTGTGTTATCGGATGTCTGGTGTCCCATGACACCTTCCTCCTCTCAATCCCCATTGTCTCCCAATTTTTCATTTAATTTTCAAAGAAGTTTTAGGTCACAGCAAAGTCACACATGGAGTGCCGGAGACTCCCAGATACCAAACCACCCCCCCTTCCCCACTCCATATTAACTCCCCCTCCTTTTTTTTTTTTTTTTTGGTTGTTAGCATTGTTATAACTGTTATGCAGATAGCTGGCATTTCTAAATGTGAACTGTAGTTCTCAACTCTGAAGCTGTACCCTGGTTTGCTAAGAAGAAATATATTTAAATTCAATACCAGCCTTTCAAATACGTGAGCAACCATAAGTAAAATAAATAAATTGTTAAACTGTTTATGACACATTTCTAATTTGGTATCCACCTTCCAGTTGAATGCTCTCAGGGCAAAAGACAATGTCACAAACCACTTATTCCATTTTATCACAAGTTTGTCTTTTAAAAGTTCCATATTTTTGAATAAGAGATTTTTCATATACTTATATTATAAACTAATTTTTCTCATTGTTTGGTTGTGTTATGATAACTGAAAGATTATTTGTATGTTAAAATGGGCCTTGAGATAATCACTAAGATTGGTGTATATGCACTGCAGCAATAGCAGTGCATATATGAATAATATATGATGTATATCATCAAGACTAAATAAAAAGAAAAAAAAATCAGAGAAAAAGAACTTTTTATAGGAGAATGAAAGGCAGAATGGAAGAACAGAATTTGAAGCCAATTAATGGTATGATAAAATTTTATTTAAAGATGTATTGTGTCATAGATGTGAATACAATTATGATAGGCATTCAAAGAATGCCCATGACATTTGTCTCCAGATAGTAGGAGTAAGGAGAACCCATTTTATAGCAGTAATCTATTTTCTCTCTCTTGTTGAGCTGTCCAAATAAAGGAATTTGTATATTCCCAACTTAGAGTTGCTAATGGGATTTTGGTGCCAAGAAAGGACTGAGGAGATTAGTAGCAGTATATTTGCTATGTCATTGGTTATACCTTGAATTTCTATATTCATTGTGTTCTCTGCAGTAAAGTTAACATGACTTTAATAACCATTACAAGTTTTTACTTAATTTCTAATACTGCCTCTAAATCTTTAATTGCACAAACTTACCAATAATAACCATGTGATCCTGTGAAAAATTATTAATAATAAACTTAGTAAAATTCTTCTTGCTTTTTTGTTCTCACTTTTTATTCTTCCTGTGAGATTAAGATGTACAGTGTCTACACTGAAGTCTTACATGAGAAGGACCATACATATAGGAAACAATGGATATGCCATCAATCTATCATACACTTATGTAATCTAATCTTCCATAGCACCAACACAAACATACACACTCAAATACACACACACACTGGCTATACAGCTTCTCACAATAATTTTCATTTCAGATAAATAAATGAAGATAATAGAGAAGAAAAGAAATAAACTAAAATTTAAATGAATATATATTTAGGGTAACAGAAGAAGAGAATCAATATAGGGTAAATCTATGTGGAGGAAGAAATCTTAGAAGGATTTTTGTGGTTTAAAAGTGTTATATCCAAATTAAACCTGGAGTAATGAAGTAATTATTTTTTTAAATCCTCAAACACCATATCCAACCAAGGGACAATTTTGAAGTGACCACCTACTCCAAAAATGATTTACATAAGAGTGAAGCTATAATTGGTAATTATCCTTTCATTTGAGAAACATACGGGATTTTTAATAAGTAAACAATGTCTTTTCCTTATCATACAATAAATGAAGATGCAACATCACCTCTGCATTATTCCTTGCTAAAATGCATAACCTGGGGAATGATTGTAGTTCAAGTGGTTGAGCGCCTGCTTCCCACATACAAGTTCCTGGATTCGATTCCTGGTACCTGCTAACAAACAAACAAACAAACAAACAAACAAACAAACAAACAAACAAGTGAAAAAACCAGCCCTCCTTGGGGAGCAGAGGTAGCTCAGTGGCTGTTCACATGCTTCCCATGTACAAGTTCCTGAGTTCAATCCCCAGTACCTCCTAAAATAAAAAGGCATAACACAAATCTAATCATAAGGAAACACCACACAGACCCAAATGAGGGTTAATCTAGGAAGTAATAGGCCTATATACTTCAGAATTAATGAATGTACTTCAGAATTATCAAACCCAGGGAATGACAAAGGAATCATTCCAAATTAAGGAGGCTTAAGAGAAATGAAAACCAATTACAATGTCTGGTCCAAATTCAATAAAATAAAATAGCTAAAAAGGGTTTTCTTTGTACTGTTCATGAAATTGAATTTGGACTGGGTTAGATAATATATCAATATTAAATTCCCTGGGGTTTTTAAAATCTAATTTTACTGTGGTTACCTAGAGGGTATTTTATTCTTAGAAATACACACTGGAGCATTAAGGGATAAAAGGGTACAATGCCACCAATTTACTCTCAAATGATTCAGAAACAAAGTACATCTATATTATTAAATTGAGATGAAGGAAGGAAGAAAGGAAGAGTGGGAGGGAGAGAGGGGAGTAGGGAGGGAGGGAGGGAAGGAAAGAACAAAGCAGAACAAAGTGTAGACAATTAGTGAATCTTAGTAAAGGATGTTTATGGGGGTTAATTGTACTATCCTTGCAAAGTTTATGTTAGAATGAGATTAATGTCAAAATAAGAAGTAAAACAGGAGGGTAACCATATCAGCTACAAAAACTAATATTAAAAATAATATTCACAGAACAAAGCTCAGTTTCTCACTAAAATATTTGAACATATTTTATTTGAAGTTTTATACAAACTCATTATATAGTATAAAGTAAACATTTTTATTGTTAAGTATTAATGCCCTTAAATGTCCTACAGTTTACCACAATGTCCTATATAAATTTTATTCAAGAATTCACAGAATACTTTTATGTGTCAAAATATTTTTAAAAACTGAGAAATAGGGAAGCGACTCTGGCTCAATCAGTAGGGCTCCTGTTTACCATATGGGAGGCCCCGGGTTCGGTTCCCGGGGCCTCCTGGTGAAGGCAAGCCCGCCCGCACAGCGTGGTTAGCTGACCCAGCGAGCACAAGCAGCAAGGGGAGGATAAATGAATAAATAAATAAAATCTTAAAAAAAAAACTGAGAAATATTATTCTAAAATTTCAAACATTCATTTAAATGCTTTTGAAGCTGATGAAGATTTTAATGAAAAGGCTTTAGTTACATTCCATAGGAAAGTCTTTAATTCTTTTACATCAACATATCCAAACATTTTTTTTCTCTTTTTCTTTTATTCCCTTTTCTTTTCCTTTATTTTCTATTCTTCTTTTTTAGACATACCAACTTTATGGAAATTTTCATATTAATAAATACTGAAGTTTTTAAAATGTTCTCCAAGAATACCAAAAAGAGTGGCTTGGGTTTTGCTATAAATAATTATTTTCTTTCTTTTCTTATTAGAGAAGTTGTGAGTTTACAAAACAATTATGCATGATTCCCATATATCACTCCATCAATACCACCTTGCATTGTCGGGGAACATTTGCTACAAATGAGGAAAGAACATAAAAATAATAATACTTATATAGATTTATTTTAGTTTCTGAAGGAGATAAAAGTATAATCTATACTTTCAAACTCCCTGCCAGGATTTTGTTTGCTAGAAATGAATGGGAAAATGCAAAGTCTAAAACTGCATATAAAATGTATGATGATATATATGTTTGTTTGTAAGTTCACAACTTTCACTATACACATATTGTTTATGTATGATCATGTATGAATGATATACTTCAATAAATTTTACTAAACATGTGCCAGATAAAAGTTTTATATAAAAGTAATATGAAATAGGCATTAATAATATTCTGCCTCCTCTTTTCTATGAATTATCCTAGACATTGAAAATATGGGCTGGAAAGAAAATAGAAAATGTCCATTGTCCCATGGAGTTTAGTACTTAGAGTGGTGTAGACAGATAATAAACATTGAGCCAAATATTTAATACACCAGGGTTAAAAAGTGCCATGAACTAAAAATAAACAAGGTAAACAAAGAGGGATGGTGGCAAGGCCAGTGAGGTGGGCTGTGTACTATTTACGATAGCATAGTCATGGCAAGCTCATTTGATTTAGTCAACATTTCAGCTAAGACCTAAATCAGTCTTTCTCAATTTGGAGATTTTTAACTCCTGGGGGACATTTGACAATTGCTGAAGACTTTTTTGGTTGCGACAGTTGAGGAGGGGGATGCTCTGGTATCTAGTTGATAAGGACCAGGGATGCAAAATAGCCTATAGTACACAGGGTAGACACTTCCAACAAAAGAATTATCCAACCCAAAATATCAGCAGTGCTATCAAGACCTATATAAATTTATTTAATTTCATTAAATAAATTTTGAAGGAAAGAAGGAAGAAAGGAAGGGAGGGAAAGAGGTTTGGAGGAAGGAAATGAAAGAATAAAGCATAACAAAGTGTAGACAATTGTTGAGTCTTAGTAAAGAATGGTTATTGGGGTTAATTGCACTATCCTTGAAAAGTTTGTATTAGAATGACTTTATGCCAAAATAAAGAGTAAAAAATGAGGGTGACCTTTTCAAAATCTAATATTAAACATTATGTTCACAGAAAATAGCTCAGTTTCTCATTAACATATTTGAAATTATTTTATTTGAAGTTTATACAGATTCATTATATAGTATAAAGTAAATCTTTTTATTTTTAAGTCTTAATAACCCTAAATATCCTACAGTTTACCAGAAATATTATTATAGAGTACACAGAACTTTTCTATGTGTCAAAATATTTTTTAAGGCAGAAATATTATTCTAAAGTAGCAAACATTTATTTAAATGCTGCTACAAATGAGAGGAATCTTCATGAAAGCCTAGTTGTAGTCCACAGGACAGTCTTTAATTCTTTTAAGTGTGCATATCTAAATTTTATTATTTTTCTCTTTATTTTCCTTCTTATCTTTTCTTCTCCTTTCATTTATTTCTAATAAATAACAATTTCATGGAATGACTTCAGTTGAATGATTGCATGTTGAATTTTGTAAAAACAAATCATTAACTAATGTTACACATAATAAAAATAGTTATTACTCTGTAGAAAATCAGAATGTATTTTTGGCTTGAAGTTTCTCTACTGTTTTCTGTGGAGGAAATGAAACAAATTTGGCAGCTGAAAAATAAAAAAATTAAATTAAATTTAAATTAAAATGTGCCAGATAAAAGATTTATATAGAATTAATATAAAACAGCTAATATTCTACCACTTTTTTTTTCTATGCGTTATTCTAGGTGTTGAAAATATGGCAGCAAAGAAAAGAAAAGTGTTTATTCTCCCATGGAGTTTAATATCTAGATTAGTGACGAAAGATAATAAACAATTAGGCCAACATTTAATATGTCAGGGTTAAAAAGTGCTATGAATTAAATATAAACAAAGTAAACAAAGAAAGTAATGGCAGCAAAGCTAAGGAGATGGGCTGTGTCCTACTTAGGATAGCATAGTCAGGCAAAGCACATTTGATTAGTTAATACTTGAGCTAAGACCTAAATCAGTCATTCTAAGTCAGGAGAATTTTTCCTCCTATAGGACATTTGTTAGGCATTTTTGGTTGTCAAAATTGTGGAGTGGGATGCTCTGGCATTTTTGTTGATAGAGGCCAAAGATGCTGCAAAATAGCCTACAGTACACAAGCCAGTCCCACCCAACAAAAAATTATCCAACCCAAAATATCAACAGTTCTGGTCAGAACTATACAACAAAAAACAAAATATAAAATAAATTTTGAGTTTACATGCAGGGGAGAGTTGTAGGAAGATAAAAGAGCAATTATAAATGAAATATGCTTGTTTTATAGGAAGAAAAACATGAAGTCTGGTGTGGCAATAGAATAATTTAAGATGGGATCAGAAATATACTGAGGCACCTCATCATAAAGTGTTAGAGGATTTTATCTGAAATGCAATGGGAAGACATTTGAGGGATTTAGGACATGATCTGATTTATGGTGCAATAGGATTTCTCTGATTGCCTTATTGAGAATGGAGAGTGGAAGCATGGAGTTTGGTTAGGAGGAAACTGCAATAATTTAGAAAGAAACTATGGAAGTTTGGGCCAGAATGTAGTAATACATACAGTGAGAAATAGTCTGATGGATTCAATTTTTATTGTTCATCGGTGTAGCAGTTTGACATTATTTATGAATTCCTAAATTAGATATTGGATTATGTTTATAAACTGGTCTATACCTGGGCGTGATTAAATTATGGTTAGGGCTTTGTTTTGGCCACATCAGTAGGATGTTGAGTCCCCACCTCCTTGGTGGGCAGGGACTCACAGATAAAGATACCCAGCCAAGCAGAGGAGTGAATTGGAGTTTTGATGCTGAGTTTTGAGCTGGAGCCTGAGATGTGAACACACATTAGAAGAACACAGCTCCTTAGACACTGCAGAAGCCCTGGCGAAGAGACATAGCTGTTCACCTGATAGTCTACAGTTGGCCTTGTGGAGAGAGCATAACAGCTGAGACTGGAGAGAAACAGAATCCCAGAAAGAGAGGAACCCAAGAAGCCTGAAATCTTGGCAGATGTCAGCAGCCATCTTGTCCCTACACATGGCAATAGACTTTCATGAAGGAAGTAACCTATGCTTTATGGCCTGGTAACTGTAAGCTTCTACTCCAAATAAATACCCTTTATAAAAGCCAACAGAGTTCTTGTATTTTGCATGGGAACACTTTTGGCTGACTAATACAATGGTGTAGTAAATTTTGAAAAATGTTCTGCTTGTTTATTATAAAAGTTAACATACACTTATAATATGTTCTACAATCCATTCCTAGCCACTTGCCCAAGATAAAAAAATATGTTAAAGTAGAAAAAGATTTGTAATATAATGTCCATGGGAGCATTGCACTTAATAGCTAAGAACTTGGAACACCCCAAGTGCCTGTCAATAGAAAAATAGTTAAAAATTTGGTATATTCACAAAATGAAATATTTCTCATCAATAAAAAGAAAATGACCTACTGATATATCAGCATTGATGACCTACAAAAATATTTTGCTTAGTGAAGTAATTCTTACATGATATCATATGTATGCTTTCATTTCTATTAAATCCACAGACAGGTAAAACTAGTCCGTGATAGAAAAAAATCAGAAAGTGTGTACCTATCATAGGGTATACTGGGTATTTTCTAAGAAGCAGCATAAGGAAAACTTCTGTAGAGACAGAAATTTCTATAAGATGATAGGTATTTGGATTACAGGTGTGTATTCAATTTGAGCTTTGCTGTATTTTTGTGAATTTTTGTAATATAATGGAAAAATTAATTTTCTTGAACATCTAATGGTATCAGCCATTTTAAAAAACTATACTCCATTCAATCAAATATTTTCAATAAAGTCTGGAGTTCTCTAGATATTCACAATGATGCCTTTCATACTTTTCCACTTCGAACCTGGCAAATCTTTCATATCAATGTGGATCACCAAGGTAGGCCTTGGCCTTTGTCCAACAATGAATCTTCAGTGCTTAGGACAGCTAGGGGAGTTTGCAAACCTAGCCTTTCCAGATGTGAAACAATTAGAAAAGGAAGTTAAGTTTCCATATAAAGGTAGTCTGACCACTGGTTGTTATAGACTGTGCAACCAAAGTGAATCGGTGCCTAGATCCCAGGTAAAGTTAACTGGAAACATAGAGATAAAGCAAATAATAAATTCCTAGGTAAATGGAATAGAAGAAGAATTGATTCTGCCAATGAGAGCAAGTAAGATAGTATATGTGGGAACAAAAAAATTGTTGAAACCAAATATGGGTCTCAGCAAGCCATTAGGAGATGCTTAAAAATGAACCAGGCCCAAGGACAGTGGTATTCATGATGCTGAGATCTTTTAAGCACCTATAATATTTTCTCTGTTATGAATATCTTTTCCATCTTTCTTCCTTTCCTTAAATTGACTAATGCCTCAGTATTCAACTCTGATATCATTACTTCCAGGGGCTATTTTATTTTAGGTTACTAGCTTCCCATTATATATTATATATATCAAAGGGAATCATATCAAGGGGATTGTCTCCCTGCCCTGCACTGGACAGTAAGTTATTCAAAGCCAGTGATTATTAAGTCATTTGACTTTACATCTCTAATAACGTGTACAAGGTCAGTCACCTGGAAGTTAATGGATAAATTTGTAAACATGACCAGAAAGGTATGCATATTATTCTGTAGTTCTTACTTTATAATACATCTTGAAGACAATTGTTTATCTGCACATAGATGCTTGTTTTTAATGGTTGCTTAACAATGCCTTACTATTCTGTACAATAATGATGCAAATTAGAGGTCTTTTTCATCCTTTTGCTGTCTTGACCATTACACTGCAGCAATTGTTTTTGTGATGTGTATGATTATATCTATAGGAAGTGAAGTAGCTTGATAAAATTACTGTGCATTTTTATATGAAAAACCGTGCAGAAACTCCCCCTAAAATTTGTCCCTAATTCACACTCTTATAAACAGTAATTGTGGTGACCTGTTTTCCTTATCATTACCTACAACAAATTTTATCATACTTTTATCAAAAAAATTTCAATCTAGCAGAAGAAAAATGGTATTTTATTTTGCATTTCTCTAGTCACAGCTCCCAAATTGAGAATCTCTTCATAAATTGAAATTTTAGTAAGAATTTTTTTATTTAAACAATGTTTTATATTTTTAATTAAAAAGTTCATTTGATATTGTTTATTTGTGTTGTAACTTTCATCTTGGTTTTTGAGTTATTTACATAATAAAGAAAGAATGACTTTGTCTCTCAAAAGTGTTGTAAATATATTTTCAAGGTTTTGCATTTGTATTTTGTTTTAATATTTTTGAAGAATAAATGTGGTGATTGATGAAAATCAATCTCTTAGAATTTTGAATCAAGTTGAATCTCAAGAAATAGTCCATTTCTTCTGTTTTCTTTCAGTTGAGGTCATAGTGAAGATATATAATGTATTCTTTGGCTAAAAACTATTGAAAAACTCCAGGTATGTCCTAATGCTTTACAGGACTATATTTTCTGCATCACAAAAGCTTAAGCTGAACATCCAAAATGCATTCCCCATTAGTAGCAAGTTAATGCCATTTCCTTAATATATCCTCAGTGCCCCCTGTATCTTAATAAAATCTATCATGGGATTTAGGGATAAAATGGAAATGAGGAAGAATTTAAATATGAATAACACATCATAATTTACAAAAAGAAAGCTTAATAGCACTAGCTGAATTTAGATACAGAAGCAATGAGGAAATTATGAGATATGGTGTGAAAGGAAAGAGACAAATCTATTCAAGGCAATAGAGAAAAATAAATATTTATGCTGTTTAGATACATGAATGGATCTTCACTGCACTATTTTTCATGCACTATTAGCCAGGAATTGTTTAAAAAGGACAGCTTTGAGAGTTTTTCTTTGGTTGTTTGTTGCTTTTTTTGTGTGTGTATGTGTGTGTGTGTGTGTGGTTGTTGCTGTTGATGTTTCTCATTGACAAAAATAGTCTGAAAAATTTACCCAAACATTTTCTGGATGTTAAAAGAATATAAAAGTACAATGAAATAAATTATACTTGAGGAAATCCTATATTGGGGTAAATTACCTCTAGTATTGGCATTCATATTTTTATTCTCACATCTTTAAAGTTATATAGTAGAATAAACCCCATTTGGGGTAGAAAAATCCCATTTTATCCAGAGGATAAAAGTACCCAGAGACTGGGAAGCGGCTGTGGCTCAATCAGTAGGGCTCCCGTTTACCATATGGGAGGCACTGGGTTCGGTTCCCGGGGCCTCCTGGTGAAGGCAAGCCCTCCCGCACGGCGTGGTTAGCTGACCCAGCGAGCACAAGCAGCAAGGGGGGGGATAAATGAATAAATAAATAAAATCTTTAAAAAAAAAAAAAGTACCCAGAGAGGCAAATTATTTTCAAAGTTAGTCAGAGGTCAGTAACAGCATGAATTTCAGACTCAAGGTTTAAAATTCATTTTATTAAATTATGTTTTCTCCTTGCAGATGATTCCTTACTTGTGCTTTTCTTCTATTTCTTCTATCCACTGAAGCCATGCAAAAGAATAATACAGTGACATATAGCTAAGACTTGATATAGGATCTTACAAAGCAGATAATGATGTTTAACATTTCTTTCCTTTTCTACTTGAGGATGATGGTGTGGAACCTGAATGCTATTGTGAAGATGAAGTTCATCTAGACCCTTTAAAACTCCATGTATTTCTTCCTATGGTGGCCAGCCATTACACATGCAAGTTTCTCAAATACCATATTACCTAGACTACTTATTATGCCCACTCTGCAATGAATAGCATTTCCTACAATGGTTATATAATCCATGTGTTTGCATATCATGTCTTTGATGTCATAGAGATCTTCATCTTCATCCCTATGGCTGTTGATCTCTGTGTATCCATTTATAAGCCCTTAGATTACAAAGCCACCATGACCAAGCAAATTCTTGATTATTTTTTGCCTGGATAGAGTCCATTTGGTATTCTACAGCCAGATTATCATGACTCTAAGATTTCCCTTCTTTTGATCCAATTTGATTGATCACTAGTGTTGTGATATGCAGCCTTTCCTGTAACTTACCGGTGTGCATACTTATGAAATCAAACTACTGTTAGGACCCAATAGTGGGGTCATTTGCATAAGCAGTTTCATGATATTGATGATAACATACATTATAATCTTGCATTCACTGCAAAGCCACATGAGCTCTTAAAAACAAAAATTGCTCCATCCAAGAGAGATGAGGCAGAAGTAGTCAGAGAGATTTAAAGCATGAGAAGTCCTTGGTACAGTGTTGCTGGTTTAAAGATGAAGAATGCAACATGACTAGAAATGCAGGTTGTCTTAAAAAGATGAGAAAGTGTTCTGGCTGAGAGTCAACAATGAAACAAGGACTACAGCTCTACATTCACAAGGACCTGAACTCTGTGAACAACATAAATGATCCTGGCAGTGGATTCTTCCCCAAAGTCTCCAGATAGAAACTAGACAGGCAGATACTTTGATTTTTGCCTTTTGAGAACATATGAAGAGGATTAGCTGAGCTCACCTAAGATATCACCCTCCCTCAGTAACCTACAATATACTCACCATTCAATTTTTTACTTGTACTGCAAGAGGTATGATTATAAGGCCATTCTGAATGGAGGTCTCCTATTCAGCCAGGAGAGGGTGTTTGTTGGCCTAAGTTACTGACTTCATGTTAAACTGGAATATGTACTACTTAGAATTTTTTGTTTATAGTAGGTAGCCCTTGCAGTAATACCAGGAAATGGGAAAATGTCTACTAGCTATATTAATATGTAGGCATATGCACATAGTTAAGAATTGCAGCTGAGTGTGGCAGGGTTCTATTTTATAAGCTCAACTTCCAAGACATATCTCCTAATAGCATACATTTTATTCATTCCAGATTAATGATATATTCATGAGTAAGCAAGTTAAGTCAATTATTTGACCATAATTTGCTTACTATATGTTGTTTTTCTACCAAAGAAAACCCAACAAACTTGAAAGTGAGGTGCAATAGGATAAACCATTTTTGTGTTATAAAAATCATTCTATTCTCCAATAAAAAGGAAAACAATATCTATTCACTGTGGGAACGCTTTAGTTAAATTACCCTTGAAACAGTTAATGCCTCCTTTGCTTTGCTACACAAGCAAAATACTGCTGCTTGAGAAAAAGCTGCTGTTATCAGTTCCTGCTGCAAAACAATAAGAACTTTCTAACTCTACATTGTTACTTAAAGCTTTCTGCTTCTTCAATATCTCCGCGCAGCCCAGAACTTTCTGAGCTCACAACATGTCCTTGAGCACGCCTCCCAAAGTGGATGAATCGTATATATACCGGAGCAGAACAATAAATGGGGCTTCCCTCCAAAAAAGGAATACTAAGCTTCAAAATGTTTTCATTTTCATCCCCACGGCAGTTCACAGCTAAGTTTAATTCTGGAGACTGGACTGGATCATTATGGCACGTCTTTTTCCTTCCTTCTTAAACTCCCTTCCTTTCTCTTTTGTTTGTCTTCCCATGATTAATTGCACACCTATTGTTGAAAGGAATGTTGAGAGAAAAGGGAGTAGAATAAAATTTGCAAAATGGCAAGATATAGAAGGAAGGAAGGAGAAACAGATGATCTTTAATATGATATGTAAGAGGATGTATCCAGTAATATACTCTGAAACAAAAGTTGTGTTATTGGTCATTTCCATCATATTAAACACTGCATTTGTCTGTCTTTTCAGTAGCCAAAACTCTTATTGAGATATTAAGAATGACGACAGAAGGGAACACATTTGTTGAGGATTAAAAGGAGGCAGGAGGAAGGCTTTGATTTTCCAGTGATTAAAATGAAAAGTTGAACTTAAGGACTGATAGTCTACATTACTGAACTGTAAGGCTAAATCCTGCATATCCTGGGTTCCTACCTACTTTAATAAAACTAAACATGTCCAGAAGAGATAGGCTGCTAAGGGTGGAGTTGATGGCCATTACCCCACATCCCTTATTCTTATTAACTTTCTCACAGTCCTTAATACTTTTTTTTTTTTTTGCCTTTTACTTATCCTTTTCCTCCCTTTTGTGTTTTATCTCTCCATTAATTAGTAGAGGTCTATTTAATATGTGTTATATTGATTGAATAAATAATCATATCCTGTTTACAGTAAAATTTTGTGCCATTAAAATAATCCCCCAAATCTCATTGTTTAAAGATAGCAAACATCTGTTTCAATCTAATGGGCAAGAGATGAAGGTTGATGTTGATTTTGCATATCTTGTGTGAGATCCTTAGGGCTAGAGTAGTGGACATATTCTAGTCTTCTGGTCGTGGTTCTAGTCTGCTCATGTGCCATAATCCTTAAACCAATTTATAAGGGGCAATCGATACTTGAAGAATTTTCATTTTATGGTGAAGGGCATAAAATCCACCATGGGCTGTCAGAAATTTCTCATGTTTCTGAAGACCACATTTTGGGATTTGTAAACTGTTTCTTCTACAAATATTTCATTGGTTAAGGTAAGTTATATGGATGAGTGAAAACACCAGTGGGTAGGGAAAGTTTATATTCCTACAGTGAACCATGGGAAAGATGAGGAAGCTTTCCCCTGATAGTCCAGAGATTTCCATGACCTAAAAGAAAATAGTTATTTGGTAAATGCCAAAAAAGTCCCCAAGTGATGACTCAGTGAGGGAGGAGTTCTTGGCAGTAGAACCAGACATTGCTTTCTCCAGGTTGTTCCTGTATCTTGCTCTCACTGTGTGATGGGAGTGACTCAATCAGGGGAACTATATGAAAACAATGGGATCATTCTGCTGATAAAAGACAAGAACTTGGGCAGTGAGAAATGGCTGGTTAATGGGAGTCAAGGCACAGAGTGAGATTGGCTTATATAATCCATCAGATGTCAGAGTAAAGGGTAGTTGGAATAAAGTATCACCTTGATGAAGAAGAAAATAAATTTAGAAACATATAGGGTGCATATATTTTCCTTGATTTTATTTCCACCCTGAAAGACAAATGTGTACAGAGGTGAAAGTATTTGTCCTCTCTGATGTCATTTATTTTACTATTAATGCATGGTTGTTAATGGAATAAGTAACATTCTGGATATGTGAGAACATTGTACGTAGTCAAATGAAAACAGGAGATAGTATTTTGAATTCACTTCAGTAAACATTTATTTAGTTCCAGGCACATTTCTAAAATAGAGATTCCAAGAAAAAAAAATGAGACAGCATGTAATCTCCTACCTCAGTTAAATGGTGAAAATTAGTTTTCACCGCTTCTAAGAAAAATTTTAGAGTTGGGTATAGAATAGTTTGAAATAGTATCAAAGTACAGATGAATGGAAATATAAGAACAGGGGAGAAAAAGGAAATAATTATGATCTGCTGATAGGCCTACAAAATCCTCCTGAGTAAAATAATAAAAGAGTGTAAGGACATCAAATCACAAGTACAAAGAATGAGGCATCCTAAGCAGAGAAGATAACAGAAAGAATTTCATAGATATGGTAGATTGTGTAGTGTCTTTGCAGAATGTAGAGGGATCCAGTGTGGCTGGATTAAAGCATCTGAGCAAAAAAAAAAAATATATATATATATATATATATAAAGGTGGTAAAGAACTAATAAAAATTTCTATTATGCCATATGCCATCTAACACTTGTGTTAACCAACACAATTTACAATATCATTATGAAGAATAATATTATCTCATTTTCATAGACATTTTAAAAATGGAGGCTCACAAAATTGAAGCAAATTTTAAAGACCTAGAGATAAAAATTTACAGAGTCAGTATGGGGCCAATATTTCCCTGTCTCCAAAGTCTATTATTCTGTCACATCACAGTTTATCCTTATGTGGTAGGACAAAATTAGTGAATTAAACTTGGGCCAACTGTGGAAGATTTCTGTTTAATAAGTGTGAAAGTCAGATTTTATTCAGGGAGAATTACCTTGCAGATACATTTTTTGAGATGTGACATGAACAGCAATGTGCTTCAGGAAGACATTTCTCTTTTTCAAAATTTATTAAAAGAATGCTCCAGGTGCATCCTTCCACACACATCCCCCTACTACTACCAATACCCTGCAACAGTGACCATCCCCTACCATAGTTGCCAAAATAATATTACCACAATGGTATTCTCGACCATAGGCCTCTGCCCACCCACCCCAGAATTCACCTATTCCTTCATTCAGCCTTCCCCCACCCCTATGGATAGCCCAACCCATCACCCCAACTCTGCTCACACTCAAGCATCATCAACCCCATTCACATTGCTGCACCACAATCACCCCTGTCCAACGCCAAAATTCCCCATCCACCTTATCATCTATTCTGCCCAGATTAAGCATCAGCTCACCACTCTGTACTCCCTTTCTATCTCCTGGTATATTCCAGACTCTATCTTTGTGAATCTGCTCAATATCTTTAGTTCATGTCAGTGAGAACATGAAATATTTGTCTTTGAGTGACTGGTTTAATTCTCTCAACATATGGTCTTCAAGATTCATCCATGTTGTTGCATGTGTCAATATTTCATTACTTCTTACACCTGAGTAATATTCCATCATATGTATATACCACATTTTGTTTCTTCACTTATCCATTGGTAGATGCTTGGGTTGCATTGTGAATATGCCACAATGAATGTTGGTATATATGTATCTGTTGACATTCCTGCTTTCAATTCTTCTGGATATGTTCTTAGTAGTGGGATTGCTGGACCATATGGCAATTCTATACTTAGCTTCCTGAGGAACCACCAAACTATTTTCCACAGTGGCTGCACCATTCTACATTCCCACCCACCAGCAGTGAATGAGTGTTCCAATTCTGGACCATATCCTCTCCATCACTGGTAGTTTTCTGTTTTTGTTTTTTTAACAGCAGCCAGGTTAGTAGGTATAAGGTGTTATCTCATTAGCTTAGATTTGCAATTCTCTAATAGCTAGTGATGTTGAGCATCTTTTCATGTGCTTCTTAGCCATATGTATTTCTTCTTTAGGAACGAGACTGTTCAAACATTTTGTCCCTTTTAAATGGGTTGTTTTCTTTTTCTTTTCAAAATGTAAGATTTCTTTATATGTGTTAGATATTAGGCCCTAATCAGATAAGTGGTTCCTAAATATTTGCTCACATTGAACAGGCTGCCATTTCACTTTTTTACAAATTCCTTTGAAGCAAAAGAGTTTTAAATTAGGAGGTCTCATTTATCTATTTTTTCTTTCATTGTTTGTGCTTTGGATATAAAATTTATGAAACCATTTCCTACTACAAGATATCATAGATGCTTTCCTAATTATTCCTAGAAATTTTATGGTTTTAGCTCTTACATTTAGGTCTTTGATCCATCATGAGTTAATTTTTGGATAGGGCATTAGATGGTGATCCTCCTTATTCTTTTAGATATGGATATCCAGTTCTCCCAACACCATTTGTTGAAGATAATATTCTGTCTCAGTTGAGTGGACTGGGACAGAGAAGCAATTCTAAACTTCTCATTTTTTCAGATATTTAATCAGGTGGGGACAACTTAAGTCAGATATATATATTAGGAGGTACTGGGATTGAAAAACTGCATTGAAATACCATGAAGTTTTGATCACTGTGGCTTTTTTATTATGCTTTAAAGTCAGGCAAAGTGATTCTTCCAATTTTGTTTTTCCTTTTAAAGATGTTTTCAGCTATTCAGGGCCCCTTACCTTTATAAACAAATTTAATAATTGGCTTTCCAGTTCAGTAAAAAATGTTGGAACTTTAATTGAGATTGTGTTGAATCTATAAATGACTTTGTGTGACATATTAATTATATTTCATCTTCAGATATATGAACATGAAATATTCTTCCATTTGGGGAAGACATTTCAAGCATTCATCAAATAAAATTGTATGGATTGCAATAGTAATAACAGTAATTTGTGTCTTTGTTTCATCTAATATCAGGGGTCATTTAGAACAACATGCCAAAAAGAGTAGTTATCTCTAACATATCTCTGTTAACTATTCTAGGGTCATAGGATAGAAAATACAGTGAAAATAATCTTATTTACTTTGACTCTGAATGTGACTTTTGAGAATATAACTTTTGCAATGCAATTTTCCACCTCCACATTTCTCAGGGTATAAATGAGGGGACTCAAAATGGGGGAAATTACTGTGTAAAAAACAGAGATTTTCTTGTCTTTGTTCTCACTAACAGCAGATAGAATATAGATATAGACCCACAGCACAAAAAAATGAGCCACAACTGTTACATGAGAATGACAGGTTGAGAGACTTTTGCTTCACTCTGCAGAGAAGCATGCCCTATGATTGTAGAGTATGCATATGTAAGATGTCAAATGGACAAGAAAAACTTCAACCACCATCTTTGAAATGACAATAGCTAAGGTAGTTATGATGTGAATATCTTTGCAGAAGAGTTTCTAAAAATATTTAAAATCACACATGTAGGAAAGCGGATGTGACTCAAGTGATTGGGCTTCCACCTACCATATGGGAGGTCCTGCGTTAAATTCCTAGTGTCTCCTGGGGAAGGTGAGCTGGTGCAGCAGGCAGGTGCAGTGAACTGATGCAACAACATGATGCAACAAAAGAGGCACAAAGAGGAAAGACAATGAGACACACAATGAACTAAGGAGCTGGGATAGCTTGGGTGATTGGGAGCCTCTCTTCCACATAAGGGGGTCCTGTGTTTGGTTCTCGATGCCTCCTAAAGAGAAAATGAGCAGACACAGTGAGCACACAGCAAATGAACAAAGAGAGAAGACAGTGACTGCAAATAATGGGGGTGGGGAGGTGTGGGGGGGTAATAAACAAAATAAATCTTTTAAAATTGTAAAAAAATAAATAAATCACACATGTGATTTATTGATCTGATTAGGGCCACAGAAAGGTAAATTGAGGACCATGAGCAGTAGAACAATAGAGTGCCAAAAACCCAGGCCCTAAGCCACTACAATCAGCTTGTTAAACCTCTGTCTTTTTATGAAGATCATGTAGTGCAGGGGCTTGACAGTGGCAACATAGCAGTCAAAAGGCATGGACACCAAGATGAATATTTCCACACCTGCCAGCAAGTGGGAAGTAAATAGCTGGGTCATGCACTTGCTACAGGAAATGTTTTTTTCTATCTGAAGTTAAGTCTCTGTATTCGTCGGCTAAAGGGGTGTTGATGCAAAGTACCAGAAATATGTTGGCTTTTATAAAGGGTATTTATTTGGAGTAAAAGCTTACCATTGCAAGGCCCTAAAGAGTCCAACTCAAGGTTGCTTTCTCACTGAAGTCAGTTGCCACGTGTTGAAGCAAGATGGTCGCTGATCTCTGCAAGGGTTTGGGCTCCCCCTCTGGGCTTGTCTCTCAGGGATTCCTTGTCTCAGCTGTCTTCCCATGGTCAGCTGTAAGCTATCAGGCAAATGGTCCATCTCTCCCCAAAACTTTAGCTGTCTGAGATTTCTCCTTTCTTTCACATGGCAGGCAGGATTAACATGACAAAGTTCTCTCCTCTAGTATCTATGGAAGTCTCTCTCTTCCTGTGTGAGTGTTCATTTATATCAGCCTGCCAAAGTGGTGAGGATTCAACCCTAAGACATGCCCTACTGACATGGTCTAATCAAAGCCCTAATCTTTTATCAAGTAAAGATAAAAGCTTTGAATTTAATACAACCGAAGTGTATAACACCCAGAGGAACAGACCTGTTTACAAACATAATTTTTCTCTTTTTGAGGGATTCATAAATAATATCAAACCGCCACAGTCTTTAATTAGCTGGGAAACCACAGTGGAGGTGTAGAAGAGGTCCAAGAGGGAGAGGTGCCAGAGAACGTAGTACATTGGTTGTTAACTTAAATGGCTGCAGGTGACAGTAAGATGATGACGTTCCCCTTAAGACTACTGTGCAGCAGAGCCAGAACAAGAAACAGAAAAGTAGCTCTTTGCTCATTCTCTCATAGATCCAAGAAGACAAATTCAGTGACATTGTTCTGATGTTCCATCAGCTTAAGGTGCATCCAGCATTCACATTATCTATTTAAATAATCAGAAATGATTCAAAGATAAGTTTAAAGATATAATAGCATTTTAAACATTTGAATAGATTTATAAATTGAATTGTAATATATGTCACAGTACATTGATTACAGGATTAACCTTTTAAACACTTTCTAGATTAATGGCAGGATTATAATGTCAAATGGTGTTTTAATGAAAGCATAATATACTCCTTGCACTTTTATAAATATTTTAATGTATTTAACTCCCATATCAACCCCTTGCCTATGTACATGCTCTTATTATGCTTATTTCACATATGGGGTAATAGAGGCATAAGAGGGTTCATTAATTACCACCATATAATTTTTAATTACATTAAGATGTTAACTAGCAGGCGTAAAATATGAAACCATTTCTGATGTTAGATTACAAGTGCTTCACAGCTATGGTACATTATCCACAACCAAATGGAATTCCAATTGTTTTTCATCTTTGTAAACATAAACAGATTTCTCCATTTCTGTCAATAGCTACCTGAATATATTTAGGCTACTCCCTCCCCTTTTCTATGTGACATAAACTATCTAATTCTTAATTGTATACTAGATTTCACATATCCACTTAAATATTTATTCTTATAAAAATAAAATCAAGGCGTCTTAATTGTAATAGAGAAATAGTCTGGGTTAGCTACAATTAGTTTCAGTGCATCTTCTTCTTGGCATGGTTGGTTGAGATCTATTCAGGACATGGAAAAACTGGAAATAGGGAATCAAAAGCAGTTATTTCTGGGTATCTGAGTAAAAGAAACAAGATGTTATTATATAAAATTTCATCTTTCTCCAAATTAGAATAAAGGCATAGTTTAGAGGATGCTTTTAACACTTTAAGACACTCAGAAGCTCATTGCTTTCTCTTGCCATTTTGAAGGAATTAATGAGATTAAAGAATAACCTGCATATTGAAACACACATGTAGAAAAGTGTAGACATTCAAATGTAATGTATTTAGGGGTTAGGGGGAGGGAGTTAATGCATTTACATTAAAACCAACAGTTTTACCCTTATGGAAATGTCCTATGCAAATAATGTCATGCCCAAATTACTTTTACCTTTGAAGAAGTTGTTATTGTTGTTTTGTTTTATAAAGGCATCAGTGAGGGTACAATATGATGTATTCTAAGGATCATGAGGAAAGCATTCAGGCTTGCTAATTCTTAAATTTTTACCACTGGGCAATTCATTTTCTCTGAGCCTTCTTCTTTTAGAGTCAAACAGAACCGATTATGCTGCTGGGTGCATTTACATATGCCAAGAGAAAAGAAAATGAAATTCATATAAAGACTAGTATGTAAAGGGTTTATGGTTCTAACTTAATTCAGCCCACAAAACAGTTTTGAACATGTTTTGGAGAGGAACAAACTGTTGTGTAAGGAAATAAACATTAGCATTTTCATCAGTTAATTGTTTTTATCTCTTGTGGGTTTTTTGTTCTGCCACAGTGGAAGAATTCATGTTCTAAGGAAAAAAACATGGGAGATCATAAAAATTTAGTCTGAAATCAAAATACAACTTAACAAATTACTTCTTTATAAATTAAGAATATCCATGCCTATTCTCTGTTTGTGGAACAATCTGATAAGTTAAAGAACATAAAGAGATCTACACATAAATTTTCATTAAAACTGTTGAACTAAACTATAGAAAACCTAGAGGATTGAAACTATAGAAAGTTTCAAATCTAGATTTAGGATATTTCCCTAACATGGTGCATCCTCAGCATCTCTTAACATATGCATCAATTCTTTCTCTACTTGATCACCAGTTGGGTAAACACAGACCCATATAAAAAATATCCTTCAAAGCAGTGAATTTCTAGTAGGAATCTTTGAAAAATTTAACTCATGCTGATATTACCCAGATCTATCTCCAAGTCATTTCACTCCTAGTTTTCTAATCATCAAATTTCCTTGTACTCTTACAAACCCATTGTCCCTCTCCCTCACACACACACACACACACACACCCATATACATACATACATACATACACACACTTGTGCATATGCATACATGCATATATACACAGGGTTTGGGGAGAGAACAATTTTGGGATCACATTTTCAGATACCATACAATTAAGTCATCTCCTCCAAAGTACCTCATTTGAAATTTGAATCCCTGGAGAAAGATTTTTTGAGTAATTATATGAAATGCTGTGTCAACTCTATATTGAAAGGAAGACAAAAACATTGAAGTAAGACTCTTGAGAAGTAGCATTTATGACTAATATCGTGAATGTTTTTGTATAATATAAAGATCCATCAAAGACAAATTTATCTTTAATTTTCCATTTTCTCTAAGTACTTATCACCTCTTGATAATAATCATAATAATATTTGTCAAAGGGAAAGTCATGAGCTTAATTATTCGATGGGTTTAGAATAAAATGTTTAGATACCGTATAGGAAGGAAGGAATATATTTACATGACATATACACTGACTCTGACTTATACTAGCACTTAATATTTTATCTTCAATATAATATGAAACAAATTCGCCACAACCTGATGAAACATATATTGTTATCCCTGTTTTGAAAATAATGAAACTAAAGAGGTTTACACAAAAATTAATGGGAAGTCCTATAACCAAACCAAAATTGTATGATTCCAAAACTTGTACATGTTTTCACTGTGCTTAAATTTCTTCTTACAAATACAAACATAGCCTTTAAAAACTTAATTTGCCCTCAATTTAACATCCAGATTTTCTTGAATGATATTTATTAAAAATAAACATAAGATAAATTAATCTAGAAAAACTTAAACTGAAACATTTAAATTTACTAAGATCAAATTTTATGTAAAATAAAGAGATTGTTGGAACTCCAATCATTTTATCTACAATATTCATATATAGAAAATACATATAACATATAGTAAGCATAATTACATGAGACTTTATAATTCTAAAAACATCAAGATAGATCTCTAGGCTAGATTCCTTTGCTTTTCTGTGACTTTGCTATGAAAGCAGCAAATATATGTAGAAAGCCTCTGACTGTTCCATGAGCCCTCCATCCAATAGAACATTTTAGGGAAACATTATTGGGAACTTCTTGAGTTAAAAGAGCCAGAGGAAAAACCTACCATGAGCATTTGGCAGCAGTAAGCATACATGTATGTATAACTGCAAAAATAAACCCAATATTATTAGCATGGTTTAGAGATTGGTTTAAGGCTTCTACTTTTATTTTTATCTTCAGTATTATCAGATGAATGATTCAAGATTGCAATGATATTATAGTACTGATGAAATGTGGATATCTGTTTCTCCATCTATCTTCTCTCCTACAATAAACTCCTCATATACAGAAGCCACTGATATTTACCATGGCACATGCTATATATAATTACATACTTAATAAATGCTCAATTGGGTCAATACACTGAGTATCAGAAAGGCATTAATATTTTCCATGGCAAAATAGAATTTTTGCCATTAGGATGCATATTTGGAAAAAGCATCTATCATTTTATTACACATATTTGAAGCTCTGAAGCCATGAATATTGTTTCATTTTTCTTTTTAAACAAAATATTTTGCATTACTATCTATCATAATGGTACTAAAAGAATAATGGAAATACCTTAGCATATAATCAATTTTTTTTCTTAATTTAGTTTAGCTTTTTTGCTATGTTTTTGTTTGTTGTTAGAAAAGGAGAGGTGGGGAATGAGAGTAGAACCTGGAGAAACTAAATTAAGTCTGTTATAGACCTTAGTTCATAGCAGACATTCTCATGTGTCCATTCAATTTCCTTCTTCTCTTTTATTTTATTTTTTCACTTTTCACCCTCCATTTCCACTCTTCTTCACCCTACAAGAGCTCCCAATATACACTATTTAACAAATGCCAGAATTCAACTGTTATTAAATCCCAGTTACTGCACACTACTTGTGTCTTTCTTACAGCTCTCCACATCTATTGAAAATAATCTTTTAAATACTCCTTAAAGTACGACAATAGATTCTGCCCTCTTTTATTGTAAGAAACTTACTTTAGAAGTACTTATTTTTAGCCTTGATATATATATGAAGCAAATTTGGATAAAGTAAATGAAGACTGGTACAGGGCATCAAGGTTGGGAGATATGCAGGATAGGACAAAACTGGGGCATGCTTTTATTGAATATGAAAGTATTTATCTTGTCATAGTTTATCTCAATGGGTGGAGACCCTCTCAATAAAGAAAATATTAAACTCTCATCTGAGGGAGTTCTTCTATGTTCTCAATTAAAGGAGCAAGACTCTCTTGAGAAAAGAGGCAGTGCCTAGTAAAAGGACACAGACCAATATGTCAAGTGCTCAATATTATTGCATGTAACTAAGAAAATTATTCTTCAAAAATTGAAATTTAATGTTTACCATAGCTTCTGAGAGGAGGAGGAGGGAAGAATAGAATAGATGGAATATTGGGCATTTTTAGGGCATTGGAATTGTTCTGCATGATCTTGAAATGATGGATATAGGCCATTATACATTCTGTCAAAATGTCTAAAAGTGTGCAATGCAAAATGTAAACCATAAAGTAAGCCACTGACCATGGTTAGTAGCAATGCTTCAATATTTGTACATCAGTTGTAACAAAGATACCATACTCATGTAAGATGTTGATAGGGAAGAGTGAGAGGGGGCGAGGTGGGGTATATGGAATCCCCTGGTATTTTCTATGTGACTTTTCTATAACCTGAAGCTTCTTTGAAAATAAAGAGGAAAAAAAAAAAAAGAAGTAAATTTACAATGGCATATTTAATACTCCTTTATCAATTCTTGATAAGCAAAGCAGACAAATATTTAGTAAGGTTATAAAAGATAGAAAAACACAATTAAACAGCATTTCTACAGATATTCAGATATATTTAAAATTGTACATCCAACAATTAAATAATTTATGATCTCTGCATGTGTAGATGGAGGAGTTAAAAATTAAATATTGGACCATGAAAATAGTGGCAATAAATTTTAAAGTGAGATGTGATGATTAGACTGTATCAACTCAGCCAGGTAATTGTGCCTAGTTGTTTGGTCAAAAAATCACTGGGCTAATTGTGATACAAGTACATTTGTGGACTTTAGTCACCAGCAAGTTTATTGCATAGATGGCTGATTTATTCTACAATCAATCAAGGAGATTGACATAAACAATGGGTGATGTTTTATCCACTCATTTGAATGCTTTAAAAGGGGAAGTGATTTCAACATTCAGAGAGAATTTTTCCAGCTCATCTTTGTACAGTCAATGTCTCCTGCAACTCATCCAGGACCTTCATCAGAACTTCATCAGATCCCCTGGTTTGCAGCTTGCCTGTGGAATCTGGACTTGTTTATCACCATGGTCATGTGAAAGAATTTTATAAAATATCATACTATTTATAGATATCTCCTTTCAATTCTGTTTCCCTAGAAAACCCTGACTAATACATGAGATTATACAGAATTCTGAGCACAATGGATTTATGATAGAAGTTAACTAACTTAAATTACAATTATATATATCATTCACCAAGTTATAAAATCATAAAATCTTTGGAAATTTAAATCTTTTTATTTATTTCTAAAATTATATAAAAATATATATGCATATATGTGCATTTGCTTACAAAAATGTTATATATATATTTTAAGAGGTGCTTAGATTACCTAAAATATTACATGGAACCTACCGGGATTCCCATGTTCCCCACCTCCCACACCTCCCACCACATCCCACACAAACATCTCCCACAAGTGTGGCCCATCACCCTCAATGGACTTACACATCCTGGGGCCTTGCCATCAACTATAGAGCACAATTTACATCGTAGACCACACTCTTTCCCACAAAGTTCTGAATGGTGTGTGCTGATTTAAAATAGCCTACATCCATTGCCACAACGGCACTCAGGACAACCTCCAAATCCCAAAAACACCCCTGTACTTCAAGTGCACAACCCCTCCCTGCCCTGAAAGTGTCCAGTGGCCACAGGCTCCACCTCACTTTTATAATTTCTTCCATTGCTAGAATCACCATATGTTTACAACAGAATACCATCAAGTCCACTCAGTCCATAGTTCTTCCCCCAATCCTGAGGGAACTGGGATGGTGATGTACACTCCACCTCCAAGTGACAGAGGGCTTATATCCCATGGATGTAGTGGGTGGGATGATCCTGCCTGCAGATGCAGGCCCTCTCCATTCCCTGGGATGGCCGTTGAGCCATCATTGTCTCCTCGCCAGTTGACTTGGATGAGTCCATTGAGCTGTAGGGTAGGAGTTGCAACCCAACCGAGATTCCACGCACACCTGGCACATAGGTAAGCCAGAGGCTCCAGTCTCTGGAAGTATACCTAAAAATGCAAGCATCACATATAAGTTTGAATAGAAGGGACTGATGAACCATGTGCCCATCGTTGTCTCCTCGCCAGGTGACTTGAATGAGTCCATTGAGCTGTAGGGTAGGAGTTGCAGCTCCACTGAGATTCCACACACACCTGGCACATAGGTAGGCCAGAGGCTCCAGTCTCTGGAAGTATACCTAAAAACTTGTGCATCACATATAGGTTTGAATAGAAGGGACTGATTAACCATGTGCAGGGAGGACTTATTTGAGTCCAATTCTGTCACTCTCAGGAGCACAGATTCCAAAATAGAGCCCAATGATAAGGCGTCAGTCTCTGGGGCTATATCCCCTTATATAGGAACTGGGTGTCTCCAGAGCTCTCAGGTGCCCCTCTGTGTAGGGTGATATACACTTTGATGTTCTATGAGCTCCTACTGAGGTGTGCATAAGAGTTATCTCTGGGATGACCTCCCGACTCTCTTTGAAGTCTCTTAGCCACTTGAACTCATTTGTCTTTACCTTTCCCCCCCTTTTATTTAAGGTGTTTTTCCAGTTGTGTTGCCAGTTGGCACTTGGTATTAATCCCTCATTGCCAGGGAGGCTCATCCCCGGGAGTCATGTCCCACGTTGGGGGGAAGGTAATGCATTCATATGCTGAGTTTGGCTTAGAGAGAGGCCACATTTGAGCAACAAGGAGGCTCTCAGGTGGCAACCCTTAGGCACCCCATAACAGTAAGCAAAGTTTCAGTTACAAGAGCAAAGACTCATAAGGATAGTCATCAATAAAAAGAACTCATCAGTGGGTCATCCTCTTTTGACAGACACTGTCCCTGCACTCAGAGGACTGTTGCTGCTCCCTTGGAGACTGTGGCAGAGCTCTTCAGGCTAGGAATTCAGTTTCCCTCATTTATTGTGTGATTGTCCACCCACCATGACCATGCTCCATCTTTTGATCTTTTGAACAATTTTGTATATCTTTCATTTATATTCTGGTGAACTAATTCCCATGAATCCCCCCTCCCAGATATCCCCACACCAATAATCTCATGCAGTTCCCATTGTAACCTTTCTGTGATCCAAATCTTCCATGAACATGTAGTCCATAAAATAATCAAATATACTTAGTAGGAAAAAGAAACAACAATGATAAGCTTACATGCAAGAGACAAACATAAGGAAACTCAGGAAAAAACAAACAAAAACAAAACAAAACAAAAACAAACAAACAATGAAACAAAAAACAAAACAAAATGTAATTAGCAGATTGGGACATTCAAAAAGATGGAGAAAAAAGCAAAAGAAATGCCTTTAAAAAATATGTATATAAAGATATATATATTCTTTTTTTTTTTTTTTTTTTTACCGGGAGGTCCCAGGGATCGAACCCAGGTCCTCCATATGGGAGACAGACGCCCAACAATTTGAGCCCATCCATCCCCCTATATTCTTTTTTTTCCTTTTATTACTGTGTTAACAGATGTTGAGTGTGCTGTGACACCTTCCCCTTCTCCATCACCATTATCTCCCAAATTTTCATTTAATTTTCAAATAAGTTTTAGGTCACAGCAAAGTCACACATTAAGTACCAGAGACTCCCAGATACCAAACCACCCTCCCTCCCCCACCCCATATTAACCACCCCCCTTTTTTGTTTGGATGTTAGCATTGTTATAACTGTTATACAGATACCAAATATAGCAACTAAACATTGTCAATGATTTACAGTATAGTTTACAATTTAGATGATACAGTTTAATAAGTTTGGATGATATTTACTATGTCCTCTGTCCATTACTGTAAGGTAATGAAAAACCTTTCCCATGACCACTAAATATCCCATTAGATATTAACTGCTCCTTCCTCCCTACCCCCCTGGGGCTTATGACACTACCATGTCTTGACTCATGAAATGCCAAGATTCATAGTTACATGCCCTGGGTATTTGAACCTGCCCTTCCTAATCTACACACCTGTCAATGCTGTACCACCAAACCCAGTAATACCACTACCCATCTGTCCTATCTTTCAATATGCACCTATACTCTATCCTTTTACCATAGATTATGTCCATATGGGTGATGGCTCAAAGTCTGCTTTTCTCTTACGCTCCCTTGTTAACCTATCTTTCAGGCAATGGTTCTCAGAGACTGCTCACTTTCCTCAGTTCAAATCAGTGAGGTCATATAGTATTCATTCTTCAGTGCCTGGCTTGTTTCACTCAACATAAGGTCTTCAAGATTCCTCCACATTATTCCATGTGTTAGCACTTTATCCCTTCTTACAGCTGAGTAATATTCCATTGTATGTATGTACCACATTTTGCTTATCCATTCGTCTGTTGATGGGCAACGGGGCTGATTCCAACTTTTGGCAATGGTGAACAATGCCGCTATGAACATTGGTGTGCATATATCTGTTTTTGTCTTTGCTTTCAGTACTTCTGACTGTATACCCAGCAGTGGAATTGTTGGATCATACTGAAGATCTATTGTTAGTTTTCTGAGGAACTGCCAAAATGTCATCCACAGTGGCTGGACCATACAACAGTCCCACCAGCAGTGGATGAGAGTTCCTATTCCTCCACATCGTCTCCAACATTTAGTGTCTCCTGTTTTTTTAATAGCTGCCATTCTGATGGGTATAAGATGGTATCTCATTGTAGTTTTGATTTGCATTTCCCTGATAGCAAGCGATGTTGAGCATTTTTTCATGTGCTTTTTAGCAATTTATATTTCTTTCTTGGAGAAGTGTCTTTTCAGGTTACTTGCCCATTTTTTAAATGGGTTGTTTGTCCTTTTATTTTCAAGGTGTAGGATTTCTTTATATACACAGGATATTAAGCTCCTATCAGATATATGTTTGCCAAATATTTTCTCCCATTGGGTAGGCTGCCTTTTTATTTTCTTAATAACATCCTTTGAGGTGCAGAAGTTTTTTTTATTTTGATGAGATCCCATTTATCTATTTTTTCTCTTGCTGATCATGCTTTGGCTGTAAAGTTCATGAAACCATTTCCTATTACAATGTCTTGTAGATGCTTCCCTGCATTAAATTCCAAGGTCTTTGTGGTTTTGGCTCTTATATTTAGATCTTTAATCCATCTTGGTTTGATTTTTGTATAAGGTGTGAGATGGTATTCTTCTCTCATTCTTTTGGATATGGATATCCAGTTCTCTAAGCACCACTTTTTAAAGATGCCATTCTCTCCCAACTGAGTGGGCTTCGTGGCCTTGATCTTATAGCCTGCAACATTACTGAACTCCTTTATAAATTCTAGAAACCTTGTTGTAGATTTCTCAGGGCTTTCTATGTATAGGATCAAGTCACCTGCGAATAATGAAATTTTTACTTCTTCTTTCCAGTCTGGATGCCATTTATGTCCTTTTCTTGTCTCAGTGCTAGCACAAGTACTTCTAAGACAAGTTAAATAGGAGTGGTGATAGTGGGCATACTTGTCTAGTTCCCAATCTCAGAGGGAAGGCTTTTAGGATTTCACCACTCAAAATAATGTTAACTTTGGGTTTTTCATATATACCCTTTATCATATTCAGAAAGTTTCCATGTATTCCTATCTTTTGTAGTGTTTTTATGAGGAAAGAGTGCTGTATTTTGTTGAATGCTTTTTCTGCATATAGAGATGATCATATGATTTTTTTTTTCAATCTGTTTATGTGGTGTATTACATTGATTGATTTTCTTATATTGATCCATCTTTGCATACCCGGGATGAAACCCACTTGGTCATGCTGTATAATCCTTTTGATATGTTGTTGAATGCGATTAGCAAGTATTTTGTTGAGGATTTTAGCATCTAGCTTCCTTAGAGAAATTGGTCTGTAATTTTCCTTTCTTGTGGCATCTTTATTTGGTTTTGGTATTAGGGTAATATTGGCATCATAGAATGAGTAAGGCAATATTCATTCTACTTCTATTTTTTGCAAGAGCTTAAGTAGAATTGGGGTTGGCTCTTTCCGGAATGTTTCATAGAATTCAGCTGTAAAGCCATCTGGTCCTGGGCTCTTAGTTGCGAGGTTTTTGATGACTGAGTCTATCTCTTTACTTGTAATGTGACTGTTGAGTTCATCTATTTTTCTTTCATCAATGTAGGCTGTTTGTCAGTTTCTAGAAACTTGTACATTTCCTCTAAATTATCATTCTTGTTGGCATATAATTTTTCAAAGTATCCTTTTATTATACTCTTTATTTCTGTTCGGTCAGTAGTGATATCCCCTCACTCATTCCTTATTTTATGTATTTGCATCTCTTCTCTCTTTTTTTTTTTTGTTAGTCTGGCTAAGGGTTTGTCAATTTTATTGACATTCTCAAAGAACAAGCTTTTGGTTTTGTTTATTGTTTCCAGTGTTTTCTTATTCTCTATTTCATTTAGTTCTGCTCTAATCTTTGTTATTTCCTTCTTTCTACCCTCCTTTATGTTTAGTTTGTTGTTTTTCCAATTCCTCCAAGTTTGCAGTTAGGTCTTCAATTTTAGCTCTTTCTTCTTTTTTAATATATGAATTTATGGGTATGAACTTCCCTCTCAGGACTGGTTTTGCAACATCCCATATATATTGACATGTTGTGTTGTCGTTTTCATTAGTTTCAAGGTACTTACTGCCTTCTTGGAGATTTCCTCTTTGACCCACTGTTTCTCTAAGACTGTATTGTTTAACTTCCATATCCTTGTGCCTAACCTGTTTCTCTGGCCCTTAGTGATTTCAAATTTCATTCCTTTGTGGTCAGGGAAATTACTTTGTATAATCTCAATCTTTCTGAATTCATTGAGAGTTGTTCTTTGGCCTAGCATGTGGTCTGTTTTGGAGTATGTTCCATGTGCACTCTGGAAGAATGTTAATCCCACTGTATTTGGGTGTAATGTTATGTATATGTCTATTAAGTCCATGTCTTCTAATGTATTGTTGAGTGCCTTAGTTTCTTCATTGATTCTCTGTCTAATGTTCTCTCTAATGATGATAGTGTTGTGTTGAATTCCCCTGATATAATTGTAGAGGCATTTATTTCTCCTCTGAGTTTTTCCAGAGTTTGCCGCACATATGTGGAGGCACCCCAATTAGGTGCGTAAAAGTTGATGATTGTTCTCTCTTCTTGAGAGATTACTCCTTTTACTAATATGTAGTGTCCATCTTTGTCTCTTACAATAGATTTGCATTTAAAGTGTACTTTGTCTGATATTAGTATAGCTAATCCTGCCCTTTTTTGGCTATTGTTAGTTTGTAAAAAGCTTTTCCAGCCATTCACCTTCAGCCTCCTTGAATCCCTGGAACGAAGGTGGGTTTCTTGTAGACATCATATAGATGGATCATATTTTCTTATCCATTCTGCCAATCTGTGCCTTTTGATTGGTGAATTAAATCCATTAACATTATGTGTTATTACTCGTAACAAATTTCTTACTCCAGCCATTTTTTCTTTGGGTTAATGTATGTCATATGTTGTGGTTTTTATTTTATTTGTGTGTGTGTGTGTGTGTGTGTGTTTTCGGTTGTTTTTAAAGTCTCCTCCAACTCTCTCTTCCTTGTTTTTTCCTTTTAACTTGTAGAGATTCCTTTAGTATTTCATGAAGTGCTGGTTTCTTATTGATGTACTCTCTTAATTTCTGTTTATCTGTGAATATTTTGAACTCTCCATCATTTTTGAATGCTAGTTTTGCTGGATAGAGAATTTGTGGCTCAAAGTTTTTTCCTTTTAGTATTTTGACTATGTCATACCACTGTGTTCTTGCCTCCATGGTTTCAGCTGAGAAATCAGCACTTAATCTTATTTTGCTTCCCTTGTATCTGATGGTTCTCTTTTCTCTTGCTGCCTTGAGTCTTTTCTCTTTGTCTTGAGCATTGGGCATTTTCACAAGTATATGTCTTGGAGTTGGCCTGTTGGTATTTATACTATTTGGGGTGCACTGTGCTTCCTGGATCTGCACATCCATCTCTCTCAGTAGGGTTGGAAAATTTTCAGCCATTATTTCCTTCAACACTCCTTCTGTCCCCTTTCACTTCTCTTCTCCTTCTGTGATGCCCATAATGCGTATGTTTATGCATTTTGTATTATCAGTTAATTCGCTGAGTCCATGCCTGATTTTTTCTGTCTTTTTGTCTATTCTACTATCTCTTTGATTTAAGCTGTATTGTCTTCCATATCACTAATTCTTTCCTCTGCCTGTTCAAATCTGCTGTTATGGGAATCCAGTATCTTTTTCATTTCATGGATTGTGCCATTGTTCACCATCATACCCATTACCTTTTTAGGCATGTTTTCAATTTCTTCAGTATGTTCTCCCAGTGTCTTCTTTATATCCTTAATCTCTTCCTTCACTTCTTTAAGTTAGTCCATGATATTTGTTTGGATAGCTTTGATTAGGTGTTCGAAGTTCAGCATTGCTTTCTGGTTTTTATTTTGTTCATTGGCTGGTACATGTTTTTCTGTTTCTCAGAGACATTTGTATTTATTTGTTGCCCTCTGGTCATCATATTATCTTGATGGGTTTTTTCAGTTGATTAGCTTTTCTCTATGCTCTAGAGTTTTATTTAGTTGGTGGTTCTGCATGTGAGTTAAGTTTTCTCTTTGGCAGTTTTTCTTCTTATTTTATTTCCTTGCCTCTTTCTGTGTTCCCTTGAAGGCAAGAGATTAGGACCATAGGAATCAAAAGATGTAAGGAAGGCAGAAGGATAATAGTACTATTGATAAAAGTTAGAAGAGAGGCCAAATGAGACTTAATAAGATTAATATTTAACTTGTGTAAGCAGTGTAGAGTAATAGGAAAAAAAAATGGAGTTCCTACAATGGACTGGGAAAACAAATGGAGGAATATATGTATAGTGATTTAGAAGGCTAGAATTATGAGGAGGGAGAGAAATATTAAAGAAAGGGCTGAAAGGAAAGAAGTTAATACTAATAAAAGAAAAAAAAAGAAGAAAACAAAATAGATGGAATAGAAATTGATACCCTTAAGTTGTGGGCCTATGAAAAAATGTATCTAAGAGCCACAGCAGAGAGCAGAAGGCAGAAAGATGAAGGAATGATAAGCGATAGTTTGGAATACAGAATCAATATAGACAGTGAGTGGGAAATTACTAAAGAAGAAGCACAGCAAAGAAGCGACAAGCTAGCAGCACCTAATTTTAAAAAAATGAAAGAAAAAAGAAAGGCGGGAGGAAAGAGGAAAGAAAAGAAAGAGACCAGAAATAAACAGAGAAAATCCAAAGATCCACACAGTCAAGCATTCAAACAGAGCTAAGGAGGGTCAATGATTCCCCTAGAGTCCACGTGGATCTTCTCTGCCTGCTTGTGTTTATCACTCAATTTCCCCGCAGGGTTCTATATGCAGGTCCTGAAACAGCTTTTAGCTATTAAACTAAATTAGAAAGAATTTATTTTTCATTTATTGAAGTGACCTTCTCACTTTATTTTTTAAATTAAATTAAATTAAAATTTTTTAACTAAATACAGGACCCAAAATAATTCCTCCTCTAGGCCAACCCCCTTATGGAAGTGACCCTAGCTGGGCTCTTGGAAATTAATCAAGCACGTCCCACTTAGACTCTCCAGTGTAGCTGTTGCTCTGATGTTAGTCAGTGCAGAGTGCTAAAGATGGTTGATTCCACCCCTTCTGAAGCCGGGCACCAGCATCACCGGGTTGTTATGTGAATCAATTTGACTCTGCTCTCAGCCTAATGCTGCTTCAGGTCAGCTTATCTGCTCCCCAAAGCTATGGGGCAGTGCAGGCAGCCAGATCAATGTCAAAAAATAAAAATTAAAAAATTTCCTTCCCTGTCCTCCAACAGAACCCTCCTTCTTTTGGAGAGTGTCCCCTTTTCCTGGCTCTGTGGTGGCCCAGGGTTTATCCCTGGGCAGCTAAGAAAATCAACTCCCTCCCTGAACAGAATCAACCCTCCCATCCACCTGGTGCCAATTCTCTCCAGCTGTTCTGTTCACACAAGGTCCAAGGGGCTGCAGGCAGCCAGATCCCCAGAAAATAAAACTTTCTCGCCCCACTTGCGGATCCAACTGGCCATTTTATTATTATTAATTTTTTTCTCCCTAACCGCGGGGCTCAGCCATCTGTGCCAACCACCACCGGCAGGCTTAAAACTCACGAATCTCTACCGTTCCGTACACACCTTTGATCCACGCAGATAGATGTCCCAAGCTTCTCATTCCACGCATGCACAGCACAGACCCCTGGGTAGGACCCCATCCAAAATCTGCCTTGCTCTGTGAGCTTGCAGTGTTTGCCCTCCTAAATTAATGACATCTTGCCTCCCTCCACTGTTGAAATTTAAATCTTATCATGGTATATATCTAAGATATTGAGAAATAAAGCATACTGGAAATTTTTAAAATATTCATAATTGAATGGTAATGAACAACTTTCCACTCAAACATATAAAAGCCAGGAAGTCATCACTCCCATCCTCACAAAAAGAAAAAGGTTTAAAACTGAAAATCAAAAACTCTTTTTAGACCCATCAGAGAATTGAGGGCAGAGAGCAAGATGCTACCCTGTTTTGGTTTTCTAAAAGCTACCAGATGCAATTTACCAGAAATGGGTTGTCTTTTAATAAGGATTAATAAGGCTGCAAGCTCATAGTTCTGAGGCCATGAAAATGTCCAAATCAAGTCATTAAGTGATACTTTCTTTGAGGATCATCTTTTGGTGATCTTGGACTCTTCTGTGAAATGGGAAGGCACATGGCAGCACCTCCTTTCTTCTCTGGGCCTTGTCATTTTCAGCATCCCAGGTTTTGTGGCTTCCTGTGGATTTTTAGTCTGTCTATGCAGCTCCATATTCATGCCATTTATAAAAGAATCCAGAAAGAGGAGTTAGACCCACCCTGGGTCATATCCATCTGAAATAATCTAATCAAAATGTCCCACATACAACACGTTCACACTCACAGAAATGGATTAACTCAAAAAACATGATCTTTTCTGGGATCCATAAAAGACTCAGACTACCACCCTCACCCTCTCTGGACCTCAAAAAGACATTTTTTCTCTATGCAAACACATTCTTTCCATCACAATACCTAAAAACCTTTAAATCTTATGAGTAACAATATTAAATACATAGTCTCATCAAAATTGGTTACAGGCAACTTCTGTCCTGTGGTAAAATTCCCCTCAGGATATAGGCCTTTGAAACTGAGAAGAAGCTATCTGCTTCCAATATACAAAGGAGTCAAGTCATAGAATAAATTTTCCCATTTCCATAGGGAGAAATTGGAAGGAAAATAGGGGTCATGGGTCCCAAACTGTTCTGAAACCCTGCAGGGTACGCTCCATTAGATTTCATAGTTTGCACATCATATATACAAGGATGTCTTCTTCTCCAGGCATGGTGGAGCAGCAGCTCAACCCTTTCAAACTGCTTGTCCAGTGACAATGCTCTCAATTCTTCACCCATCAAGCCTCAGAATGGAGGCTAAATCCAGGGCCCAAGCTTCTGAGAACACTAGGGTGATGTCCAGACTCTCCCTTATCTCCAGGATACATGATCAATACATTCAGAATAGTGGGGTGGTGGTCCATTCTCCCCAATCTTTGTTAATTGTGCTCCACCCACTCTGAAGTCTGGGCTTGTAATATTCTCACCAAACAATGGGATGGAAGGCCTGTCCTCTTCAAGTGCTGGGACATACTCACACCCTCCACACACATGTATGGGCTCACTCTCCTGGCTTGAGAAGATGTCATTAGTCCAGACCTCAGCTTCCATGGTATTGCCTTTGAAGTCATTCTTCCTTCAATAGGTCCCTTTTCTGTTCCTTTTAGTGCAGGTAGGAAGTGGTTCCATTAATACAGATCTCATAAAAACTGCTTGGTTTAGCAAGTAACACACAGAGGTCCAAGCCATCAAACAATAAAACCTTCCACAGATCCTTTCTGATAAACTGCAGTTATAATCCTGACTTGCATTTAAATGAATGACTTATTTCATGCTTTGTTAAGTCCTCAATTGAGGAATTATTCTCTAGGGACTCATGTTGCAGAAACCCAGGACTTTCCAAGCCATTAATTTCTTGTTTCCACATTTTTGGTATTTGCAGCACTCCACTATTCATGTACCAAAATCTGTTTTTCTTTGCAAAAAGCTGCCAGAAGCAATATACCAGTAATGGGTTGGCTTTACAATGGAGATTTATTATGTTACAAGGTTTCAGTTATGAAATGTGAAAATGTTCAAATCAAGGCATCAGGTGATACTCGCTCCCTGAAGACCACCTGTAGATGATTCTAGATTCCTTTGTCAAGTGGAAGGCACATTGTGCCATCTCCCTTATCCCCCAGGTCTCATTGCTTTCAGCTTCCTTATTTCTGTGGCTTCCTTTCTGAGCTCCTGTGGATTTTTTCTCTATCTCTGTGGCCTGATATTACTCCCACTTTTAAAGGACTCCAGTAAGAGGTGTAAGACCCTTAGATTGAAGTAATCAAATAAAAGTTCCCACCTACAATAAATTCACACCCACATGAACGTATTAACTCTAAGGACATCATCTTTTCTGGGGTCCATAAAAGCTTCAAACTACCACATGTCCCCTCCAACTCTATAAATACATAGATAAAGAAAATCACAACTTATCTTGGAACAGAAATCACTATTGAACCAGAATCAGGTAGGAATCTTAACATACAGTTTACAAATTCTTGTAGATTAAGCATCAGTAGCTTGACAGACAAAAAGTTTTAGAGGCCCAGCCTTAGGAGAACTCCACATTTGCATGAATTTCAGAGTAATATTGCATCATGCTTCTGGCAGGGGAGGAGACATGTTAGCCTATTAGAATAAGCCCCAAATAGTCTGTTTTTATTTAAATATGCCTGTCCAAAAGGGAAAAAAAAATATCAGTTACTAACCTACATGACTTTTCCAGAATATAATCAATATTGCAGATGGGAAATACCCAACTCCAGCAACACTATTCTTTCTGTGTTGAATAAAGGGTAGAAAAAAATATGAGAATCATTTGTCCAAGAACACAGACTCATTAAAAAGATGAAATTTAATGATTGGATTATAGATTACTTCTCAATCCCTCACATTTACTAATATATCAATAAGAACCTTCTATAACAATAAGAGATTGCAGATGAAAAGAAGTACAGGACTCAGACTCTGTTTAAGAAGAGTACTTTAAGGAAACCCAAAGACGAGACAAAAATTAGGAGATCATATAAAATGCTAGGCTCTGACATTTACAGTTGTAGCAAATAATAAACAGCCAAACCTCTAGTAAGGCAAATATACAACCTCAAAATAAATACATTAAGTCTGGTTTTGAAAAGAAATTACAAGTCATGATAAAAGCCACAAAACTGAGAGACATGGCAAGCATCAGATCCAGACTCATATATGGAATATTTTGGAATTATTGAAACAATATATTAAACTGAGTATTATAAATAGGTTAAGAGCATTAATGAAAAATGTTGGCAACATTTAAGACCAGTTGGCTAATGTAAAAAGAGAAACAGAGACTCTGAAAATGAATTAAGATGTTCTAGAAATCAAAAACATATAACAAAAATGGAAAACACCTTTGATGGACTCTTCAGTGGAGTGGAAATGGGTTATGATAGAATTAGAGAGCATAATGGTATGTCAGTAGAAACACCCAAAACTGAAAACAAAGAGTACAAAGAATGGAAAATTTGGAAAACAGTATCAAAAATTATGGGACAGTTTAAAAGGTGTAATAGAAATGTATCAAGAATAATAGAAGGAGAATAAAGAGAGAAAGGAATAGAAAAACATTTGAAACAATAATGGCTGAGACTTTCATAATATGGAAGGCAACAAACCACAAATCCAGGATGCTTAACAAATATAAAAAACAGAACAAATATTATAGGCATATTATAATCAAATTGCATAAAACCAATGATAGGGAAGAATTCTTTAAAGAAGCTTTGCAAGAAAACCTCTTACCTATAGAGGAACAGGGTAAGAATTACATTGGAATTCATTTGAAAAACCATGCACATAAGAAGAGAGTAAAATGAAATATTCAAAGCATTGAAAGACACAAACTGCTAGCCTAGAATTCTGTATCCAAGGAATTTATGCTTCAAATGCAAAGGACAAATTAAAACTTTTTCAGGCCAATAAAAATTGAGAGAATTTGTTGCAATAGAACGGATCTGCAAAAAACATAAAAGTAGCCCTTTAGAAGAAGAAAAATTATATAGGTCAAAATGTGAGCTGCATAAAGTAAGGAGGAATATTAGAAAAGAAGAAAAATGAAGATAAAAATATTGTTCAAAATAATATAGAAACAATACATTGCATGTTTATAACTTACATAAAAGTGAAATGAACAGCAGCAATGTTATAAGAGCAGGGAGGGAACAAATGATAATATTGTGCTATAAAGTCTCTACATTACCCATGAAATAGTTTAGTGTTCTTTAATAGTGGACTGAGATTAAAGTAAATTTATATTACAAAGCCTAAAGCAAACATTGAGGAAAAAAGAAAAAGAAGTATAATTGAGTGGCTAACAAAAGAAGTTAAATGTTTAATTGAAACCAGAGAAGTCATTAAAAGAGAGAGAGAGAGAGAGAAACAATACCAAACCTACAAAAAGCAATGTTAAGGAATAGAAAATAATTACAAAAATGGGAGATAATAAACCAAAGATGATTTCCCAGCAAGGAAATTATAGGGATATAGGCAGACATTACACAAAGATAAAATTGTCAATTGTTCAAATGGTCATAACTTTCCTTAATGTGTGTGCTTAACAATAAAATATAAAAATATGTGAGCCAAAAACTGTTAAAACTGCAATGAAAAATAGACAAATTTTTCTTTGCTATTTTAAAAGTTTTTGGCTCACATATTTTGATATTCTATCAAATAAAATAGACTATTATATTTGTACAGTTCAAAACCCTTCTATCACTAATTGATAGATCCAGAAAGCAGAAAATCAATAAGTGTATATTTGAACTGAACAGCATCATCAATCAACTAGATCTAATTGAAATTTATAGAATACTTCATCCAACTAGATCAGAATACACATTCTACCTAAGGCTCACATGAAACAGCCACTAAAATAAACCACATAATGGGCCTTAAAGCACACAACAACAAATTTAAAGGTATAGAAACTATGCAAAGTATACTCTCAGATCTCAATGGAATCAAACTCGAAATAATAATAGAAAGAAAACTCGAAAATCTCAAAATATTTGGATTTTAAATGCACTTCTAAATAGCCCAGGAGCAAAGAAAAAATCTCAAGAGAAATTTAAAATTATTTTGAACTAAATTAAAATGAACATTCAAATTATCAAAATTTGTAGGATGCAGCATAAATGGTGTATGGTAGGAAATTTATATAATTCACTGCATATATTAGAAAAGTAGTGAGATCTGGAATCAATTGTCTAAACTTTTCATTGACTGACAAGCAGTGTAAGATGCTCCTAGGTTCTATTCTTCACAGAGTCTGTGAACAACTAGCAAAAATGACAGACCCATCTCCCTTAGACCTTCAGAACACAGTTAAAGGGTTGCAGCAACAGTGCAACCTAAATCAAGATAACACAGACTGAAAGTGATAAGAGAAGTTCATGGCACCCTGGATGGCCTGTTCTACATCCCTTCCCCCAAAATGTGTGGAGCTATCTTGCACTATCACAGTGAGTCTCTGACCTGTTCCAGTGAAAACAGTAATCCTTATGTGGATACTGGTGTGTCTGTATGTCAGTGGCAATCCATTGGATGGCAGCCTTAAGGACTGAACCAGGACACCCATCTCTGGATACCTTCCCAGAAATTTCCCTGAAGGCAGATACAGCTCGTGGACAGCTACAGCAGCATAAGAAACAATCATATTGAGACAACCTGTGGTGAAGGGTTACTTGCTTCGAAGCATACAATAGAGCAGCCCAGAGGGGTGAGGGTGTGTTTCACAGTGAGTAGATGGGGAATTTGGATCCCTGTACATGGATAAATTCCTATGTTGTCAGCACATACCCAGGGCAAGACACATGTTTAGAAAATACAGGGAACCCTCTGATTTTACTTTGGATTGATTTTGGTAGGAAGGCTAAACTATTGATAAAGGAATTTCGGTGGCCCTAACCACCCCTCAGCATAAACCCACAGCTTTAGGAAGATAAGCACCCCCCATCCCTTTGTCCCTTTGTCCCTTTTCTCCCTGGAATACAAATCCTTAGGAAGATAAGGACCTTCACCTACCCGTTTCAACTGGAATTTACAACTTTAAACAGATAATGACTCTTTTCCTCCCTAATAGCTCTCTGCTTTAGGAAGATAAGCCTTTGCTTTTGTAACCCCTGCGTGCCTGCTTGCTTAGGAATTTGTCTGCTTAGAGTCCCTATATAACTTTATGAAAACAAAGATTCAGGGCTCAGATTTTTTGGAGACTTGACTCTCCTCTGAGCCCACGTGTAATAAAAATTTGTTCCTCCAACTCTCATAGTGCATCTTGGGTTTTCATTTCATCTGCTACATCATTTGGTTCCCTGACCAGGAAAGCCCAACTGAGCAGGCCTATTGTGCCTCTGGCTTGAGGCTGATGGGCACGGCCAATGACGATGTCCGAGTGAATGAGGTGGGCACCATCCATCCTCTTAAAGGGACCTCCTTTGGAGGTGGTCTCTGTGGCCCACATCCTCACACACCGGCATGACTCAGTGAGGAGGCTGACTGAACAGTGGCAGAAGACTTCAGAAAGTTAATGCCCTGGGTACGAACTCCTCAGTCAGTCCTGTCTATGGATGGAAGGGGAGAATGATCACCTCCCAAAGTCTCGAATATCAAGATCCCAGGATAAGGCAGACCCTGTGGGAGGAACTGCATAATCTCTGAGTGATTTGCATGTGTGAGTGAGGAGGACAGAGTCTTGCCTCTGTTCTTCCAGTCTGTGACTCCACAGCTTGTGCTATGGAACCTGCACAGGCCCTAACATGTTTTCTGCAGCTATATCATATGGCATAATGGCCCACCCTGAACTCTATCTGGATGCCTTAGCTAAGACAAGCCAAAATTCTTGCAAGAGACTCAGACAGGTGAGCATCTGAATGGCCTTGAAAAAGACAAACCCTTCCCTTGTCTGTCTTGTACCACCAATGCAGGGTAAGGGCTCATCACAGTCAAAACCTACCATCTTAAACTGCACATTGAAGAATTTCAAAAAGGGTTTTTCTGGAGATTATGGCATCCGGATGAATCTCGGTACCCTCTGAACCTTATGTGAAGTAGAGTGGCCCACTTTTAACATTGACTGGCCCTCAGAAGGGACCCTGGATATAGCCAGGGTCTGTGCAGTGTGACTGGTTGTCACAGGACCTCCTGGCCACCCCGATCAGTTTCCCGACATTGCCTCTTGGTTAGAGATAGCCCAGACTCTGCCCCCTTGGGTTCTATTTTACATTGGAAAAAAGAGACAGAGCAGGGTATTGGTTGCACAAGGAAAGGGGCTCCAGAAGCTAGTCATTCATCAAGGGTCCTTGAAAGAGGACCCATCACCCCCACCTCCACTGTCATATGCTTCGGCCACTCTAACCTCTCCTCCTAGCCCAGGAGTGCAGGCAGATCTCCCAGGAACACCCCCACCTTAAGTCCCTCTGGGAACATCAACCCCCTCTGAAGAAAGCCCCAGAACCCCAATAGCAAGGAGGCTCCAGTTGGCACAACCAACGTTACAGATGCCACTCCGTGAAACACAGGGTCCAGCCAAAATTGGCAAGGATGGAACCATCCGACCTAGGAAGCCTGTTTTGTACTACCAGCCCTTCACAACTACAGACCTCTTAAACTGGAAGCACCACACCCCCTCTAACTTGGAAAAGACCCAGGCCCTTACTGATCTCATGGAATCTACTTTCCAAACCCATCATCCAACTTGGGATGATTGCCTCCAATTCCTCCTAACTTTGTTTAATGTGGAAGAGAGATGATGGATTCTGATGAAAGCCTGAAATTGACTGCAGGAGTAGGTCCCTATTGGCATCTTAAACCAGTAAGATTGGGCACGAGAGGCAGCTCCAGAGGCCCAACCAAACTGGGACTTCAACACTGATCAGGGACAGGCTGCACTCCAGCAATATTGGGAAGCGCTCCTTTGAAGGGTCCGAGAAGGGGTAAAATGACCCACAAATATGACAAAGATGAATTTAGTCATGCAAATGCCTGACAAATCTCCGGGAGATTTCTATGAATGGCTTTGCGAGGTCTTCAGAATCTACACACCTTTTGACCCAGACGCTCCACAAAACCAGAGGATGGTGAATGCCACCTTTGCTGCACAGGTCGCAATGGACATTAAAAGAAACCTCAAACAATTAGAAGGGTTCATGGGGATGAACATCTCTCAACACCTTGAGGTCACCAATAAAGTATTCATCAATTGAGACAAAGCGGCTGAACAAGAGGCCAAGAAGCGAATAAAGCATCAAGCCTCCCTACTGGCAGCAGTCTTGGGAAATCCTGACCTGACCAGACAAGAAAGGCCACCTCAAAAAGAGGGGGCAAAAACCAGAAGGGTGCCCCTGGCTAAAGTCCAGTATGCCTACTTCAAAGAAAGTGGACACTGGAAAAATGAGTGCCCCCAAAGACTCAGGCACATAGAGGGAACATCCCTAAAGGAAAATACTGATCTGAGTCCCAAGACCATCTTATAGGGCTGGCAGGGCTCAACCCCACACAAGGGCAACTGGGCTCACTAGAAATTGACCCCTATGAGCCCATGGTCAAACTATAAGTTGGGAGCCAATCAATGACTTTCATGGTGGACACTGGTGCTGAATACTCTGTGGTCACAACCCTTATTGCCCCCTTTAGTGGAAAAATCACTAATATCATAGGAGCAACTGGGGACCAGTCAAGCCAACAGCCTTTTTACCAGTCAAGAGCCTGCCAGCTTGGTAGCCATGAAGTGACCCATGAATTTCTGTACCTGCCTGAATGTCCAGTTCCCCTAATTGGTAAGTAACTCTTAACTAAACTGGGAGCCCAGATTACTTTCAAATCTGAAGGGCAGCAAACTGAAGCCTTGGGGCTGGCCTCACTCTCCTAGTCACCGTACCCTGAAGCAATGAATAGAGACTTCATGCGGAAGAAAATTCAAGTCAGAATCCAGAAAAACAGCTGGAACTTTTCCTCTGGGTTTGAGCAGACAAAAATCCAATGGGAATGGTCCAGAACCATGCATCCATCATCACTGACCTGAAGCCCGGAGCGGTCCCGGTCTGGCAGAGGAAGTATCCAATTCCCCATGAAGCACAATTGGACATGGTTGAACACATAGATTGCCTGAGAAAAGAAGAAAACCTGATAGAGTGCCAGTCACCCTGGAACACTCCATTATTACCAGTAAAGAAGCCAGATGCGATCGGTTATTGACCAGTGCAGGATTTACGAGCCATCAATAATGCCACTCTCACCTTAGATTAGATTATTCCCAACCCGTACAATTTGCTAGGACAGCTGCCTCCTGTACCCACCTGGTTCACTTGCTTGGACCTTAAAGAAGCCTTCTTCTGCCTGAAGCTGCCCCCCCCAAGCCAGCCTCTGTTTGCCTTTGAGTGGGAAGATCCCAGAACCCAGAAGAAAACTCCCTAACCTGGACCCGGGTCCTGCAAGGCTTCAAAAACTCCCCTACCCTTTTGGAGAAGCCTTGGCAGCAGATCTGACCACCTACCCCTGGGAGGACTGCAGGTGTGCCCTCTTGCAATACGTAGATGACCTCCTAATTGCCAGTGAGATAGAAGAGGACTGCTGAAGAGGGACCCAAACTCTCCTACAACTTCTAACACAGACTGGGTTCAAAGTGTCTTGGAGAAAAGCCCAGATCTGTAAACAGCAGGTCAAGTACCTGGGGTTCAGCATCACACAAGGTCACTGGATGCTTGGATCAGAATGAAAGACAGTGATCTGCACCGTGCCTACCCTCACCACAAAAAGAAAGCTTTGTGAGTTCTTTGGGGCTGCAGGGTTCTGCTGGATCTGGATTCCTGGGTTTGTAGCCATGGCCAAACCCCTTTATGAAGTTCCCAAGGGTCCAGAAAAAGAGTCCTTTGCCTGGAGAAAAGCTCAACAGGGGGCCTTTCATAACATCAAAAGACAACTCAGCCAAGCCCCTGCCTTGGGGTTCCTGAAACTTTAACCTACTCCTGCATGAAAAGAACAAAGTAAAATTGGGAATCCTCACACATACAGTCGGCCCCTGGCAAAGAACCATCTCTTACCTCTCCAAGCAACTGGACCCCATGGCTGCAGGGTTGCCACCCTGCCTGAAAGCCCTGGCAGCAACCTTAACCTTCATCAAAGAAGCCGAAAAATTAACCCTCGGACAGGCTATTCATGTTAAGGTGCCACATGCAGTCACTGCCCTAATGAACTCACATGGGCACCGGTGGATATCTAATCCCCGACTCGCACATTACCAAGGTTTACTCTGTAAAAACCACAGAGTGGCAATAGAAACAGTGCACAGACTAAAACCTGCCACTGTTTCACTGGAAGAGGAAAGGGTTCCTGAGGATGATTGTGTTGAGGAGACTGAGAAAGTTTATGCCAGTCGCTCCGACCTCCAAGACAAATCACCCCCTTCCCCAGATCAGACACTATTTACAGATGGGAGCAGTCTCATTAAAAATGTGGAAAAGCTTGCTGGATATGCAGTCACCACTACTGAATGGGTAGTGGAAGTGGCATCTTTACCCCGGGGATGTTCTGTGCAATGAGCATAACTCTGGGCACTGGTTCTGAGCCCTGCAACTAGCCACCAGTCTAGCTGTAAACATTTACACTGACTCTATGTACACATTTGCTAACATTCATATCCATGGTGCAATTTATAAAGAAAGAGGTCTCCTAACTGCAGGGAGAGAGGAAATCAAAAACAAAGAAATCCTCCAACTGTTAGAAGCAATCTGGAAACCAGACAAAGTCATCATCTTCTACTGCCAAGGACATGGTCACTCAAGGAAACAGGCTAGCTGACAAAGCAGCTTAGCAAGTGGCTGAAGGAACCCACAGAACATGAGTCCCAGAATAGGCACCACAGTTGTCCCTCTTAGGAGAAAAACTAATCAATTAAGCTATATCTGGAATGAACAGGAATAGGCCAAGAGAGAAGGGAGAAGCTGAACCCCCAAAGGAACTTGGCTGCTTCTGGATGACCGGACTTGTGTTCCAAAAGGAGCTGCTCATGCCTTCATCCAGCAATACCACCAACTCCCCACCTAAGGAAAACTGCGCTAGAAGTCTTGTTTGGGAAATACTACTACATAGCCTGACTAGCATCTCTCTGTGCCACCATCATCAGCCAATGCTAAGTTTGTGCCAAAAACAACTCTCTGCAGGGCCCCTGTGCTCCAGCAGTTGTCCAGCACATGGGGACAGCCCACCTTGAAGATCTTACAGTAGACTTCTCAGAAGTGAAACCAAGTCGGAGGTACAAATATCTGTTAGTGATGATATGTACCTTTTGAGGTTGGATCGAAGTTTTACCCACTCTCACTGAAAAGGCAAGAGAAGTGAGTAAGGCTTTACTTAGAGAACTCATTCCCCATCACGGGCTGCCACTGTCTATTGGAAGTGACAATGGCCTGGCCTTTGTGGCTGCCATAGTCCAAAAGCTGATGAAAATATTAGGAATCAAATGGAAACTCCATACGGCTTACAGGCCCCAGAGTTCAAGGAAAGTTGAACTCATGAATCGAACCCTCAAAGCCACCCTAGCCAAATTCTGCCAAGAAACTGGTCTCCCCTGGATACATTTACTTCTCTTAACCCTTATCCGAGTTAGGTGCACCCCAGGACCCACAGGCTATTCACTCTTTGAAATTCTATTAGGATGGCCACCCCCAATTATCCGGGCCTTCAAAGGAAATCTCAAATTTCTGAGGGAGGCTAGCCAAGATTCCATTCTCCAGTGTCTGGGGAAAACTCTAGCCCCAATACATAAAAACTTCTTGTCCCAGAACCTCATCGCCTGGGACACCCAGGGCACCCTCATCATCCAGGGGACCTAGTTTTGGTCAAATACTGGAAAAAATGAACCCCTTCAGCCTTCCTGGACAGGTCCACATACTGTGATCCTTATAACTCCTACTGCTCTTAAAGTTGCAGGCACCATACCTTGGTCAAGAAGGCATACCCCAAAAAAGGGCAAGATATCTGGACAACCCATTTCGTACCCGGCCATCCCTTGAGAGTGAGAGTTGCCCAGGATCCCTGAACACCGACCTCATCAAACACCTGCTGAATGGATCCCTGCTCCTGGTGGATCCTGTGCTTACATGGCCTACTTGCCTTGGTATTTGGAGTTGGACTCATTGTTGTGGCCCTGGCAGACTGGACTATAGTGAATAGAGCCCTAACTGCAATTGTTTATTGGTGTATAATAGGATGTTTCTGTCCTTTGACTTGCTTATCTTTTCTTTCCTTGCCCCCTCCCTAGGAACCAATACCAGCTCCCAAAATCTATGGCAGCTGCAAGTTAGTCAAATCTGGGGCAAACAATCCATGCTGAATACTTCATTCCTGTTTTTGGCAGGTGCATCTTCAGCCTCTGTAGTATTTAACATTTGCAGGGCAATCCAAGATCATGCTCCTTACACCTTGCTAGTTGCCCCATACCCCCATGCCCTCATACCTTCCCTCAGGAAAGGGTGTAGGGGCTGCAACCATGGGAGTTATGACAAATACCTTTGCCAGATCCCCAAAAGAGCTGAGGATTCTGCCACTTTTGGAGCTTGCTGGTAGATGCCACCGCTCCCTGGAAGGGGGTCCCATCAACTTCTCCATATCTCCTACAGAAAATCCCTAGTCCAGCAGGTTATGGCATAGAAACCTGTGACCACGTAATACTCATCTTATTAAACATAACCACTGGATCAGAAAATAACTTTTTAAAGTCCCAAACAGGATTAAAACTAGGAATCAGAATATACAACCCATCGGGCTGGACCCAGGGGACCTCATACTAGCCCAACTGATCCTGGTAACCCAATCCCCAGAGAAAACCCTGGTGAAAAATATCAGTAAAGCTGCCTGGATGCTAAAAGCCAAAGTTAGAACAGCTCCCTCCAACGTCCTTTTGAATCAGGTTAGAAATTTTCACCAACTCCTAAATGAATCCCGGCCCTACATAGCTGCATCCTGCTGGTTATGCACTTCCTCAAGTCTAACCATCTTCCCCATACCTGTCTCATGGAACGTAAACCTCCTGACCCATGACAGCTCTGCGACAGGGACCAGGTCCCTCCCAGTCTGTATAACTGAACCCCCAGGAAAACTGGCTAATTGTAAAAACATAACTACCAGGTCTTGTTCAACCATCCTCCCTCTTAGAAAGGCTAACTAACACCACTCGCCCACTCAGTGAGCCTGACTGATGTACCATAAACTCCACCATCTGGGTCTGTGACAACAACACCTATCAGTGCCTACCCTGAGATGGCCAGGGCATCTGTTACCTGGCTTGGTCAGTACCATCCTTCTCAGTGTATGGAGAAGAATTGCCTCGAGAGATCTTGCAAGTCAAATGAGCAATGCAAGCAATTCTGATACTCTTATGGCTAGGAGTAGTCAAAGCTCAGTAGTAGCAGGGGCCTTACTCACAGTTGGTCAGGAGGGCTTACAAACCTAGCACAGGAAACATCAAATGACCTTGAAAAAATATTGGGGGCTCTCTGTGGGTTGCAAGACCAGATAGACTCATTGACATAAGTAGTTTTTACAAAACAGATGAGGATTAGACTTGCCCACCACAGGTTCAGGGGGAATCTGCCAGGCCCTGGGAGAAGAATGCTGTTTCTATGCAAATTTCTCAGGGATAGTTAGGGACAAGGTGTCCCTGCTAAAAGAACGAGCCAAAGACCGCTTAAACCATGTATACCAGGCATCGGCCAACGGGGACTACTTCCAGTATCTCCTTTTCTCGATTTTGTCATTCGTGCCAGTGATAGCTTCAGTCTTCTTCCTCTTAACTTTTGGGCCATGTGCTCTACGGTAACTAACACAATACATCACTTCCCGCTTAAATACCTTAAAACACCAAGTAATGCCTCATGTTAAATATCAGCCCTTGGAGAGTATAGAAAAATCCCCATGTTAACAGATGATGCCCTATAAAGAATTATAAGGGCATCAAAGAGGGGAATGATAAAGGAAGTGCAGTGGCCCTAACCCTCCTCAGCAGAAACCCACAGCTTTAAGAAGATAAGCACTCTCCATCCCTTTCTCCCTTCCTCCCTTTTCTCCCTGGAATCCACATCATTAGGAAGATAAGCACTCCCCTCCCTGCCTGCCCCTTTCAACTGGAATTTACAACTCTAAACAGATAATCACTCTTTAACTCCCTAATATCACTCTGCTTTAGGAAGATAGGCTAAACTTGCTCCTTTTGCTTTTGTAACCACTGCCTGCCAGCTTGCTTAGGAATTTGCCCACTTAGAGTCCCTATATAACCTTATGAAAACCAAGAAACTGGGCTCAGATTTTTTTGAGACTTGACTCTTCTCTGAGCCCACGCGTAATAAAACTTTGCTCCTCTGCCTATCAGAGTGCTACTTGGGTTTTCATTTCATCTGCCACAACACTATGAAAGATAGAACCAGCCAACACTATGCCAATTTGCAAATCTGTGAAAGGTTATTTTAGTGGGGAGGGCTTTGTTTCTTTGTTTTGCGTTGCTTTTGGTAGCAAATGTAACCAAGAAAATATCATATCATTAGCTGGATACAAATTTATAGTAGAGACAGTTCAGGAACTAAATCCCAGAATTAGCACATTAAACATTAACATATACAATTTGTCACAAAACATTATAAGAAAAACAAATAAATAGGAAATAATGGTCCATACATAGAACAAGATAAAAATTCAGAAATCATAAATAAATGAAACCAGACTTTGGACATGCCAAAGACTTAAAAAAAAAAAAAAAAAAAAAGAAAGATCTTTAATATGCCCAAGAACTAAAGATAAATACCAAGAAAGAACTAAATGATATGAAAGAAATGACAAATGAACAAAATGAGTATCTCAGTAAGAAGATATAAATTATAAGAAGCAATCAAACAAAAAATACTCTGAGTGTTTTTATTTAATTAAGTATTGAAATCCCAGTGGGTTCCATGTAATTTTTTTGGTAATCTAAGCACCTCTTAAAAATATATGTATATATATATATAAATAACATTTTTGTAAGCAAATACACATATATGCATATATATTTATATATCATTTTGCAAATGTTTGTATGTATTGTGAGAATTTTGATTTTTACCCACAATAAAAATAAATTTAAAAATTAAATAAATAAATAAATAAATAAATAAATAAAAGCAATCAAAAGAGATCCAAAAAAAGATTCCTTAGCATGTTCCTACAGCATATTGGATTTGGCAGAAGAAAGAAACCACTGAACCCAAAGATAAGGCAATTAAAATCATTCAAACTGGAGAACAAAAATAATAAGGAATAAGGGAATGTGAGCAGAATCAAGGACAAGAGTGGGATACCACCAAGTATACAATATATGTATTATGTGGACTCTTATAAGGAGAAGAACAGGGAAAAGGGACAGAGGATATAACGGCAGAAAAATTCCAAAATTTATCAAAAGTCATGAATATATACATAGAAGAATCCCAGCAAATCCCAAACAGGATAAACTCAAAGAGAATCATGCTCAGACATATAGTAGTCAAACTGTTGAATGCCAAGGAAAGAGAAAGTTCTGAAAGTTGAAAGCAGAAAATCAGTGTGTTTTCTACAGGGAGTCCCAATAAGATTAAGTGCTGATTTCATATCAGAATCCATGGAAGCAAGATGGCAGAGTGATAAATATTTCAAATGTTGAATGAAAATAATTAACGAGCAAGAATTTTGTATGCAATGAGACTGTCTTTGAAAAATGAGAGTTATTTAGAAATACACAAATAAGTAAAAGCAGAGGAATTTAATTAAACTAGACTTGCCCTACAAGCAATGATAAAGAGAGTTCTTCATATTGAAAGGAAAGGACACTAGACAGTAGGTGGAAGTTGCGTAAAGTAATAAAGATCTCCAGCAAATGTAACTACATGTGTAATTATAAATTCTAGCACTGTTGTATTATATTTTGGGTGTGTGTGGCACTTTGATATTATTTTATGAATACAAAAATGAGAAATATTATGATTTAAAATAATCCATTCCTCTGGGTGGGAGACTCAATTGACTGGATTATGTCAGTGGGGTGTGATTCATTTTGAGTCTCCACCCTTGTTTGGGGTCTGATATAAAGGCAGACACAGAAACTCAGACAGAAGAAAAGGATGCTGGCATATTTGATTCTGAAATGTGAGAAAGAGGATCGCAGGAAAACAGAAGCCTCCAAAAAGCCCAATGAGGCTGAGCCCACACAGCATCTCAGGAGGAGACCAGCCCTGCAAAATGTCTGACAGCTTATAGCTGAACTTAGGAGGAGAGGGGAACAGCTGAGGCTGGTGTAGTAGGATTGGAAAGAAACAAGCCCTATGCCTGGTTGCTCAAATTTAAGTTTAAGATATGATAGATTCTGGAGGGGAAAGCAATAAAATTTTTGTATGCTATCAAAGTCGTTGGTACCAAATAAAACATGATTGTTACAGGTTTGAATTTTAAATTTAAGTCTGAAAAAAAAATGCAGATGGAAATGAAAAGGAACTAAAATATTTTCACTACAAAAAAGTAAATACATATGAAATAAGTAATGGATGAATTGTGGGTTAAAAAAAAAACACTATAAGTTTAAAAACCAAATAGCAAGATGGCAGAAGAAATTTTAGCATTATTAGTAATTACTTTAAAAGTAACTGGTATAAACTCTCCAGTCAAAAGGCAGAGGATAGCAGAATACATTTAAGAATATGATTCTACTATTTGCTGTTTACAAGTGACTCAATTTAAATTCCTTGAAATAAATATATTAAAAGTAAAAGGACTGGGAAGAGGATGTACATCAGTGGTTGAGCACCTCCTTCCCATGTACAAGGTCCTGGGTTAAATTCCCAGTACCTCCTAAAAAAAGTGAAAGGATTAAAAATATTTCTTGTAAATTGTAACAAAAAAGATATAGGGTAACTATAATAACATTAGGTAAAACAGACTTTAAGTTAAAAGCTGTTGCAACAGGAAAATGGGACACTATACAGATAAATGGGTCAATTCATCAAGAATACATACCACTTATAAATATATATATAGTATTTGGAATTGTAACCTATCCCCTACAAAAAGTATGTTAGAGTACCAATTCTATTCCTGGGATATGAAGTCATTTTTAAATAAGGTGCTTGAAAAAGTTAGTAGTTAAGGTGTGTCAAAACTGAATGAAAGTGGGCCTTCAACCAATGTGATTGAAGGCCATATATGCAAAGGAAATTGGACAGGGAAGAAGAAAGCATGGTAGCAATGAAAAGCTGGAAGTCAACAGAATCTAGAAGAGAAAGCAGAAAACTCTGCTATATGCATTGCCATTGGACATGAAAGCCAAAAAACCACAAAGATTTCCAACCAGCCAGAAGAAACTGATGTTAGGAGAAAGTAAGCCTTCTAGCCTCAGAAATTGTGAGTCAATAAATTCTTCTTGTTAAGCCAATGCATTGTACACTATTTGTTTTAGAAGTTAGACAATGAAAATAAACTCTTAACTCTTAATATATAACTGAATTGAAGGGAGAGATAGATGGTTCTACATTAATAATGAGACTTCAATACAACCACTTTCAATAATGGATAGAACATCCAAACAAAAGTTCTATAAGGAAATAGATGACATGAATGATACTTTAACCCAACTAAATCTAACAGATGTATATAGAACACTTCACCCCCAAACAACAGAATACATTCTTCCCTAGTACACATAGATCATTCTCTAGGATAGACTATTCTCTAGGACAGATCACAAGATAAGTCCCCCAAATTTAAATATATTGAAATCATGAAATGTATCTTTTCTGACCACAATAGAATGAAGCTAAAAGTCAATTACAGAAAGAAAACTTGAAACTCACAAATATGGGAAAATTAAACAAGATACTTAAACAACTACTGGGCAAGAGAAGAAATCATGGGGGAATTTAGGAAATATCTTGAAAGGAATTAAAAGAAAAGTACAACATACCTAAACTTATGGGATACAACAAAGGCAGTGCTGAAAGGGAAATTTATAGCTCAATGTTTATGCTAATAAAGGAGAAAGATCTCACATCTGAGAACTAATGTCACACCTGGAGGAACTAGGAAAAGAAGAACACAAGTACAATGAGTGAGTAGATTAGAGTGGAGATAAATGAAAAAGAAAATTTTAAAAAATGGAGAGACTAAAGGAAAGCAAAAGTTGGTTCTTTGAAAAGATCAATAAAATTAACAGACTGAAAATGAATAAAAAAAGAGAGTATTCAAATAACTAAATTAGAAATGAAAGGAGGGACACTACCAGAAAACTATTGGTTCTGGGAACTGGGCACTAAGGCTGACCATAGGAGAATGTAGAGCTGGCCACTACATATGTAGACTAAGGGCAATTTGAATTCTAGTATTTTATAAGGACAGAGCTGGCTCCTGGCTACGGACTTTAAAGGATAAGTGGAATTGTTGCCTCTTTCCAAGAGAAGAGGGAGAAAAAAATCAAATCATATCATAAAGAACAGGGAGAAAATAAGAAAAGAAACAAACATATGACTCAAAGACAAATGTCCACTGGGATAGAAAGGGCACAGACCATGGTTTAACATCTTTGAATCCATAGATTAGGAGAGCATTGAGAAGGAAGCTGAAATGGTGTGGGCATTCTTGCTGTTCTCTGTGGAATGCCTCTGTGGAATGTCTCTTCCTCTTTCTTTATCTTCTTACTGTTACTAAATCTTCAGAACTTAACTCAAATATCATTTTTCTATGTCCTGACTATGCCCTAGGTTACTGGAAGTCACAGAATATTTTACAGAATTGAATATAAATGTGTCTACGGTATTTATTAAAAATATTAATACTCCAAAAATCCTTTCCTAGAATAATGTATATTATACTCACAAATTATTTTATTTAAAATTAAAGGAAGACAACTCATGTAAATCTTACGAGTATGCCCACATTCCCATCCTGAGTGTGTACTTTCACTATACATTAAATTCTCCTGCTACTATATGACTAGTCCTTGAATTCATTTTAGTGACTGTGTCAAGAACCCTCCTACCCTAGGTTGAGGCTTTTCACTAACATCTCCCAAGGCCTCTCTGAGATCAGATTTTGGTGACCACGGAAGGGACAGGAAAAGTAAATATCAGCTTTTCAACCTTTCTACCTGTCCCTTACCATTCCTACTTACTCCACACTGTCCTTACAGCCACAGAACATAATCTTGACCCACCTACCTGATACGGCTCCTCTCCCTGGAATGTGGTGGATGGCTTGTTCTTCATACCATGAAGATACAAGGGACACATGGGTGATGTCTGATGCCATCAACAGGGGTCTGACTGGGAAATTGTTTGAGTCAAGAAGGAGTTCACCTTACACTTTTTCTGTCCCACTGCCATGTAAGAATTTCTCTTACCAACTTTCTCTTTTTATGTCTCATGACCTTACTTTTCTCATAGCTTAGATACGTCCCTTGGTTCTGAGACAGCAAGCTTCTTCCTCCACATAGCAGTTATCCATTGCCCAATCCACCATTCAGGAGGATTTTATTGTTTCTGTGGTGATCCATGGTCCAACTATAACAACTGAGCCTGTGGATCTCTCACTTAACCACCACTTCTGATTGGTTAACATTAATTAGCTGCTTTTTTCCTGTCATGTGCTAAGAACATGTTCATGTGGTCACAGTGTGTTATCTCATTGGGTGGAAACTCACACAATAATCAACTAAATATTAAATATTAAAATCCCATCCTGGAGTGTCTTGCTGCATTCTCTGTTAGAGTGGCAAGTATCTCTAGAGTATATAGGCAGTGCCTAATAAAAGAAAACATCAATATCAATTCAATATCAATGCTTCAATAAGGTAAGAACCATATTCTTGTAAAATTTAAACTTTGTCTAATTATATCTATTGCTTAAGACTTACCTCCTGAAAAACATTTTATAACTCAAATGTGGCCTCTCTCTAAGCCAAATTCAGCAAATAAACTCACTACCATTCCCCCAGCATTGGACAAGATTCTCAGGGATGAGCATCCCTGGCACATCTGTTCTCCATATTTACTTTTTTATTCAATCACTCATTTATATCAGTTTGGACTCATGGGTAATTATTTTATTGTTTGAATTATATCCCAATACTGTGTTTTTTTATTTTGTTGCTCACCTTTTCTAGCTTTACCCATTAAGAGCTCTTTTATTGGCTCTTGTGTCCCTTTGATATATCCTCATCACTGTGTTTGTTCATGAGTGTTGTTACCGTTTTGTTTTGTGTGTTAATTTATGACATTAAAATATGCTCCAGTTAATCTTGTGCATTCCTTGCCATAGTCTTAGAATCAAGCAATTCTGCTAGAAGTCTTGTTTCATTTTGTTGGATGAAGGTATTAGAAATCAAGATCTGGGCATGGACCACTATGTGTTTTTATTCTGGTCAAGGAATGTTAATTAGGTCCCAAGTAATACTCTCAATTGCATAAATATGCCTCTTATTTTCTATAATCTAAAAAAACAAATTGAAGATTAAGCTGTTTTTCACATCTGTCTCATGTGTCTTAATTGGTTAAGAAGGGACACTTTAGGGAATGACCTTCCCCAGCCTCACATATTTTGCATCATTCATGTTAAATACTCTATTCAGGGAGGCCAACAAAATACAATCCCCTGTTAAAATCTTTTGTGATACTGTAGGTCAGAAAGTGTGGGATGAAACTGGAAACATTTAATTTGTGTTCTAATAGGCAGGTGAGAAAACTATGCCTCTTTGTGAGATCAAAAAGATACTTTTTCTGGAATGATCAGACAGCATTTTAGATGCACTTTTTTCTTCATATCTGAGTAAGTTGTTTCCAAATTACCTTGGGGAAAAAAGAAGGTATGTGCATATTCTAAGATCTTCATAAAAGCTTGTAGGATTTTTATTGAGAAATAACTTACTTGAATTTATTAATACTTGGAGAAAGTCAATCTCCTCATTTCCATGGTAAGTATCTAATACATATAAAGCACTACAAAAAGATATAAATTGTAGGGAAATTTCTAGTAGTTATTTACAAACTAAAGGGAAAAGTTGGAAATAAATGATGTGCACATCAGTTCTTGACAGGAATGGCTCCATGCAAGGTAAGGGGTATTGGTAGTTAGTGGTGAGAGAATGAAGCAAAGAGAAATATTATCATTTGGGTGTTCCAGGAAATATTTCATGGAGGTGACAGTCCTGTCATGGATATAGTAAATTGCAGATTTCCCATCTCCTCTATGGAAAGTAGGTATGTTGAAAGAGTCAGAAAAATAATGAATAAGGGGGAGAGTTTAACTGTGGAAAACATGGTATGATTAAAAATCACAAAATATTTCATTTATCTGCCTATCTGTGTTTCTGTGTGTGTGTGCATGCACGTAGGTTATTGAGGAAGTTGCTTTCAAATGTTTAGACAGGCATTGATTGGGTGTTCAGAATATTACCAGAACAGTCTTTACTGAAAAGTTTGCAAGATTCAAGAAATGAAAAAGCTTATTGAAGTAAATTACGTATAGGTTTATGCTATCTTGTATCACACTATAGCTTTTATGTTATTGTTATTCTTCTAAATACAATCCATTTATATAAAAGTGTGTCCATAATATATATAATTCTGCTATTAATGAAAATTTAACAACACTAAGCATGTAGTACTGTCTTTTGATTTTTTTTGCACTTTTCAATACATTTTAGAGGCCACTGCTGATGAATCTGCTTTGTTTTTAATCAATGTTTGAATAAAAGTATAATCTCTGAATCATTTAGCCATCTTCTGATGGATATTTAAGTTGGTTCCCATCTTTTGGTTCCATGGAAAGAATTTTGTTCATAAGAGTAAGTGACTCTGTAGTAAGTGGAATCACTGGGTTGATGGCAATATGCAGTTGTAATATGACAGATGTTGAAAATCATCCCTTAAGAGTCTGTACCCACTTAAACTACTGTCATAAATATATGATACAGCACACAATAAATGAGGGAATCTGAATTCCTAGCCTGGAGAGCTCTGCCACAGTCTCCAAGGGAGCAGCAACAGTCCTCTGAGTGCAGGGACAGTGTCTGTCAAAAGAGGATGACCCACTGATGTGTTCTTTCTACTGATGACTACCCTTGTGAGTCTTTGCTCTTGTAACTGAGAATTAGCCTGCAGTTGTGGGGTGCTTAAGGGTTGCCACCTGAGAGCCTCCTTGTTGCTCAAATGTGACCTCTCTCTAAGCCAAACTCAGCATATGATTGCATTACGTTCCCCTCAATGTGGGACATGACTCCCGGGGATGAGCCTCCCTGGCAATGAGGGATTAATACTAAGTGCCAACTGGCAACACAACTGGAAAAACACCTTAAATAAAAGGGGGAAAAAGGTAAAGACAAATGAGTTCAAGTGGCTAAGAGACTTCAAAGAGACTCGAGAAGTCATCCCAGGGGTAATGCTTATGCACACCTCAGGTTTAGCTCATAGAACATCAAAGTGCATATCACCCCACACAGACGGGCTTCTGAGAGCTCTGGAGACACCCAGGTCCTATATAAGGGGGGATAGCCCCAGAGACTGATGCCTTATCAGTGGGCTCTATTTTGGAATCTGTGCTCCTGAGAGTGACAGAATTGGACTCAAATAAGTCCTCCCTGCACATGGTTCATCAGTCCCTTCTATTCAAGCCTATATGTGATGCACAAGTTTTTAGGTATACTCCCAGAGACTGGAGCCTCTGGCCTACCTATGTGCCAGGTGTGTGTGGAATCTCAGTGGAGCTGCAACTCCTACCCTACAGCTCAATGGACTCATCCAAGTCACCTGGCGAGGAGACAACGATGGGCAATGGCCACCCCAGGGAATGGAGAGGGCCTGGATCTGCAGGCAAGATCATCTCACCCACCATATTCATGGGATATAAGCACTCTCTTACTTGGACGTGGAGTGGACATCACCATCCCAGTCCCCTCAGTATTGGGTGAAGAACTATGAACTTGAGTGGACTTGATGGTACTCTGTTGTACACATATGGTGATACTAGCAATGAAAGAAATTATAACAATGTGGTGGAAGCCCTGTCTACTTGTCACTTTTGGGGCAGGGAGGGGACGAGCAGTTGAAATACAGGGGCTTCTTTGGGATTTGGCGGTTGTCCTGAGTATCATTGTGGCAATGGATGTAGGCCATTTTAAATCAGCACACACCTCTCAGAACTGTGTGGGAGAGAGTGTGATCTACGATGTAAACTGTGGTCTATGGTTGGTGGCAAGGCCCCAGGATGTGTAAGTCCATTTATGGTGGTGGGACACACTTGTGGGAGATATTTGTGTGGGATGTGGTGGGAGGTGTGGGAGGTGGGCATCATGGGAATCCCAGTGGGTTCCGTGTAATATTTTAGGTATCTAAGAACCTCTTAAAATATATTTATACATATATAAATAACATTTTTGTAAGCAAATGCTCATATATGCATATATATTTATAATCATTTTATAAATATTGTTATGTATTGTGAAAATTTTGATTTTTACCCACAATAAAAAATAAATTAATTAAAAAATATATATTTATATATATATATGATACGGATGGTTTCTCACAACTTTAGTCACCACTACATGTAAAAAATCATTCATCAAAAGATCATTTTACTAATATAATAGAAAGTATATCTAATTGGGATTTTTATTACTATGTGTTTAGGAATGAAACTTAGTATCTTTTCACATGTATATAATTATTTTTTAAAGAAAAGGGTCTCTTGTAAAATTGGTTCTTTTGCCCATTATTCACTTTTGTTATCATTTTTTAAGGATAATTTGTGAAATCTATTTATATTTTAAAAATATACTTTGTCTATCATATGTGTTGTTAATATATTTTACCAGTTTGACACTTCTATTGATTTTGCCTGTGGTATTATTTAGAGGAATAAATGTGGTGATGTACATAAAGCAATTTGCCCAGTGTCTGGCATACAGCTAGATATAAATAAATATTTGTTTCATTTTTGTTTGTCTTCTCTTCAATGAGCACAGTATACGGGACACTCAAGAATATAGATATCAATATTTCTATTGAAATGCTTCAACTATAACTTTGAGAGCCCTGAACTCATTTTCTAAATCCCTGCTGTTTAAGCTGTAACTGAAATTTGAAATAATGTTTTTATTTAACATCTTCCTCTCCTTTTTCTTTTCTATAGATAGTCTCAGCATCTCTTTGTATCTTAGGCAACCATGGTGAGGGAACCAGAATAATAATGAATAAGGGGAAGATTTAAATGTGGACACCATGACATGATTAAAAATCACAAAATTCAATGTGAGATTCAATTTAGAACTGGAAAAACTAAAAAGATTTTAAATATAAATTAAAAGGAAAATCCTTAAACCTAGTGAAGTTAACAGCTGACAAGCGTGTTAGCTTGCTGTTCATTGTTTTATAATTCTCCAGTTATAACCCATCTTGGTAAACTAAATTCTTTCATTTATTTCCTGCTTTTCTCTCTTATGTGTATGCATGTAGGATTTATTAAGGAAAATGCTCTAAAATGTATAGACAATTATTGATTGGATATTTGGAATATTACTAAGAGTCTTTTATGACTGGATTAGCAGGTTTAAGAAATGTGGAAGCTCACTGAAGTAGATTACATATAGGTTTTTGCTATGTTTTTAACACAACACTCACAGTATTGATAGGTGCTTACTGAAAACTAAAGAAAAACATTCTGATCAGTAAATTATTTACTTGTGCCAAGTCCAGAAAATTAATGTTCATTTATATCTGAAGAGTCATTTATTTTTTCATTATTTCCATATTGCACCCTCCTATGCAATCAAGTCAATAATTATAATAAGTATTATGAATTGCATTACATTCAGAAAAATATCAACACACTGAAAGGTAAGTGATTACCAGTTGGTAAGGGGAAGTTCCATGATCAACCATATACTCAAGCTCCAAATGTACTTATTTATAAAATTATTTCTTTTTTCTTTTCAGATGAACTATTTCTAACCTTTGCTTTTCCTAAATTGACTGAAACAATGCAACAAAATAACAGTATAACTAAATTCATACTCTTAGGATTGACACAGGATCCTTTCAGACAGAAAATGGTGTTTTTATTTTTCTTAATTTTCTATATGGGAACAGTGGTGGGGAATTTGCTCATTATTGTGACTATTAAGGTCAACCAGACACTTGGGAGTCCCATGTACTTCTTCCTATTTTATTTGTCATTTGGGGATGTCTGCTTTTCCACTATCACAGACCCTCGGCTAATTGTGGATGCTCTCTCTGCAAATAAAAACATATCCTACAATGAGTGCATGACACAAGTCTTTGCACTACATTTATTTGGATGCATGGAGATCTTTGTCCTCATCCTCATGGCTATTGATCAATATGTGGCCATCTGTAAACCCTTACGTTACCCAGTCATCATGAGCCAGCAAGTCTGCACCAACTTGATTATTCTTGCCTGGACAGGGTCTTCCATACATTTTACAGCTCAGATTGTCATGGCCTTGATGTTGCCTTTCTGTGGCCCCAATTTGATTGATCATTATTGTTGTGATTTACAGCCCTTGTTGAAACTTGCCTGCACGGACACTTATGTGATCAACCTACTTTTGGTGTCAAATAGTGGGGCCATTTGCTCAAGCAGTTTCATGATTCTGATGATTTCATACATTATTATCTTGCATTCTCTGAGAAACCACAGTAAAGAAGGGAGGAAAAAAGCTCTCTCAATTTGCACATCCCACATCATTGTAGTCATCTTATTTTTTGGTCCATGTATATTCATGTATACATGACCTGCAACCACTTTCTCCATGGACAAGATGGTGGCAGTATTTTATACCATTGGAACACCTTTTCTTAACCCACTCTAAAGCATGCAGAAGTGAAAAATGCCATGAAAAAGTTGTGGAGAATCAAAATTATCTCAGGAGTCAAAAGATAACTAGAGGATCTAATTAATTATTTGTCATGGTTGACTAAATGGTTATCTATGATATGTATGATAGCATCTGATTAATGAGGGAAGAATTTGCCATCATATATAAGGCTGTGAATTGCTATTTTCTTTCTTGTTTTGAGACTAAATGAATGCCAAGGCACCATCTTTTGTATCAAAGAAAGATGAGTGTCAGATTAATTCATATAATTATGGATCAAGAGGTTTTCCTCTCTGAAGATTCTCTGCCTCTCCAGCCATACCTTGTCAGGTATATAAGTCAGACTACCCCTATGCATTCTAACCTCAAATGTCCTTATATGTTTTTTTCTTTGCTTTGACTTTAGCTTGGTATTGCTGGCATTTCTAACTGTGAACTCCAGTTCTCAACTCTGAATCTGTACTCTGGTTTGGTAAGAAGAATGATATTTATTCAATACCAGCCTTTCAAACATGTGACCATTCATAAATAATTAAATAAATCTTTTGTCTGCTTATAACACATTTTCAATTTGGTATCTAGCTTCCCCTTGAATGTTTTCAGGGCAAGGCATCTCAGTTTACCAAGACCATTCATTCCATTTTATCACTAGTTTGTTCTTTAGAAGTTCCATAACTTTGAATCAGAGACTTTTTCATGTACTTATATTATAAACTAATGTTTTTTCATTGTTTGCTGTGTTAAAATAACTGGGGGATTATTTATGGGATGTTTTCAATATGCTATTACAATGAGTCTTGAGATATTCACTATGATTGGTGTATAGTAACTGCAGTAACAAAACTCTGAAACTAGGAGTATGGAAAATAAAGTGATGTATATCATCAATGTTAATAAAAAATAAAAATGCCTAAAAGAAACAACATATTTTATGAGAATGAAAGGCAGAAAGGAAGAACCTGATTTGAAGCTAATCAGTGGTATAATACCATTACATTTAAAATAGTATTATGTCAATGAAGCAGATCAAATTACAATAGACCTTCAGAAAATGCCCATGACATTTTTCTCCATATAGTAGAAGTAAGGACAAACTATGTTGTAGCAGAAAGCTACTTTTCCCCTATAGTTCAGCTCTCCAAATAGAAGAGTTTTATAGATTCCCAAGTTAGAATTGCCAATGGGATTTTGGTGCCAAGAAAGGACAGATATTATCAGCCACACCCTGGCTGTATCTGTCATGGGTTGTATCTTAAATTATTACTTTTATTTTGTTCTCTGTACCAAAGTGTAACACATCTTTAATGTCCAATACAGTTTTTACTTAATTTCTAAAGATGCTTCTAAATCTTTAATTGTACAAATTTGCCAATAATAACTATGTTCTTCTGTGAAAAATGATTTAAAATTAAACTCAGTAAAATGATTCTAGTTTTTTGTTTTCTCACATTTTTTTTTCTTCCTGGGAGATTATGTAGTAGTGTTTAAATCAGAGCCTCACTTGAGAAAGTCCATACATTTTTAGTAGGAAATGGAAATATTATGAATCCATCATAAACTGATATAATCTAATCATCCATAGTACAACACAAGCATACATACACAAATGCACACACACACATCAACACACACTGGCTATACAGATTTTCATAGTAATTTGCATTTCAGATGAATAAAGGAAGGTAAGAAGTAGAGAAGAAAATAAATAAACTAAAATGTAAATGAAAAAGTTGGGATAACAGAATAAGAAGAACATATATAAAAATAAATCATATAGGGGAAGAAAACCTAAAGAATTTGCGTTTCAAGAGTATTATATCTAAATTGAACTCGGGGAAATGAACTTTTTTTCTTAATTTTGGGACACCATATCCAACCATTGGACAATTTTGAAGTGACCACCTACTCCAAAATGGTGTACCTAACAGTGAAACTATAAAAAGTAATTATACTTTCATTTGCAAGAAAATAAGGTTCCTAATTTGTGTATAATGTTTTATTCTTAGCATACTGTCAATGAAGATGCAACATCACATCTGTATTATTTCTTACAGAAATGTCTAACATGAATCTAACCATAAGGAAACACTGCATAGATCCAAATTCTAGGTTAAACTACAAAGTAACTGGCCTATATACTTCAGAATTACTGAGTGTACTTCAGAATTATCAAAGCCACAGACTGACAAAGGAATTATTCAATATTAAAGAAGTTTAAAGAGAAATTATAACTGACTGCAGTGTTTGATCAGAATTTAGTAAAATAAAATGACTAAAAGGACCTTCAGAGAGAGTGTTTATGAAATTTGAATTTGTACTGGGTTAGATAATATATCAATAATAAATTGGGAGTGGATGTGGCTCAATCAGTTAAGCATTTGATTCCCACATGGGAGGTTTTGGGTTCTGTCCCTGGTGCCTCCTAAAAAAAACAACAACCAGCAAAGAAATGAAAAAACAACTCAGGGATTTGATGTGGCTCAGTGATTAAGTGCTGGCTCCCCATATATGAGGTGCTTCACTCATTCCCCAGCTGCTGTACCTTAAAAAAAATTCCTGGGGTTTTTTAAACCTTATTTTACTGTGGTTATCCTACATAATGTTTAATTTTAGAAAATACACATTGGAGCATTAAGGCTAAAAGAGCACAGCACCAATTTACCCACAAATGGTTGAGAAAAAAAGTACAACTATGTTTTTCGGTTTTTTTTTTTCTGTCCTTTATGACTTTATTTATTTATTTATTTTATTATGGGTAAAAATCAAAATTCTCACAATACATACAAACATTTGCAAAATGATATATAAATATATATGCATATATGTGTATTTGCTTACAAAAATGTTGTATATATATATACACATATATTTTAAGAGGTGCATAGATTACCCAAAATATTACACGGAACCCACTGGGATTCCCATGTTGCCCACCTCCAAAACCTCCCATCACATCCCACACAAACATCTGCCACAGTGTGGCCCACCACCCTCAATGAACTAACACATCCTGGAGCCTTGCCACCAACCATAGACCACAGTTCACACTGTAGACCACACTCTCTCCCACTCAGTTCTGAGTGGTGTGTGCTGATTTAAAATGGCCTACATCCGTTGCCACAACAGTACTCAGGATAACCTCCAACTCCCAAAGAAGCCACTGTATTTCAACTGCTCGTGCCCTCCCTACACCAAAAGTGTCAAGTAGCCACTGGCTCCACCTCATTGTTATAATTCCTTGCATTGCTAGAATCACCATATGTGAACAAGAGAATACCAACAAGTCCACTCTAGTCCATAGTTCTTTCCCCAATCCTGAGGGGACTGGGATGGTGATGTCCACTCCAACTCCAAGTGAGAGAGGGCTTATATCCCATGGATATGGTGGGTGGGATGATCCTGCCT
>JAKSZT010000536.1:2740032-2957951 GCA_026826555.1 Tolypeutes matacus
AATATATATATATATATATATAGTGATTTAGAAGGCTAGAATTATGAGGAGGGAGAGAAATAATAGAGAAAGGTCTGAAAGGAAAAAGTTAATACTAATAAAAAAAAATAAAAAAGAAGAAGAAGAAAACAAAATAGTTGGGATAGAAATTGACACCCTTAAGTTGTGGGCCTATGAAAAAATGTTGTCTCTAAGAGCCACAACAGAAAACAGAAGGCAGAAAGATGCAGGAAGGATAAGCAATAGTTTGTAATACAGAATCAATATATACAGCGAGTGGGAAATTACTGAATAAAAAGCCCAGCAAATAAGTGACCAGCTGGCAGCACCTATTAAAAAAAAAATATAGAAGGAAAAAGGAAAGGGGTAGGAAAACGGTAATAATAGCAAGAGACCAGAAAGTAACAGAGAGAAACCAAAGATCCACACAGGCAAGCAGTCAAACAGAGCTAAGGGGGGTCAATGATTCCCCTAGGGTCCACGTGGATCGTTCCTGCCTACTTGTGTTTATCAATGAATTTCCCCACAGGGTTCTATATGCAGGTCCTGAAGCAGCTTTTAGCTATTAAACTAAATTAAAAAGAATTTATTTTTCATTTGTTGAGGTGACCTCACTATTTTTTTTTTTTTTTTAGCCAAATGCAGGACCCAAAATAATTCCTCCTCTAGACCAACCCCCTTACGGAAGGGACCCTAGCTGGGCCTGTGGAAATTAATCAAGCATGTCCTACTTTCTCAACTCCCCAGGTTAGCTGAAGATCTGATGTTAGTCAGTGAGGAGTGCTAAAGATGGCGGATTCCGCCCCTTCTGGCGCTGAGCTCCAGAGTCACCGGGCTGCTTAGTAAATCAGTTTGAGTGCAGATTCTTGTCTGCTCTCAGCCTAACGCTGCTTCAGGTCGGCTTATCTGCTCCCCAAAGCTATGGGGCGGTGCAGGCAGCCAGATCAATGTCTAAAAATATAAAATACCCTTCCCTGTATTCCAACCGAACCCTCCCTTTTTTGGGAAGTGTCCCTTCCTCCTGGCTCCACAGCGGCCCGGGTCTTATCCCTGCATGGCTAGGGAAATCAGCTGCGTTGCCGGACCAAAATCCCCCCTCCGTTTCACTGGGTGCTGATTAGCTCGTTTGCTTTGTTCACACAAGGTCCAAGGGACACCAGGCAGCCAGATCCCCAGAATATAAAACTTTTTCTCCCCGCCTGTGTCTCAAAATGGCCATTTTATTTTTTTTTTCCCTAACCGTGGGGCTCAGCCGCCTGTGCCAACCTCCACCGGCAGCCTCAAAACTCACGAATCTCCACAGTTCGTTCCACGCCGCCGATCCGCGCAGATAGATGTCCCAAGCCTCTCACTCCACGCATCCACAGCACAGACCCCCTGGCAGGACCCCATCCCCAATCCGCCTTGCTTTGGGAGCTTGCAGTGTGCGCCCTCCTACACTAATGCCATCTTGGCCACCTCTCTACAACTATGTTTTTAAATGGAAAGGAAGGAAGGAAGGAAAGAAGGAAGGAAGGAAGGAGGGTGGGAGGGAGGGAGGGAGGGAAGGAGGGAGGGAAGGGAGGGAGGGAGGGAGGGAGGGAATAGGGGGAGGAAAAGAAGTATAAAAATTTGGTGAATCTTAGTAAAGGATGATTATGGGAGTTAATTGTACTATCCTTGCAAATTATATGTAAGAATGAAATTATGTGAAAATAAAGAGAAAAACTGAGGGTAACTGTTATCAGCTATAAAAACTAATATTAAAAGTAATGTTCACAGAACAAAGTTGGTTTCTTACTTACATATTTGAAAACATTTTATTTGAAGTTTTAGACAAATCATTATATAGTATAAAGTAAATATTTTTACTATTAACTATTAATAGCCCCAAATCTCCTACAGTTGACTATAATGTGCTCTACAAATATTATTAAAGAATACACAGAACATTTTTTATGTGCCAAAATATTTATGACACCAAAGAAATATTATTCCAAAGTTGCAAGCATTCATTTAAATGCTCTTCAGATGAAGAGGAATTTTCATGAAAAGACTTTATTTACAATACACAGGACAGTTTTTAATTCTTTCAATTGTACATACCTAAAATTCTTTTTTCTTTTATATCCTTCCCTTGTCTATTCCTTTTTCTTCTTCTTCTTTTTTTATGCTTTACAAATTCATTTAAATTTTCATATCAATAAATACAGAAGTTGTTGGTTTTGTAAATGGTCTTAAAGAATATCAAAAAATGGTTTGTATTTTACTATAAATAATTGTTATATAGATTTATTTTTGGTTCTGAAAAAGGTAAAGTGTATAAACTTCCTGCCAGGATTTTGTTTGCCAGAAATAACTAGGACAAATAGAGTCTAAAACTACATTTAAAAACAGATAAAAGACTGATCTAAAATTAATATGAAATAGTTAATATTCTGCCATCTTCTCTTTCCTATCCATTATTCTAGATGTTAAAAAATATGGCAGTGAATAAAATAGACAATTTTCATTGTTTTCTGGATTTAGTATCTAGAATGGTGAAGACAGACAATAAACAATGAGGAAATTATTTAATATGCCAGGGTTAAAAAGTGCCATAAACTAAAAATAAAGCAAAGTACCAAAAGAGATTGATTGTGGCAAAACTAGGAAGATAGGATGTGTACTATATAGAATAGGATGGTCATGTCAAGCCCATTTGATCAGCTGTTATTTGAGGTAAACCTAAATCAGTGATTCTCAAGAATTGTTCCTCTTAAGGGACATTAGTCGATGGCTGCAAACATTCTTGGTTGTCACAACTTTGTTGAGGGCTTCTACAAGCATCTAGTTGAAAGAGGCCATGGATGATGCTAATTAGCCTACAATACATAGGAGTCCTTCACAACAAAGAAGTATCCAATCCAAAACATCAGCAGTGTTTATCAGCCTTATATGAATTTTGAGTATACTTGCAAGGGGTAGAGTTCTAGGAAGTTCTAGGAAAATGAAACAGCAATTGTAAATGTAATATGCTTGCTGTATAGGAAGAAAATCAAGAAGTCTGGTGTGGCAAAAGACAAAAGGAACAACAGAGAGAAGAGTTGAAGATGATATTAGAAATCTATCAGGACACATCACCATAGAGGGCTATGGAATTTTCTTTTGAGGGCTTTAGGACATGATCTGATTTATGGTTTAATAGGATTACTCTGATTGCCTTAGTGAGCACTGAGAGTTAAAGCTGAGGGTTTGGTTAAGAGGATACTGTAATAATCCAAGAAAGAGACATGGAAGTTTGGGTCATAGCATTGCAGGGAAGATAGTGAGAAATTGTCTAATTATGGATAGAGTTTTCTATTGTTAATGGGATGTTCAACTGTTAGAACTATTTTGAAAGAGGTTCTGGCAGTTTATTATAAAACTTAACATACACTTACCATATATTTCAACAACTCCAATTCTGACTATTACCCAAGAGAAATAATATGCTCACAAAAATATTTGTACTGTAATGTCCACAGAAGCATTGCACATAATAGCTAAGAACTTGAAAGACCACAACTGCCTATCAATAGAAAAATGGTTAAACTGTGATCTATTCATACAATGAAATATTCTTCATCAATAAAATGGAATGCCCCAATGATACAACAGCATGGATTATATTCACAAAATATTTTCCTTCATGAAAGAAGCCTTAAATGATATAGTATGTATGCTTTTGTACATATTAAATTCTAGAACAGGTAAAACTAATCTATGGTGGAAAAATCAGAACAATATTTAGCTATGGTGGCTGGGAATAACTAGGGATTTTATAGGGAGCAGCATGAGGGGAATTTCTGGAATGACAGAAACTTCTATAACATGATAGGTATTTGGATTGCATGTGTGTATTCACTTTGAGATTTATTATCGTTTTGAGAATTTTCATAATATAATGTTGGAAAAATAATTTTTCTTGAACATTCAATAATATCAGTCATCTTTGATGGCAATACTCCATTCAATAAATTATTTTCAATAAAGCCTGAGATTCTCTAGATATTGGAAATTATGCTTTTTGTACTTTTCCACTTTGAACCCAGGAAATCTTTGGTATCTAAATCTGGATCACCAAGGTATGCCTTGCCCTTTGTTCCAGACTAAGGGAGTATAAAAAGCTGGCCTTCCCAGATGTGAAACAATTTGAAAAGGAAGTTAAGTTTCTAGATAAGTATAGTCTGACCCCTGGTTGTTATGGACTGTACAACTTAGGGGAAATTAAATGGCAATGTAGAGATAAACCAAATCATAAATTCCAAGGGAAATGGAATAGAAGAAGAATTGATTCAAGGAGTAACTTCTGCCAATGAGATCAAGTAAAACACCAAATGTGGGTTCAAAAGTTTATTGGAAAGTACATGTGGATCTCAATAAGCCATGAGGAGAATCTTGAAAATGAACCAGGTGCAGGAAGAATAATGTTCATGATGCTGAAATGGTTTGGGCACCTATTATATTCTCACTGTTAGGAATGCATTGTCTCTCTTTCTTCCTTTCCTTAAATGTGACTAATGCCTCAAGATTTAACTCTGATATTATTTATTACAGAAATATTTTAGAATATTTATTCTAGGTTACTAGTTTCTCATACTCAGCACATCAAAGTAAATCATATCAAGTAGGATTGCCACCCTACACTGGACTGTAAGTTATTCAAGTTCAGTGATTATTAAATAATTACTTTTATGTCTCTAATAACATGCACAAGTTCTGTAACACAGCAACAAATGAATAATTTTTTAATAGTGGCCATAAAAGTATGCATATAATTCTACAATTCTTACTTTACAATGAACCTTGAAGACAATTGTTTATCTGCACACAGGGTTATGCTTCTGTTCCTTTTAATGGTTGCTTAGCAATGCCTTAATTTTCTTTCCAATAATGATGGAAATTTGAGTTCTTTCTCATCATTTTGTCACTCTAGACAAATGTACTGCAGCAATTATCTTTGTGATGTATATGAGTATATTTACAGGAAATGGAATAGCCAGGTCAAAGTCCTTGTGCATTTTTATATGGTAAACCTCAGAGAATCACCCCCTAAAATTCCCAGTTTGCACTCCTATAAACAGTAAGTGAGGTTACCTGTTTTTCTCACCATTACCTATGCCAAATGTTATCATACTTTTATGAAATTTTTTTCAATCTAGTAAATGAAAAACATAATTTATTTTGCATTTCCCTAATTAAAATTCCCTAAGTACACCTTGATTTTTGAGTTATTTGAATAAAAAAGAAAGTATGTCTTTTCTTTCATATGTGTTGAAAATATATTTTCAAGGTTTGGTATTCATATTTTGTTTTCATATTTTTGAAGAATAAATTTAATTGATAGAGAGCAACCTCTATAAATTTGGGATCAAGTTGAATCTCAAGAAAAGTTAGTCCCTTTTTATTTATGTTTTCTCTTACTTGATGTCACAGTATGGGGTGTATTACGTATTCTACAAGGTGAAAACTACTGAAAAACCCCACATATATCCTAAAGCTTTACAAGAGTACATTTTCTGTATCACAAAAGCTTAAGCTAAAAACCCAAAGTGCATAAAGAAATCCACCATGGTAACAAGTTAATGCCATTTACTTTAACTTAAATATAGGCTCAGTGCCTTCCTATCTATTAATAAAATCTATTAAGGGATTTAGAGAAAAACTGTAAAGAGCAGATATGGCTCAAGCAGTTGAACACCTGCTTCCCCCATAGGCGTTCCTTGGTTCAGTTTCCAGTGCCTCCTAAGGAAAATGGAAACAAACAACAAACAAAAACAAATGTAAAAACCAATGCAGAGGGGAGCCGATGCATCTCTGTGGTTGAGCATAGCTTCCCATATATGAGGTCCCAGGGCCTGGGTTCATTCCCTGGCCCCTGGTATCTCAAACAAAGCAAAACAAAACAAAACAAAACAAACAAATAAACAAACAAAAATACCCGTAAATGGGGAGGAATTTAAGTTTGAATAACACATGATAATTTACAAAAATAAAGTTTAATAACACTGGCTGGATTTAGAAGTAGGAATAAGTAACAAATGAGAGGAGAATGAAAGGTAGAAGACACATCTATTCAAGGCAATAGACTATAATAAATATTCATGCTGTTCAGATCCCTTAGTGGGTCATCACTGCACTAATTTTCATGCACTGTTACCAAGAAACTATTTGGAAAGGACAGTTTTGAGATTGTTTATTAGGTTGTTTGTGGTTTTCTGTGTGTGTGTGCGTGTGTGTGTGTGTGGTTGTTGCTGTTGCTGCTTCTCATTGACCAAAATTGTCTCAAAAATTTACCCAAACTTTCTCTGGATGTTAAGGGAAAATGAAATTGCAATGAAACAATTTACACTTAGAGAAATCTTATTTTCATGCAAATTATCTCTAGTATTTATAGTTATATTTTCAGCCTCACATCTTAAAAGTTTTAATAGGTAGTTAATCCCATTTCATCCAGAGAGTGAAAAATACTGAGAGAGGAAAATTATTCTCAAAGCCAGTCAGAGGTTAGTGACAGCACAGGTTTCAGACTCAACATTTTAAATTCATTTAATTAAATTATGTTTTCTCCTTGCAGATGATTCCTTACTTGAGCTTTTATCATATCCACAGAAGTCAATAAACAGAATAAAATAGTGATTGAATTCATATAATAAGACTGACACAGGACCCTACAAATAGATAATGATGTCTAAAATCTTTTCATTTTCTACTTGAGGAAGATGGTATTGAACCCGCTCATTGTGACCATGAGTTTCATCAAGACCAATGAAAATATCAAGTAATTCTTCCTATTGTAGTCTGCCATTACACATGATAGTTTCTCAGTTACCATAGCACCTAGACTACTTATTATGCCCATTCTGCAATGCACACCATTTCCTACAATGGTTTTTGTAAAGCACATTTTTGCACACCATGTCATTGGTATCATATAGAGCTACATCATCATCCTCATTGCTGATGATTTCTATGTAGCATTCTATAAGAGCTAATTTTACACAGCCATCATGAGCAAAGAAATATTTTAATTTTTTTTTTTTTTTTGGTGTGGAAATGTTCCATTTGGTATTCTATAGCCAGATTATCCTGACTCAAAGATTTCCCTTCTTTGGAAGCATTTGTAACTGTAGATGCTGATTGAGCTATTGGCTGTTATCATCCAGATATTAGCTCCTTCAGCAATTGCCTCAGCTGCAGAGAGTCACCATGGCTGAAGTCACACTCTTTGCTGCATCCCAATTTTTTAACAATGCAGATGTATTAAGGCCTGGCTACCCAGTTCACTTAGGAAACTCATAAGGGCCACTCAAGCTCCATAACTCCCCAGGGTATCAATAAAGGCTGTCATTATATTCACATCACAGCTGAGAGATACCAGAAAAGGCCAGATAGAGAGCTGGCACTTTCATCCTCATGCCTAGCAATGAGCTCTTTTCTCCATAGTGTCAATGGAGACCATTAAGGGGAGCTTGGACTCAATCCACACTGGTAAGCAACAAGATGCCCCTCCTGCTCTCCACTGCAGTGGAACCAGAGGAGGCCAAAACTCAACAGGAATTTGGCCTCTCTCACCAAATTGTCAGTGGAGAATATACAGGAAGCCAGTACAGATATCTCCACTGAGCAGTAATGATGAAAACCTCCATTCAGTTGTTGAATGAAATGGAAGTCGAATGAAAAACCTGGGCTCTACCCCAATTGGCAGTAAGAGGAATAACCTGTCCTACTCCAGCTAGAAAGATGTCAGGAAAAGCTAAGTAAAACAGGAAGCTTATAAGATTCAGAGCCTCATAATATAGTGCAAAATGTTGAGACTTCAAATGACAATCACTAGTCATCCAAAGAACCAGGATCATCTCAAACTGAAGGTGAAAAGGGAATAGATGCCAAAGACAAGATGAAAGAACTGTTAAAATATTAAAATATTTTAAGGTATCCATGATAAAAATGCTGTAATGACCAATTACAAATATGCTTGAAACATGAGAAAATGGAAAGTCTCAACAAAGAAACTATAAAACTGAAAAACACAATCACTGAAATAAAAAGTTCAGTGAGTGAGCCTCACAGCAAGTTGTAAAGGACAGAGGAAAGAATCAGTGAAAAGGAAAATAGAAGAATAAAAATTACCTGTGGTGGTATGAAGCAGTATGTACCCCAGAATAGTGTATTCTTGAATTTAACCCATTTCTGTTGTGTGAACCAATTGTAAGTAGGCCCTTTTGATGGGGCTACTTCAGTTAAAGTGTGACCCACATCAATCAAGATTAGTATTATTTCTATTACTGTTTTTCTCTGATAGAAGAAAGAAATTCAGACAAGGAAGAAAAACACACAGAAGCAAGAAACTGAAATTTACAAAACCCTGAGGAGAAGGGAGAGACAAGCAGATGTCACCATGTGGCTTGTCATGTGACAGAGGAACTGAGGATCATTAATGGCCAGTCTTCAGGAAGAAAACATCATTGGTGATGCCTTCATTTGGATATACTTCTTGCCCTCAAAACAATGAGCAAATAAATTCCCATTGTTTAATTTAGCCCATTTCATGGTATTTGTTTTGAACAGCCTAGGAAGTTAAAACAGATTACGGTACCAGGAAAGTTGGGTGCTCTTATTGCAAATAAAAATTGAATCAACTTCAGAATTTGATAATGAGAAGAGGCTGGAAGAATTGCAAGGTCCTTGTTAGAAAAGGACTAGATTGTTTAAAAGAGACTGTTCATGGAAATGTGGATGCTAAAGATACTTATGATGACACCTTAGAAGAAAATGATGAATGTATTATTGGAAATTTCAGGAAAGGTGATCCTTGTTTTAAAGTGGCAATGAACTTAGAAAAATGAGTTCTGATGGCTTCCAAACAAAATTTGAGAGTGGTTAAATTGAATACTTAGTTGAAGAGATTTCCAAGCTAAGTGTGAAAAGTACAGCCTGATTTCTCCTTGCAGTTTATAGTAAAATGCAAGAGATAAGGGTTAAGCTGAGAAATGAACATTTGGGAACAAAGAAATTAATGGTTTGGAAAAATCTGAATTTCTGGAAAGAAAGTCACCAGAGAATTATAATACAAGTGTAGTACAATAGCAGTACAAGTGAGGGTTTAACTGAACTTTGCACCAGTCAACAGTTTCTGTTTAAATCAGGTTTGGAAACACAATCATCCTGGATGGATTTGTGGAAAGTTCATTTGTCTGATAGTTTGGACTGTTGTGTACCACATGCAAAACTGACATTTGTTTGTGTGTGTGAGAGAGAACTGTATGAATGGAAACACTGCTATCCTTGGTTAAAAGGGACCAAAAACACACAGACTGAAGGACAAAACAAAAACCAAAAACACTTCAAGGGCAGAACCATGGAAGTGGAGGTCTGAGTCAAAAATATATTCTCAGGACAAGAGAATAGCCCCACCCCTGAGTGTGGAAGGAGTGAGTCTGCCCTGGCACCAAGACAGACCACACCAAAAGCTAATTTTGTTGGGAATTTGCACTAAGCATATTTTTTTGAAAGGACTCAAAGCTTTGGGACTTTGTGATGGAAAGAATGTATTTTGCAAAGAGAAATAACATTTTTTGGAGTCCATGTAATGGACTGTATGTAATCCCCTAAAAATGTGCTCTATGATTTATCAGTTCTTGTATATGTGAAGCCATTCAATGTAGGACTTTTCAAAAGGCCTATTTAGTTAAGGTGTGACCCCTCTCAATTAGAATATGTTTTAATCTTATTACTTGAGTCTTTTATATAAGAATGAAATTCAAAGAAAAAGAAAGACACAGCTGAAGCACAGAGAAGCTCAACATCAGTAGAACCTAGAGATGCCTCTATGTGCCTTGCCATGTGACAAACTAAGGAAAAAGCATCACCAGCAGGCAACCCTAGAAGCCACATTCTTCCAGGGACTTTACCCAGCCTCAAATTAAAACTGATAAATCTCCATTGTTTAAGCCACACCATTTCTTCATATATGCTTCAGCAGTCTAGGAAACAAAAACATTGCCCAATCTAAACAAAAGATAAAAAAATAATGATAAAAAAAGTCAGTATCAGAGACTATGAGGATATAACAAAAGATGTAACATCCATGTTGTTGGAGTACCAGAAAAGGAGAAAGAGGATTGAAATTAAATAATACTCAGAGAAATAATGAATGAATTTTTCCAAAATTGGGCAAAAGATATAAGCTTACATATTCTAGAAGCTGAGTGAATCCCAAACAGGATAAAACCAAAGGAATTGTGCCAAGACACTTCATAATTAAGTTTCTGAGAACTAAAGGCAGAGGAAAATATTTTGAAAACAGTTGGAGAAAAATTGGGAAAAACAATTTGAAACATAGTGGATTTCTCACCAGAAACCAGAAAGAAATGACCCACTACATTTCAAGTACTGAAAGAAAAGAATTGTCAACCCAGATTCCCAATTCCAGTTAAATACCATTTGGAATGAAGGGAAGATAAAAGGATTTGCAGATGAAAGTGATTTAAAAGAATTTGTCATAAAGAGAGCTACCATAAAAGAATGGCCAATGGAAGTTCTCTAAACAGGAAGGACATGATAAAAGAAAGAACTTTGGTATATAGAAAGGAAGAATGAATGCAATAAACAAAAATATGGCTAAATAAATTATGCTCTCTTGTATTCTAAACTATGTTTGACAGTTGAAACACAAATTATACCACAACCTGATGTGGTTCTAAATATATGTATAAGAAGTACTTTAAAATTTTTTAAATAAATGGGTGTGAGGGGTAAGGTGACATAAAAGAAGTTAAGTTATATATACTTTGCCAGAAAATGCAAAATGGCCACAGCAGTAGAAAATGTATGTGTATAATAAATCATTTATAGTGTATATAATGTAATAGATGCAGCAAATCCTAAAAAACCCTATACAGTCTAGTAGGTGTGAAAGGATATGTTGTAGTTTTGATTTGCATCTCCTTAATCACTAGTGGTGTTGAACATTTTTCAAGTGTTTCTTTGCCATTTGTATTTCTTTTTTGGACAGTTGTCTTTTCAAGTCTTTTGCCTATTTTTTTTTTTAAGATTTTTTAAATTTTATTTATGTATTCATTTATCACCACCCTGCTGCCTGTGCTCGCCGGGTCAGCCAACCACGCCGCGTGGGCTGGCCTGCCCTCACCAGGAGGCCCCGGGAACCGAACCCAGGGCCTCCCATATGGTAAACGGGAGCCCTACTGATTGAGCCACAGCTGCTTCCCTTTTGCCTATTTTTTAATGAGATAGTTTGTCTTTTTATTGTTGAGTTTTATGATCTCTTTAAAAATCATGGATATTAAAACCTTATAAGATATGTGATTGCCAAATATGTTCTCCCTTTGAGTCAGCTGTCTTTTCACTCTTTTTTTTTCTTTTTTTTTTTTTTTTTGTTTTTTTTAATTTTCTTTATCTTTTCACTCTTTTGACAAGTCCTTTGAGGTGCAAAAGTGTTGAATTTTGAGGAGTTTCATTTATCTTTTGTTGCTCATGCTTTGGGTGTAATGTTTAAGAAACTACTGCCTACCACAAGATCTTGATGATGTTTTCCTATATTTTCTTCTATGATTTTTATGGTTGTTTTTTTTTTATATATATATATTTAGGTCCTTGATCCATGTTTGTATAAGGTGTGAGATAGGGGTTTTCTTTCTTTTGGATATGGCTATCCAGTTATCCCAGAACCATTTGTTGAAGAGACTGTTCTGGCCCAGCTGGGTGGACTTAACAGCCTTGTCAAAAATCACTTGATTGTAGATGTGAAGGTCAAAATTTTCAGTTCTCTGTTTGGTTCCATTGGTCAATTTGTCTTTATGCCAGTGCCATGCTGTTTTTACTACTGTAGCTAAGTAATAAGTTAAAAGTCATGAAGTGAGAGTCTTCCAACTTCACTCTTCTTTTAAAGACATTTTTTTTTTAATTATGGGTAAAAATCAAAATTCTCACAATACATACAAACATTTGTAAAATGATATATAAATATATATGCATATATGTGTATTTGCTTACAAAAATGTTATTTATATATATATATATATACATATATTTTAAGAGGTGCTTAGATTACCCAAAATATTACACGGAACCCACTGGGATTCCCATGTTGCCCACCCCCCACACCTCCCACCACATCCCACACAAACATCTCCCACAGCGTGGCCCACCAACCCCAATGAACCTACACATCCTGGAGCCTTGCCACCAACCATAGACCACAGTTCACTTAAAGACATTTTTATCTATTTGAGGTCACTAACCCTTCCAAATAAATTAGATTTTTGGCTTTTTGATTTATGTAAAAAAAAGACTGCTTGGATTTTTACTGAGATTGTGTTGAATCTGTAAATCAGTTTGGGTAGAATTGACATCTTAATGATATTAAGTCTTCCAGTCCATGAACAAGGAATATTCTTCCATTTATTTAAATCTTCTTTGGTTTCTTATAGCAATGTTTTGTAATTTTCTGAATGCGGGTCCTTTATGTCCTTGGTTAAGTATATCATTTCATACCTATTAGACTCCTGCTATTAAAAAGTTGGAAATTTGTAAATGTTGGAGGGGAAGTGGAGAAATAGGAATGTTTATTCACTATAAGTAAGAATGTAGAATGGTACATCCACTGTAGAGGGATTGTTTGGCAGTTCCTAAGGAAGTTGAATATAGAGTTGTCATGGGACCTGGCAATACCATTGCTAGTAATACACCCAGAAGAACTGAAAGTAATGACACAAATAGACTTCTGCACACCAATATTCAAAGCAGCATTATTCACAATAGCCAAAAGTTGGAAACAACCCAGGTGTCCATCAACTGATGAATGGATAAACAAATTGTGGAGTATATACACAATGGAATATTACACAGCACTAAGAAGACATGAAGTAGTGAAACATATGACAACATGGATGAATATGGGGGACATTATGTTGAGTGAAACAAGCAAGACACAAAAGGACTAAACATATATGAACTAAATATATTATGTGAAATAGAAATATATTAATCGAAATATGACTATAAATAAAATTGCATATATAAGATCATTTTTCTTTGAATTTGAAAAAATGTAGGTTAATACCATAAAATGTTAATATGAGACTCAAAAGTCATTATACTGGGCCAGACATAGAGTACTACATATTGAATTATTCCATCTTTATAAAAAGTAAATATAAATCAATTTATAAAATGAAATTAGATTAGAGGTTAAGTAGGTCTTGGGAAGGAATGCTAGGGAATCTTTCTTCTTGGGGTAATGAAATTGCTCTAAAATTGTTGAGACAATAAATGTAAACATTGTGATTATACTAAAAGCCATTGATAATACAGTTTGGATAGATCTTGCGGTATGTGAATATATCCTAATAAAACTGCTTTAATAAACATTAAATAATTGCACAAGAATAGTCAGAAATAGCATGGGAAACAGAGAGATTGAGAAGTGAAGAATTTTCTTGTTTGTTTGCTTGTCTGTTTTTTGTTTTTTATTATTATTAGTGAAATAATGAAAATGTTCTAATAATGATTGAAGTGATGAATGCACAACTATGTGATTATACCAAAGACCATTGATTGTACACTTTGTATGAATTGTATGTTTTATTATTATGTATCAATAAAAATGATTTATTTAAAAAAATCCTACAAAGAGAAAGAATAAAAACCACAAAAGATAAATCAAAATATACTTACAAAAACAGTCAACTAACCCAGAGGAAAGCAGATAATTAAAACAGAGTAATGTAACAACAGAAAAAATGAACAAAAAAAGAAAAGAAAATAGAAGCCTTAAACCCTCACTTATTGATAACCACATTAAATGTAAATGGTCTAAACAAACAAATAAAAAGGCAGAGATTGGCAGATTGGATTAACAAACATGACCTAACTATATACTCTCTACAACAAAGTCACTTAAAATGTCATGATTTAGGCTTGTTGAAAATAAAATGATGGAAAAGATGTGACATGAAATATTAATAAAGGGAAAACAAGAGTGGCTCTGTTAGTTTCATATAAAGTAGACTTTTGCACAAAGATAATTGCCAGAAATAAAAGATATATTATATAATGATAAAAAAGTCTGTCTACCCAAAAGACATAACAATTCTAAATGTGTATGCACCAGACAACAGAATTATAAATATATAAAGCAAAAATGAAGGTAGTTCATAACTTTGGTCATATTTACAATTATCTAGAAATGAATTTTAATTTCTAAAAATGTTAAATCTACAACTGCTATACATACCAGGGTTATACACATAGGTATTTATGCAAAAGGAATATAAGCATGTGTTCATATAAAAGTTCATATGAAAATGTTCATGGCAGTTTTATTTATAATAATGCAAACTTGAAACAATATAAAAGTTCATTGAGAGATGAACATATAAACAAACTGTTGTACATGTGTAAAATGGAATACTACTCAGCTATAAAAAGAATGAGCTATTGATAAATACTGCAAAATGGATAAATCTCAGAATAAATATGTTGAGTGAAATAAACCAGATAAATATGAATTGGTACTATATTATTATATTTCCATAAAATTGTAGAAAATGAAAATTAATCTAGGGTGATATAAAAGAGATCAGTTTTCACCTAGGGGAAATGTTTGGGGGCAATGAAAATGTTCATTATCCTGATTGTGGTGATAGTTTTATGGGTGTATACATAAGTAAAAGTCTATCAAATTATACATCTTAAACAACGAAGTCAAAAGTAATACCCACTATATAAGTATATGTACTTCTAAGTATTTGTATGTATATGCACATATAAATATACACAAAATATAAGAATTTTATAAAGTATAATTCTATTTATCCCTTTCTTATGCTTTGTGCTATTGTTGACATGAATAATATATATATTCTTGAATGGCATTAATAGAACCAATCAATTAACTTAAACTATGTACAATTGGAGTCTCAGTAAAGGAGGAGAGAGAGAAGAGGTCAGAAAAATTATTGGAAGAAATATTGGGAATGTTCTCATATTCAAATGTTAAGATCAGTGCAACCAAAGCAGCAAAATACAAATTAAATCATAACTACATTTATTATATTCAAAAAGCTTAAAGCCAAATATGAATACATAATCTAAAAAACACTCAAAGGCAAAAAATGATTTATAGTGTAGTATAGTATACACAAAGCAACAAGAATAAAAATGATGACTAGCTTCCTATCAGGAAGGGGAGAGTTTGCAATGTAATGGAAAGAAAACCTTAAAGTGCCCAAAGAAAAGAAAGGAAAAGAAAGGAAAAAAATGTTGATTCAAAATTTTGTATTGAGTGAATATATCTTTCAAAACTGTAGCAAAGTATTGGCATTTTCAGATATGCAAAGGAAAAGATAAATCATTAAATTATGTCATGCAAAGGAAAAAGATGCTAAATGGAAATGCAGAACTCCAGGAAGAGATTTATAGTACTAGAATGTATATTTAGGCATAATAATACTTTTGTTTTTCTTCTTAAATTATTTAAAATATAATTCACTATTTAATGCATAGCAATAATGAATAAATTCCACATTTTATACCATATGAAGCATAAAATATATGAAAAAGTTTCACAAAGAGGAAACTGGAATTATCCTTTTGAGGTTATTATATCCTAAATAAAATAAGCTTATTTTAACTCAAGGCAATTTTCAATAATTTTTTAAATATCTTAAACACATTTAATTAAGTGTACAATGTATTTAATTATAATTATAGCATTTAAGATTAATTGCAGTAATATTTTATTACAATACATAAGATTACCACTAAAAGAATAATAAAAATTGATGTCTTAAACACCAATGGAGAAGAACTGAAAACTACGCAACACAAATTATTCACTTAGCACAAAGAAAACAGGAAAGGAAGAAAAAATGATTTAGAAAAAATATAGTGGTTGAATAAACAGCAACTTGAAATAAGGTAAGCTTAAATTGAAAAATATTAGCAACTACATTAAGTGCAAATTGACAAAGTTTGGTGTTTAAAAGACAGAATTTGCCGAACTTGAAATAATGGAATATGCTTTGACAATGAAAAGAATGGACTCGTGATACATGGAGAAACATAAATGGATCTAAAAAGCAAAAGGGACAGCCACAAATGTGCAAATACTGTGATCCTAATTTTATGAAGTTCTAGAATTGGCAAAACTACAATAGAGTGACAACAATCAGAGCAGGGCTTTCATATGGGAGCATTTGACCAAAAAAGGGAATAATGAAATTTTTTGGCTTGATAATAATATACTACCCCTTGTTAAATCCTACACTTTAAAGTTCTGTAATTGATTATATGCAAATTTTATCTCAATAAAAGTTGAATTACAAAAAATGCATTAAATCTCAAAGTCACAAGAACAAATACTGGTCAAATCTAGTGATTATTTCTACAATAAAAAAAAAAGAAGCACACCAACTCTCATCAAGAACTTCATTTCCATGAATGGAATATCTATAAATATTTTATTAAAATAAGTACTAACAGTGACTTTGAATAGATAAATTAGACTCACAAATTTGATGTTTGTGCCTCCCCAAATCAAATGACACCATCCCCCTTTACCTCCAGACAAACAAATATGGTCAAAGCTCAGCTTCTAATAAGTAAAGCTCCTAATTTGAAAGGGAATAGCCTACACTTCAATTTTTGCAGGACCTCACTAAAATGAACTGTGTGATTTGGGAGGACACTTTTTAGGGATGGATTTTAGAGTGTTAGACTTAGGTGATGGGTAGAATTTAATTCTAGAGTAGGGAGAATGTATTGAATAGGGACCTGGGATTCAAATAAGGATATATAAAACCATCCCTCTGGAGCGTGGACAGAATAGGGGGTTATAGCAAATGACAAAAAGATGTGTGATCTTCCTAGGAGAAAGTTTGAGAAAGGGATCATTTACCACAAGAACTATACACCAGGAGAAAGGAACTATTCAGACATTTTTAGAGTTGTTGAATATAACCTCTGACTTGTTACTGATACAAGGAAGACTAAAATACTATCACAATCCTCCAGTTAGGTTAGAGGCTTATAAGGACCACATTATGAATTGAGTTTTGGCTCAAGACTGCTTCAGAATAGGCCTTACGTGTCTGTGAATCTATCCTCTAATTATTTCTCCATTATTCAAATGCTTATTTGGAACAGATTACTTAGTATCTTAGTATATCTGGAAGAACCCTCCTATTTATTCTTCTAAAATAAAAACCCTTACATCATAGATAAGATAGAAAATCAGAAGAGAAATCACATTTTACATGTAATTTCAGAGATAAGAGCAATCAGAATTGAAAATTCAAGTCTCTATTATATCACCATTGAATTAATTGGTCTGGCTCATGCAACAAATAGGTAAATTATATCACATGATTATGGACTACTGTAATATCACAGAGGTGGTAGCCCAATAAAACCTGCAGTCCCAGGAATATTAACTTGATTCGACTATCAGAACTTCTAGCACCTGGTATATAGCTCTGGTCTTGTGAATGAATTATTCTCCAACCCACGAAAGGGCTTAAAAAAAGAAATTCACCTTAACATGGCAAAAGTCAATAGTATTTTTCTCCAATTCTATGTTTTCTCCTGTCATTATTTTTCATAATAGAATATTAGGGAATTTAATCTAATGAATATTATGCAAAATATTAGAATTGTTCACGATATTTATACCATCATGCAAAATGGACTGCTGAATAAGGCCCATTGAAAGAGAACTGAAGTATTTGAGTCAACTCTCACATTTATAAATGAAGCCATCTGGGACCATATACCCCATTTGAACTATCTTTTGTGTTTCCAGATGAGACCTGCATAAGAACTAAGCAACTAAATCCATTCCAAATTACAGAATCATAAGAAAATTGTTTTTCATTTTTGAAGCTAAGTTTTGGTGTTGTCATTTTAAATGATTTATTTTTGGATTAAATTTTGTGGCTTTAAGCCCCTAATTTTTTATTTCTTTTGTTTGCTAGTACAGAATAATAGGTAATTTATACATGGCTAAATTACACTGTAGCAGTTTGGCAGTTTGATACAGTTATGAATTCCAAAAATAGTTATTGGATTGTGATTGTAAACTAGTTTGTTCATCTGGGCCTGATTAAGTTTGATTGGGGCTTTGATTGGGCTACTTCAGTAAGGTGTTGAGCCCCACCCCTTGGTGGGTGGGGAATCAAAGATAAAAGACATGCTAAAGGACAGAGATGGAGTTTTTGAGTTGGAATTCTGATGCAGAGTCTTGCGCTAGAGCCCGAGAAGTAAGCATACAGAGATTGGTCATGAGGAAAGAGAAAAAGCCCCAGCAAAAGAGACAAGCCATTTAACTGATAGTCTACTTCTGGCCTTGTGGAGAAAGGCAAAGCCTAGAGAGCCTCATAGCCTACAGCTGACCTTGAGAGGTCAGCCTGGAGAGAAAAGGGTCCCAGGAAGAGAGGAACACAAGTAGCCTGACCCCTGGCAAACATAGCAGCTGTCTTGCTCCAACATGTGGCCATGGACTTTGGTGAGGGAATTAACTTATGCTTGATGGCCTGGTAACTGGAAGCTTCTACCCCAAATAAATAATCCTTATAAAAGCCAACTGATTTCTGGTATTTTGCATCTGCACCCCTTTGGCTGACTAATACATATGCCAATGCCAGAAATTTGAATATAAAGATCATGAGGAATTTTCAGGGACTGCCACATGAGTAGTCCTGTGGTCTAGGGCATGGCGACATTCCATCCAAAAAATAAAAAAAAAAACAATAGTTATTGCCTGACACCTCCTACCAAACCACTTTAAGTCTTTTATAATATTAAAATTTATTTTTAGAGATGTTTTAGATTTACATTTACAGAAAAATTACACAAAAAGTATAGGGAATTCCTACATAAAGCCTCACCCATACCCACACACAACATGCATTAATTTGATTAAAAGGATATATTTCATAATATAATCACATAAATCACATATGTTTGATGAAATTTTTGGAATTAATTTTAAAACCCTTAATGTGAGAATTCATTGGGTTTTAAATTTCAGAAAAAGACTTGAATTTTTATTTTTTTTAAAGACGTGAAAAGACAAAAAAAGATTAAATTCTGTTGTTAAGTCGTTAATATACTTCTGGATATGGACTGAGACTTTGAGGAAATTCTTTCTTGAGGTCATCATTTTTCATCATTCTCTTTAAATAGACCTTCTAAGAAGCAAAGTATATTTATTGTCAAAAGTGCTGTGAAATGGTAAAATATGTCAGTAACTGACAGACACAGCCAGACAACAAAGGCTGACTCCTACCAACAATTGAGTTTGTGAATACAAAGCAATTCTGAAGGCATCATTCCTACTTTATTTTGGTCAGCTTCTCTCAAATTATCTTAGGAAGAGATCAACAAACAAAATACTGGTGAGATTATTTTCTTCTAATTCTATATCTTTTAATTTTTATAGAAGTTCAATGGAAAAAGGAACTTCAATTAAATTGCTTATATTTTGAGCATGTCTAATATGATAATTTACATGAGTCTACACTGTTCTCAGAAGTAAAGGGAGAATAAAGTTATTAAGAGAATGCTAATAAGATAATAAAGTTTTTCCATTCAGGACTATGAGATAGAATATTATGAATGTGAAGAAGAAAATGCCAATTAAAAGCTTTATCATTTCAAAGGCAAGTGAGGCATCATTATGTTTGAGACTCTCAGAAAAGGGAGGAAAGAAACTTTGAATTGGATCCATTTTTAAACTTTTTTTTAATTTTAAAGAAGCTTTAGATTACATAAATGTTACATCAAAATTGCAGGGGATTCCCATATGTCCCACTCCCACCCCCTCCCACACTGTCCCACATGAACAACATCCCTCCCTAATCTGATACATTTGTTACAATTGATGAACACATATTGAAGCATTGCTACTAACCATGCAATAGAGTTTACTTTATAGTTTACACTTTCCCTCACAGTCTTGTAGGTTCTGACAAAATATACAATGGCTTGCATCTGTCAATGCAATGTCATGCAGGACAATTCCAATGTCTTGAAAATGTCCCCATCTTACACCTATTTTTCCCTCTCTCTCTTCCCTCAGAACCTCTGGTGGCCACTGCCTTTATAACAGTGATGAGTTCTTCCAGTTCTAGAAAAATAATAATAGTTCTACAGTAGAATAATAAGTCTACTTTAGTCCATTTTTCATTCCCTAATCTTGAGGATTTGGAGATCATGATGTCCACTCTGTTTCTAACAGAAGGGGCCTTAGATCCCATGGGGCAGATGAATGGAAATATCTTGCTTGCAGTTGCAGACACTCTCTGTTCCATGGGATGGGCATTATCAAGGAGGAGAAGCACTCCTTTTTCTCTCCTCTAAGACAGGGTGGTATGGAAAATTTAGTCACAATTCAAACCAGTATATAAATGTCCAGTTTCTGCTGGATGAAATTCAGCAACAAAATTCACAGTTGTCTATAACTGCTATGATTTGAGCTCCCTTAAAATGAAGGGCTTGCTCAGTGTGGTATAGTATTATTTTTTATTTCAGAAGGATAAGGCAAAGGGGATTCAGCATATAAAAGCAGAAGAATGTGCTTGAACTCTAAATTTGAATTGTATCTTTATGGTTATTATTATTTTGCATTGCAGAAGAGAAGACGCACTTGTAGTTACTACACTATCCACTCTAGTATCACCCAATGACATGCAATCATGCAGTTTCTCCCCAAACTGGAATCAAGGAATGGTGTTGCCACAAAGTGACAGCCGAGAGTAGAGAGTTCAGTTACAAATGTTAGGCACTAAATTGATAGGGATGTTGAAGAGATGAGGCCTCAAGTGAATAAAGTTCCTGATGATTATAAGATAATGTGTAACAATAGCCTAATATATAATTAGAGGAATCATTTACATCTATGGCTTGATTTGAGGAAGTATAATGAAAGCTCCTTAAAGCAAAACTATTTCACAAACAGTTTGCGGAACTAACTATTCCAGTGACCCTGCTTTATTCTCTTAGATTAAACATTCCAGTGACCCCCTCTGAATTCTCTAAGTCTCATTTAAATAATCATTCAGTGCTGACATTTTCTTGAAATATTTAATTCATCCAAACTGGGTGAACTAAATAAACTAGCAAGAAACTTGAAGGGTTGGAAGAATGCATGAAGTTCTGGCTGTTTATTGTTTTTTTTTTTTTTTTTTTTTGTCAACAGACAAGTGATTGAAAGACCCAAGAACAAGGAAAAAAGAAAAAATCAAGTCTGGGGATTTACTCAAACCTCCCAGTGAAGATGGTGAAATTACATGAGAATCCTTTATCCCACCTTTCAAATCAATCAGATCTTCCTTTGCTTCCAGTAGCTTTTTTTACTGCTTTATCTTGTCTTATCACTACTTCTTTATGAACATTATGTAGCTATTTCGGGTCATCAAGTGATTTTATATGATGGTAGAAATAACTCAGAATTATAGAGATAGTGAAATCAAAAAGTGTGGAAACAGAAGCCCAATGATGTTAAATGATTCAATGAAGATTATAGCCCAGTTAAATAGGTTTGTATAATTTTGGCTCTTTCTACTATGGTATACCACCTTATCTTCTGCCTATGAAATGCTTGGGATCAAATAAAGAGCATAATCTGATGTACACAAAGATCTGAGTTTCATAAGTAGAATGTACTATAACTACATAATAGTGCTAAAAGAAATCAAAGAACACCTAAGTTTTGAAATAAATATCATTAAGATGTCTATTCTACCCATATTGATTTGCACATCCAACAAAATCCCAATAAAGGTTCCAACAGCATTTTTTTACAAAACTAGAAAAGCCAATTATCAAATTTATTTGGAAAGGTAAGTGGCCCGGAAAAGCCATAAGCATCTTAAAAAGGAAAAAAAAATTGGAGGAATCATGCTACCTGACTTTAAAACATACTAAAAAGCTACATGGTGAAAAAGGCAAAGTGTTGTCACAAGGATAGACACGCTGACCAATGGAACCAAATTGAGAGTTCAAATATGGACTCATGCATATATGGCCAACTGATATTTGACAAGGCCACAAAGCCCACTCAATTGGGGCAGAATATTCTCTTCAACAAATGGTACTAGGAGAACCATATATCCATATCCAAAAGAATGAAAGTGTTTCACTAACTCACACCTTATACAAAAATTAACTCAAGATGGACTAAGATCTAAAATTAAGAGCCAAGACCATAAAGCTCCTAGGATATAATATAGGGAAGCACCTACAAGATCTTGTAGTAGTAAATGGTTTCATTAACTTTACACCAAAAGCACAGGCAGTGAAAAATAAAATAGATAAAGGGGACCTCCTCAAAATTTTGTACTTCAAAGGAGTTTGTCAAAAAAGTGAAAAGACAGTGTGCTCAATGGGAGAAAATATTTGGGAACCATTTATTTGAAAAGGGTCTAATATCCAGCTTATAAAACAAATGTTATATCTCGATTATAAAAAGACAAACCACCTATTTTAAAAATGGGCAAGAGAACTCAATAGACACTTTTCCAAAAAAGAAATTCAAATGGCTAAAAAACATTAAAAGATACTCAACATCACTAGGTATTAAGTAAATGCAAACTAAAACTATAACGAGATAATATCTTATACCTACTAGACTGGCTGCTATTAAAACAAAACAAAACAAAACAAAACAAAACAAAACAGAAAAACATAAAACTACCAGTGTCGGAGGGGATATGGAGGAATTGGAACACTCATCCACTGAGAATGGAAATGTAGACTGGTGAAGCCACTGTGGAGGACAGTTTGGCAGTTCCTCAGGAAGCTAAGTATAGAATTGCCAAATAATGTGGCAATCCCACTACTAGGAATATACCCAGAAGAATTGAAAGCAGGGACACGAACAGATACATACATACCAACTTTCATTGTTGCATTATTCACAATTGCCCAAAGTTAGAAGCACCCAAGTGTCCATCAAAGGATGAATTGATACAAAGAGATAAAAAGGCTGTAGAGAGAGGTGAGCTGTTGCTCTATCTGGCCAGAATCTATGATAGTGTTGGTTTGGCAGTGAATGGGGTTAACGAGGGTGCAGTGTTGTGCGTGGTGTTGATGGTGTTGGAGTGTGAATGTAAGCAGGGTTGGGAGGATGGGTTATATCATCCATGGAGCTGGGAGGTGGGCTGGAGGAAGGAACAGTTGAACTCTGGGGAGGATGAGGGTGGTGATTGAGAATATGATTGTGGGAGTGTTCTTTTGGTATCTTTGTAGGAGAGGGTCACTGGTGCAAGTTGTCAGTTATGAGGGGATGTGTGGGGAACTGTAGACCTTAGGCCTGCCTCTATGGAATATTTATGTGTTCATATTGTCATAGGGTGTTATCTCAGTGGATAGAGACCTGCACAATAACCAAAAAAATAGTAAACTCCCATCTTGGGGAATCCTGCTATGTTGTCAAATAGAGTGGCAAGAATCTCTAGAGTATATAGGCAGTGCTTAATAAAAGGAAAGCAGACTGGTATGCCAAGCTGATTTTATTAATGTTTGTACTAATAAACCTTATTCTTGTAAAATTGAATCTTAACCTAATAATAACCATTGCCTAAGAGTTACCTCCTAAAAACTTGTTACTCAAATATGGCCTCTTTCTAAGCCAAACTCAGCAAATAAACTCACTACCTTCCTACGTGGTGTGGGACATGACTCCTGGAGATGAACTTGACTGACACCAAGGGATTAATAGCAAGTACCAACCAACAATGCATTTGGAAAATAACCTTGACAAAAAGGGGTAAACATTAAATATAAAAGAGTTGTTATAGCTAAGAGATTTCAAAGTGAGTTGGGGGGTATTTCAGAGGTTTTGCTTATTCATGCCTCAGGCAAATCTTATTAACTACCACAGTAAACAAAACCCAAATGGAGTGCTTCTGAGGATTCTAGAGACATCTGAAAACTATAGACAAGGCATACTAATGTATGAAATCAGCACCCCACTGGTGGGCTTACCTTTGAATATATGATAATCTATTTCCCAATGTAACAGAGTTAGAGTCATTTGTAACTTCCTTATACATGATTCTTCCACCCCTTTTATCTGAATCTACAAATAACACTATACCCATTGAATATGTGTGCTAGAGACTTAAATCTTCTATGTGTTCATATGCTGGTTGAGCCCTGAATCTCAGCATTGTTGTGGCCATCATTTGCTCTACAATTCATTGTACCTGCCCAGGACAACTAACAAAATGATGATAATGGAAACCCACCATCTCAGAAAACAGAGACTATCTACAACTTCAAGTAAAACTGTTGCTTCCATCTGTCACATAAGATTTATGCTCCCTATCAATCTTTAGCAGAACGGGCATTACCATCCCAAAATTCATAAGAGTGAGGTATCAACAAACATAAATGGGGGATGCAACCATGAACCAAAGTAGACTTATTATTGTAGTAATGGAAAAAATTGTTAACAATGATATAAAGACAGTGGTCAAAAGAGGTTCTGAGGTAGGGGGGAAGAACAGGTAGAATTTTTCTTCATGATATTGCAATGAGGATACAATTCATTATACATTATGTCAAGTCCTATAAAATATTCCTTTGTAGTGAAAAGTGTAAAGTATAATGTAAACTATAGACCTTGGATAGTGGCAATGTTTCAATGTTTGCTCATCAATTGTAATAAATGTGTCACAAAAATATAAGATGCTATTAATAGGGGGAAATGTGGGAGGGCAAGTGAGTGAGATATATGGGTATCCCCCATAATTTGATGTAACTTTTATTCAATCAAGAACTTCTCTATGAATAAAGTTTATTGTAGGGAAAGAAAAGTACCTTTATAGGACTGAAAGAACATGTTCAACATTAAACATGAAATTTCTAGTTATTGTAGTACGCCACTGATTTAGTATAGAAGGCTAATTACAGTTTGCATATATTCCTGGCTTCCATAATTATACTGTAAGTAGTATAATTGTATTGCATTGCATTATTTAGAAGCATAATTTGTTCAATGTAAATAGTTAAAATATACAACATTTGTAATGTTTTTTGGCATAGAATTATTATTATTTTTAAATAATGGAAACCTCAAATTCTGAAGTTCTCAGGATTTCCTTTAGTATGAGCAGTACTAAGTGTTTCCTAAAGCAAGGCATGACTGCCAAACTATACAGTATTCAAAACTTACCCTGATAAAAGGTAAATAATACCCACTATGTGAGGGATCAATGAAAGGTGAAATAAGTTCCAAGATGTCAGACTGAAAGGGATGAAATCATCTGATTCATTGCCTTTGTACAGAAGCTCAGAGAAGTAAAGTGACAGCAAAAAATTGTACTACATCTCTTTTTTTGGGGGGGGAGGTTGCAACTTTAGATGGTAGCACACCACTGACCCAGCTGCATTTGTTGACATTAAAAGTCTGTGAAAAGAATGTGATGGGCCAAAGGGCTCAAACACCAGAGGCATCATTTCCCATCATATAGCTTGTCTTGGCACCGCACTATCCTCATGGCATAATTCATGTCTGTGTTTCTCAGTGTGTAGATGTGGGGGTTGAACATGGGGGCAATCATGGTGTAAAATTGGGCAAACACCTTGTCGTCACTGATGGAATCAGCCATGGGGACATAGGTGAAGATGAGGGGCACCACAGTGAAGTGCGAGCTGCAGGTGGAGAGGGTTTGCGGCAGCCTTCAGACGATCGGGTCCTCAGGGTAGATAAGATGATGATGTAGGAAATTACCAAGACAAAATAGTCAAAATGTACATCAAAATGACAACAATATCCAACAGACTGGAGTCAGTGCAGGCCACATTTAGCAGGGAGAATACATCACAGAAATAATGGTCTATCTGATTGGGGCCACAGAAGGGAATTTCTGTGATAATCAATGCATGCATGAGTGAATGGATAAACGCTCCGGTAACAGAGGCCATCACCAAGGCATAGCACACATGTCTGCTCATGTCGGTCATCTAGTGAAGACATCTGCCGATGGCTGCATAGCAGGCGTAAGCCATGACCACCACGATGAAAATATCAGTGGCACCAAAGAAGTGGGCATAAAACATCTGGGTCACGCAGCTGCTGTAAGAGATGGTCTTTCCCTGGGCTAGCAAGTCCTTGATCAGATTTAGAGCTATAGTTGAGGTGAAGCAGATGTCCATGAAGTACAGGTAGCTGAGGAAAATGTAGATGGGCTTCTCACTGAGGCAGCTCCCCCTGATGGTGAGCGGAATGAGCAGGTTTCCCAAGAGAATTGCAAGATAGCAAAGTGAGAACAGCACAAAGCAGGCAGCCTTCACATCCTCATCACTAAAAATGCCCAGGAGTATAAATTATCTTATGTTTTCATGTCCCATTGCTACTGTGATCATTTAGAGTGGGAGGTTAATATACATGAAATACTAGAATGTTTGAAATTGTGGATTTTTAAAAAGTCATTCAATAAATATACATTTATTTTTTGTTTTGACTGAATCTACTTGGTGCTAGGTGTACTGCAGTGATCAAACGACATACATCCTCCACCCTTATGTCAATTCATTAGCATTGACATAAAAGATCAAATATAGTACAAATTATTGATTGTAATTGTAATCAATGCCAAGGATTCATGTTTACCACGAACAACACAGTGAACACAAATAGATGATTAATTGTAAAAGTCAATTTTGTGATGTAATTTCATTATTGTAATTTAGACTTGATTTTAAATCTCTGGCATGTGTTAAACAACAATGAAGTTATCTAGTTCTCAGGAACAAGCCAGGGACTATATATTCTAAATATTTCCCAGTGACAAGCACTGTGTTAAACTCTGAATGTTTAGTATTGGCATTAGACTTCAGTGGACTCATTATTTTAAATATTGGACCCTGGGTGATAATCTTAGAAAGAGCTGTCAGCACTTTTCATAACATTAAATATAAAGGAGAAGAAAAAAAAACAAGCAAAAAGTAGATATTCGGGGAAAAGGATAACTCCATTGTATGGGTTTCTATTACAGTTATGGATTCTTGGAATTTACCTTATTTCCTAGGGGACTTTCCAGTCTAAGACAGAAGATCTCTTCATTTTTGTCCTTTTATCCACTTTCTGGCAATTCCTTTCCTGGCAGTACTATTGGAGAGACAAATTGCATCCAGAGATAATTCTTCACTTGATCTATTTACTACCTTGTATCTCTTTTAACAGAAAAAAATTTCTTTCCTTAACAAGCTATCTACACACTTGTGGGGCCATGCCCTGGAATGTTCAATTTAAAAAGGAAAGTTTCCTTTGGTGGAAATTATTATACCACATCTTTTCCTTCCTTTCTGCAATGAGTAGTTAAATGATCTAAAATGTGTCACAAAACCGCTAAACTCAAAGATCAGTTTTATAGAAAAAGAAACCCTACACTTGGATTAAAAGTTCTCAGCAACACTTCTGAAGATTTAGAAGAGCAACTGAACAATGTGTCTCACTTTGCATGGGTTTTCATGAAATAGTCTTAGAAAAATGAACAGATGGCCTACACAGATATTTTAAGCATGATTTTAGGGATTTCATGGACTTACTTGAATTCCATCCATGGACTTCAGGTTAATACCCTCTATTATTTTCTTGCAAAATCTCTGGGAGTATCACTGTCATATAAGTAAAGTCCAATTGCATTGGTTCTGTGCTGTGGCATAAAATTTCTAAATTAAAAAATTAAAAAATTTTGAACTATGGGTCCTGTCCTTGATAATGTAACCACATCCTTGAATTTTATTAAAATATTTTAAAAAGTTTGAAAAATGCAAACTTTTTCATGTTCCAGATGAATCAATATAGTATATCATAAATGTCAGGATTCCCAAATTAATCCATACATTTCATAACTAAATATCAAATATCTGACAATAATTTCATGAAATTTGAAAGCTGATTCAAACATTTAAGCTTAGTCGATATCCAGAGTAGTTAAGCTAACTTTTTAAAAATAACAAAGATGTGGACATAGCTTTTCAGATAATGAAGTGTATTATGAAGCTACAGAAATTGAAGCAATGCTGGAATAGACAGATAGATAGATTTAAAGACAGTCAATAAACCACACAGAAATATATTGAGATTTATTCTATTTTATATTGGCATTTTAAAATGATGTGGAATAAACACTTCAGTAACTGATTTGGAATTTCCATCTGGAAATAAAGAATAAAGAAAACTCTATCTCACTAGTTGAGAAATACAAACGTATCAAGTAAAACTAGAAAAAATATTGGAGGAAAAATTATGTATATCTTAGGGTAGGGAAAAATTAAAGCACATGAAGAAAATTTATAGAGAAAAAATTCAATACATTTAGTAGTTCCACATGAAAAAATCCAAAGGAATAAAGTATTTTTTAAAATTGCATAATGGGGATAAATATGTGTAAATATTACAAATCTATAATATAAAGAGTGGTGACACAATTTTGTGCAAGAGTAAAACATTGCAAAAGGAAATACATAGAAAGGATTTTAAAATTTAACCAATAAGCTTCTATGAAATACTCCCCCCCTTTTGAATCAAGGAAATGCAATGAGATAGTTTTTTTCTCTTCAGTTTCATGAAAATAATATTAGAAAGATACTCCAGATAAAATTTTGATGATGAATTTGGGACTCAGCATGTCATCTAATGAAACTACTCCAAAAAGCATTCAAAATGATATTTAATGCCCCATTGTTAAAATTTGGAAAATAAAAATGATGTAAAAACCTAACAATAATAGAATGTCAATAACATGTGATAGGTTCTTATTATGGACAATGAGGCAGAAATTTAAATGTTGGGTCTACCTGGAACATCATATATGGATAAATCCCAAGATATACTGTTAAGCAAAAACCATAAGGTACAAAAAAATAATACAGTGTGATTATCTTTCTACCTAAAGTATGTCATGTAATTTGAGTAGCTATGGAAGGAAATATTTACATCTGAGGAACAAAGAAACTGATTAAATAATATTTAATGTTATATATTATTTTGATTTCTTTATTAAAGAGATTGTATTTCAATATTGTCAATTAAGTTAATTAAAATTTATTTATTTTTAATGTGGCAAAATATTATATTACATAATGAATGAAGTAAAACAAAATAAAATAGGAATCAAAATCTAGTGTTAGAATTCAGTTAACTTTAACCTAACTTGATCTTCACTAGTTACATTGTTTCTTCAATTACATTATTAAATGCACACATAGGTGGTATTCTCTGTGAATTATAGTCAATGAATATCTTTTACTTGAATTCTAGATGCATGTAACTAAGCATATTCATTTATCCAACCCCTCTACAAGGAGACATGTGATAGAAAGAAGCAAGAAATATCTATATATGTGCAAATTTATACCACTATATAATTTCTTTTATACTTATATCTTTTTTTTTTTTTTTTTTGTTTGCAGTAGTTTATTCATATTTTGTCACAAATGGCCGGGGAGGGGGTGCCGGACTCCTCCAGGCGACATAGAAAATAGGTCCAAGAGACAGGGTGGGCTGGGAAATGGGGAAAGGGTGGAGAAGACAGGGCTGGGGCTGGAGAGAGAGACTGGGGGGGGGGAGGGCAGACTAGGGGTGGGGCTGCCCCCCCTGCTGAGCCTGCTCATTCCGGGTGTGGGTGCCCCCCCACCTGCAGGGGGAGCCTCGGGGTGGGGGTGGAGGGGAGCCGCCCAGAACTCCCAGGGTCAAGCCCTGCCCCATAGCAGGGCCCAAGTTCCCCCAAGTGGACAGGGCCGGAGGTCCCGCCCCTCCCAGGACTGCCGGCCATGTCCACAGGCTCTGCGTAGAGCTCTGCCCAGCCCTAGGCCAAGGGGTGGGCTCTGGAGGCGGGGATGTCCCCGCAGCAGCAGTTTGGGGGGTGGAGAGGCCAGGGGCACCAGTGCCCCCTCCCTCCCCAGGGTTGAGGCCTCTGTGGCCAAAGGGCAGGGCTGGGGGTGCACAGGCGTCCGGTCCGTTCTGGGCTCTCTCCCTGGCCGGCTTCCCCCTTAGAAACTCACCAACGTATAAACCATACTGTACAGGTAATAGAAGAAGGAGAGCAGGTAGAAGGCGAGTTATACTTATATCTTGATTTGATTTCAGTATCAGAATTACAAAGTATGACTCATTTTATACTTTTATAATCCTGATAGGATTTAAATAAATTCCAAGAAGATTCTTAAAACTTATGCTTGTTTTTATTGTGTACTCAAGTTTACAATTTTTTCTTTTTCATGGCTCTTTATTTTTTGAACTAATACTGGCTCTTACATTTTCAATGGAATTGAACAAATCTTTAACAGATCAGAGAAGGTGCTAAATAATCAAGGCATGTGATACAAAAGGTTAATTGACTCTGATAACAGTGTCTTCTGAATAGAAATGCAGTAATAGTTAAAGCTTTTCATGACCAGAAATGATCCTTTCTTTTGCAACAATTTAATGAAGAAAATCTACATTTGACAGCATCTTGAAAGGGATATTCAGGATATAAATGTTCATCATGACTTACCATAACTCTAAAAAAAATACAAAAAGAAGATCAAATAATCCATTGTTTTCAGGATCACCTTGATTTCTTTTTAAATTAAATTAAATTGCAGAAAATTTATCCTAGGATAAATTTGCAATTTTATCCACAAAAGAGGCATCTTATCATGGTGGTTGAGAAAGCTTGAGTTAGTCTAAATATTTTCAAATATACTTACCTGTTGAATAATCCTAGGCAAGTTTCATAAGTCTCAGAGCCTTGTTTTACTCATCCCTAAAAAAATGATAAGAGCAGTACCTACCACAAAGGATTCTTATGAGAGTTAATTGAAAAAAATCCATGTAAAACAATTTGGCACAGATACATGTATCTAATACATTTCAAGAATTCACTAAACATTAACTCTTTTATTATTAATTTTAAAAAGACCTTTATTCTGTAAATGACTCACCCATTTTTAACACAAGGGAAATTAAGAAATAAATATTGGTCAATGAATTTAGCACATTATCTTTTGTCACCAAGTATAGATACCTACAACAATAATAAGGTGTTAAATATTCTGACTTCTCACTACTGAAAATCCCAAACCAAATCTCAGAAAGTGAAGTGGGTAATAGGATTTCCAATTTTACAGATGAGAGAATTGAAGTCAAGGCAACAAATTTATTTGAAGCCTCAAGAGTGTCTATAAAAGATAATTTATCTTTTATAATTTGGGATTGATTCCAAACATTTCTATGAAACAATCATTTTATTCTTGTATTTTATTTAGGAGATTTAATAGTAATGTGGGATTTAAAAAGAAAATTTCCACAATATGTATGTGATCCACATTCATTAAAGAAATAACTCTTTGATATATAATTTGAACTTCTCCAACTTTGGGAACTGGAATATGCTTCAATAATACTACATTCAATTCAAAATTCAGGGAATATTGTAAGAACCTATAACAATAAAACAGGAAATGAAGATTCTTTACTTCATTTGACACTATGTGATTGTGTGATGCAGGAAAAATCAAACTCCCCAGGCATTGATTTCCTCTTGAAAAATTGAAGATGCATTTTCCAGATGCAAAAACTATTTTGTTTAAATCACGGATACTTCCAGATACAAAGAACTATTTTTTATCAAGTGTTTTATGCAATTATTTATTGATTAATTTATCAAGATGTTCAATAAAATTTTCCATCATGTGCTTACTATTTGATTTTGTTATTGCTATACTTATTCAATAATTTGAAAATGTTTATAATATTTTATGTATTTTTCTCACCTTGCTTTTCTATCTGATTTTGTGTAAACAACATTCCACAATTTCTTTTAATATCCTATCTCAGCATCTCACCATTCCATGTTTGTAACCAAGGATTCCAAACTTTAAGAACAAGTTTCTTAAAGTTGACTGGTAGACTACTAAAATGCTAAATGTGACATGAATTAGAAGAATCTAAACACTTTAAAAGAAAATAATCATATATATTTTGGGGTATATTGTTATGGGAAAATAATTTCTTTGGCATACATGCAGATATAGGAATTTCTATATGCAGATATAGGAATTACTATTCAAAGAGATGACTTTATATATATTCAGGCAAGCAAAAAAAAAAAAAAGGAAAGGAAGAAAAGAAGAAGAGAAAAAAAAAGGAAGAGAGAAAAATAGAAAATAAATAAATAATTCACATATTGGTTAAGGCCAATACCAACCAAGATTTGAAGGCATATTTTCATCTGCTCATGACAAAATATTGAAAAAAATCTATTCTAACTCAACAGTAATAAATAAATCTCAGAAAAATGTGTGAAAAGATTCATTCTTGGTATCTAGTTTTCAAATTGTACTTAAAAAATACATAATTTTAAAACTAACTGATTGAGCCACAGCTGTGTAATATTTTAGGTAATCTAAGCACCTCTTAAAATATATGTATATATATAATATAAATAACATTTTTGTAAGCAAATACACATATATGCACATATATTTATATATCATTTTGCAAATGTTTGTATGTATTGTGAGAATTTTGATTTTTACCCATAATAAAAAAAAAATAAAAAATAAATAAAAAAAATAAAAGCTATGATAAAAGTAAAAAATAAAATAAAATAAATAAATAAAACTAACTATATGTGTAGTCAAAATAAGTATTTCACCCATCTTCAGGGAAAATGACAGAAACATCTGGACATTGACTCTTGTCCCTCTTATTTTTGATGTGGTGATAAGCAGTAATGTTCAGTTCCCTAAATGCACATATTTCTGGGACTTCATGGAGAAGCTGAGTTGAAAGAGTTGGGCTGTGTATTTAAAGATACTTGAGAGACCTGGAGGAAATTTCACTGGCATTCTCCATGGTAACTTTTGATAAAAGTAGTAAAAATAAACTATAGTGACTTTAACTTGTTTATTGCTCTGGCTTTTTTAAATGTGTGAATTTTTAATTTTTTTTTTTTCAAATTGCTTCAAATATATTTTTAACAAGTGTCCAAAAAAGTGAAAAAATAACCTCATTACTTTCATGCAGTGAATAAACCTTAATTAATTCATTAAATATATTGAGTCTTTCTCTGCTTCTTTTTACCAAGTCTGATCACTTATTTATATTTAAGCTACTCTGCTTTTTCCTAACATAATTAAGGTCAATCAATTGCTCTCTTTTTAATAAAGTTCATCTTCACTATATGAGCTTTCTGAGAACTCAGTCTATACCTCCAAGTCATCCATTGTACTCCCCATAAATGATTAATACAGATCATTTGATTACCATTTCATAGGCATTCTGTTGTTATTTTTTTTTCTAATGGAATTGTTATCTTACCATCTCAATAGACTGTTAGTTCATTGAAATCAGGGTCTGTTCTTTCTTGCCTTTGTCTCTAATAATATTCCTTTCTTTGATGCCAAGGGTAATAGCAATAATTGCAAGCATTCAGTTTAACAGACAAGTAATTGTGTTAAGTATTTTAAATGGATTTTTTAGTATGAGGCACATAATGACCCTATGAGAAATTGCTATTAATATTTACACAGAAGCATGAATAGATAATTTGACAAGACTAAGCAGCTTTAACCTCAGAGATTTATACCTGACCTCAGCTAAAATATTTTTTAACATTAGAATGGCTATTTACACAAAATAAATATTTTGTTATCATTTCTGGATTTTCAATGTAAAATAAGATCATAAAATAATAGTCTGTGTATTTCAGAATCATGTTGGAATTATTGATTTTATCACTGAGCTTCAAGTCCAATCAAGACTCTCAAATATGTATCCCTGGAATTGATCATTGTAGCTATATATTACCTTTGTTTTTCTAAATTAATACAGTCTAGTCATAGTATAATTTCAATAACAATATAATAAATTGTTAAGAAATATTTATAATTTAAATTACTTGGTGATTGCAAATGAATTTATAATTTAAAGGATTCATTGTTCAATTTTTCCTGAGCTGCACTTATAATTGTGTTTCAGTGCCACACAATTTCATCTTTATAAACACTTTTCATGTCAGAAAAATTGCCAGGAAGGATGATTATATTCAATTATATGTATGTACATAGATGCAAATACCCATGTGTGTGGGTGTGAATATGTATAGGAAGATGACCTATGGATGCAATGTAATAACTGTGTTGAAACATAATTATAAGTAGGCATTTTTATGGGAGATTAATTAAGTAGACACCCAGGATGAAGTAGTGTTCACTACTCACACTTTGAATCCAGGGTGACAGCGTTGGAATCCCAAATCTGCCACTCACCAACTATGTGAATTTTGTAAGTATTTATCTCCCTGGGAATCATCTTCTTCATCTATAATCACAGTATTTTATTGTAACACAGGAGGTTGAGCCCCAGAAAGTTGACTGAATACTTTCGATATTCCAACAAAACCACACAGAAAGCCAGCAGCAGTCATGTCGTTTATTACTCACAAATCCCAATGATGGCCAGTCCGGTAGTTACCATACTGCTTAGCAGGGAAAGAAAGATTATATAGAGATAGACAACACAAATAGGGGATTTAGCTAATGCATAAAGCAGCTCAGGGATGCACATAGCCTAATAAATGATTAACAGTGAGTGTGCACATATGGGGGAATTATGTAATTTCTCAAGAACAGTAAATTCATGGGTTCAAGCACTTAACATTTCTTTGAAGCAGAATGTGATTGCCATCTTGTTGCCAAGCTCCCTCCTGTTGAGAAGGAGTGGGCCACTGGCTGGTACAGCCTTCCCCTTCCCAGGCCTTCTACCTTTAGGTAATTTAAAGGGTATTCCTTCTTAATACCCTATTTTTATCATACATAATATATTATGGTTTCTCTACTATAATAATTATTAATGTTATTATTATTATTAATACAAGGAATTCTCCGTCTCAATTTCCTAGAAAAGTAGTGTAGGTAACTTGAAAAGCATTTGAACCATGACTTTTAGATTGAAATAAATTATATATAAGACAAAAGAAAACAATAGCTCATTATGCAAAAATATAAAACAAAGAAAATTTACTTCCTCACTTTAACACTTCCTTCTCTGGTTTTACATATTCATGCATGTAGACAATGTATTTTAATAACCAAATTGATTGTGTGAAATTTTTTATCAAAGTCATATATTTAGTTACAAACAAATAATATTTGAATTAATATAAAATGAGACATATTTTACTCCAGGATTTTCTCTCATACTTTGGAGAATGTAATTTTATTTCATTAATGACATTTTTGGTAGAGGATGCAAAGGTGACATAGATAAGAGAAAGATTAAAACTATTTTCATCTTAGAAATATTAAGATAGATTTTTCTGATTCTTGTGTTAGAGCTTGACCTTCAAAACTGCTTTATCATGTGGTAGACAGAATTCCAAAATATCCAGGCAAAAAATTTCTTATCCTAATCCCTTGGACTGTGAATATGATGGTATGTCATGCCTATGTCATATTACATGGCAGAAGGTATTTTTTAGGTGTAGTTTTGGTTACTAGTCAATTGGGTGTGAATTGGTCAAAATGGATATCATCTGGGTGGGACCAAATTAAACACATAAATTAAAAGATTGTTTTGAAAGCAGAGTGTTTTCTCTGGGTGGTAGCAGAAGGAGAAATCAGAGAGCAATGGAGCACAAGTAATTGACAACCCATCGCTGGCTTTTAGGGATAAAGTGGCAACATTCAAAGAATCAAGGGTGTTCTATAGAAGCTGAGAGGGACCTCTTTCTGAGAGCAGATGGGGAAATCAGTCCTACAACTGCTAGAACTTAATTCTGATTATAACCTGAATAACCCTGGAAGTGATTCTTCCCTAGACCATCCAGATAAGTGCCCAGGCCAACTGGCACCTAGATTTCAGCCTTATGAGACCCAAAGATAAGAAACTATCCAAGCCCACTCAGAGTACTATGAGATAATAGGTGGGTATCATTTTAAGCAACTAAGTATATGGTAATTTCTTTTGCAGTTATATAAAATTAAGCATTAAAAAATTATAATTTAAGTTTAGCTTTCTGATTTATTATCCATATACATGAATTGTAGCAAAGGCTATTAGATTAATTTTGAAAGAAATTCTGTTACAATTTCCTTAAAAACATCTAGAGTTTTTTAGAAGAAACCAGAGATACCCTTTTTCTTATGCAAATCTAGGCATAAAAAATTAAAGTGTATCAAATACAATGTGCTGATAAAAAATATACAGACATTTGCCCTAAAAAATTTGGATGTCTCAAAAGGCATCAAAAATTTGAGCATCAAGTTGAGTTATTTCAATAATCTTATTAGCTATATTTAGCCATGATTTAAAACTCTATGTGGGAAGCGGCTGTGGCTCAATCAGTAGGGCTCCCGTTCCGGGGGTCTGGTTCCCGGGGCCTCCTAGTGAAGGCAAGCCCGCCCACATGGCGTGGTTAGCTGACCCAGCGAGCACAAGCAGCAAGGGGGGGATAAATGAATAAATAAATAAAATCTTTAAAAAAAACACAAAAAACTCTATGTGAAAAGAAATCTTCACAACAGCAAGAAAAGGAGAGATTTGAAGAGATACAAAGGGTGGATCAGAGTCTAAACTTTCTAGAATGACAAAAGAATTTTTTTTATAAATTAGTGTGGGGAGGGTAAATAGAAAAAATCTGGTTGTCTTATTCACATTTCCTCACCTTCTTTTCTCACTGGGAACTGTAATACTTTTTTTTTCCCTCTTTCAGCTCACACAAAAGAAAAAAAAAAATTTTTAATTATCAAAGAAACCAGACTAATTACTAGAGCATGATTCCTTGATACCTGTTCATAAAGCCAGATTTTCCTTTCCTAGAGCCTAAAATCTATGGGAAAGGGAGACAAAGGACTTAACTGAAGATAAAGGACTAAAATGGGTGATAAGCAGTATTTAAAGTAGGTGATATTAAGAGGATTCTTGTATACTAGGACCAAAGATTGGCATAGAAAAAACTGGCAGGGCAAGTGATTCCTTTTTGTTCAGCCCAACACTTTTCTATTGACTTATTACATTAGAACTACCTGTAGCAGTTTGACATTATTTTTGAATTCCAAAAATAGATATTGGATATAGTTTTTGAACTGGTCTTTTCCTCTGGGCATATTAGATCATATTGAATTCAGAGGTTTACTTGATTAAATAATGATTAAGGTTTTGATTGGGTCACATCAGTAGGACATTGAATTTTGGGGGCAGGAACTCACAGAGAAAACTACATGACAGAGAAGAGAGTGGAAGTTTTAATGCTGGAGCCCTGGGAAGTAAGCATACAGAGGAGCAGAGTCCAGGGGAGAATCAAGCCCTGGGGAGAGAGACAGAGATTGATCCTGATAGTCTACGGTTGACCTTGTGGAGATAGTAGGGGAGCTGAGCGCAGAGAGAAACAAGCCCCAGGAAGAGGGGAACTTAGGGAGCCTGAACTTTTGGCAGACATAAGCAGCCATCTTTCTCCAACACGTGGTAATAGACTTTGGTGAGGGAAGTAACTTATGTTTTATGGCCTGGTAACTAACTCAAATAAATACCCTTTATAAAAGCCAACAGATTTTTTGATATTTTGCATTAGCACCCCTTTGCCTGACTAATACAGTACCCAAATTTAACAATCCTAAAAACCTGTAAACCTTCCTAAAGGAAGGAGTAGTCTTAGTTACTTCATGTGGGAGTATGATCTCTCCGTAACTTAAGTGGAACTGAGCAGAACAAGTTGGGGAATTACTTTATGAACAGAGAATGTGGGCATACTCTTAAACTAAAATATTTATTTTTAAGAAGGTGGGAGAACTTTAGAATAATTTTCTCAAACTCAGAGTATAGGATCATTGTTTTATATCTGAAGCATTAAATTCCTGAGAGGTATCAAATAATATCCAGATTTTGGAAAACAAAATATTGAAAACTTAATGGACAACTAATTGAGATTAGAAAGAAGTCTATGACTGTAACATCCAGATTTTTTTTTTACTTATAAAATATTTTCATTTTTTTCACAATGCTGGGCTGTTAACAGTCCATGTTAGCCAGCACTTTACATTGTGTTATTCTGGATTTCTGGTCAAGGAAAGTTGCTCCTTAGATTAGCCAAGGACCTAAGTTTAGTCTGCTTTACTCAAGTATAAAATTAGATTCATCAGATTTCCTCTCTATAATTCTGAACAATGTACTTAACAGGCTGGAGAGATGAGAGAGAAGCTTGGACTATGCATCGAGGGAGAATTTGGCTCTTGTCAAAAAATAGCCACATGTAAGCAGACATGTTGAGAGACGAGAGAACAAGAAGACATTAAAAGAATTTAAAAACACATAAAGAGAATATTTAAAGTAGTTAATATAAATAAGGTGATCATATACAAGCTCAGAGAATAACAGGGATAACGGGAGACTGGTCTCCCCAGGATCCTGAGGTATTGATGACATTCCAGTTTCTCCTGAAGTCCATCAAGGCCCCTATGAATCACCTGGTATTACAAAAATAAGAAGATAACTTCTGTTTAATCACTAAGTGGGCCTGATTGAACTACAGGGCCTGCTTCATTATCCCCAAAATATCCCCTATAATTTTATTATGATATGCAAGAAGTAAAACAATTAAAAGTAACTCATCAGTCTTTCATGATAAAGAGCACATGGGAGATGATCAATTATCAAAGAGTCCATAGAGAACTGTAAAACAAGTGATAGAAATAAAATGCTTGATTTCTTGGAATGAAAGGTAAGATGAGAACCTTTAGAAACAGACTCAAATATTAAACAATGACCACTAACCTTAGGAATATGAACCTGGTCAATTACCTGATCTTAATTTTGCACCTTCATGGCGAGAGTAGAATTATTAAGGAAAATAGAGAAGTTGTTGTACCTAATGTATAGAGTAGACATTCCTCTTTACTTTAGTTTGAAGATAGTTATCTATGGACTTGTCTTCCAATTCATTAATCTTCCCATCTTGCCAGGAAGCAGAAACTCTCAATTTATATTTAAATCTGAGAAAATAAAAAGTGATTTAGAATCTTTAAATGTGTGGGCAGGGTTTGTTATATTTTTTTTCGGGGGGGGCTTAAGTTTTGTGTGATCAGGCAATATATCAGTCATATACTTTCTCCTGGGAAAAAAAAAAGAAAATACATCAACCCTCCACTCTCCTGGGTGGGTTGAGTAATGAGGGATTGTAGAAAATAATATTCAGATTTTAGAGAACAGTGATGTTCTGGCAGCTGGCATTCTGGGAGTAGTATGAGGTAAGAGTCCCATAGTCCACAATGTATAGATTTTCACTTAGTCCTTGATATGCACCTGCATATTTCATCATTGGCCTCCACAGTGATACTGTGAATCATGAGTGAATTCTCTAGTGCAATTAAAAAAACAAATAAATGGCAAGAACAAAAATTCTCTAATATTCTGCAGGATAATGTAGAGGAGTTGTTTCCTAACTGTGTGAAAAATGGTCTTGGGAAATAAAATATTCTGCCTGTAATCCAATGTATGTTTTAACCCTACATGCTTTGAAAACTGATGCACAAGCTTGTAGCATCTAAGGTGTTTTGAAGTTGAAAGTTATTTTTCTCTGTCCATCCATAGATGGTTATAACTTTCACCATCTGCTTAATCAGATACCTAACACTCCTCTCTATTTAAAAAAAATATATGGAAAATTTTCACAAAAAAACATTCCATATCTGGTTCTTTTTGTTGTTGTGGATTAACTCAAAATTTTATTTTTATACCTTTTTTTGTGAATATTTAGAAAGGAGAGGAAATACATTTTTATAAATATTTCACTAGGTTTAATAAAAAGTTCTAAGTTAATATATATATATATATACACACACACACAATTCCTAGTTTTCTTTTTTTAATAATAAATTAATTACAAATATGACAATGTTCTCTTGTTCTATAGCAAATGTATAATACCAATACAGGATAGTTATAATTGGGTGGATTGGGGGAAAATACCCCAAATGTAAGATATGGGCTATAGTAAGTAGCAATATTTTGATGATGCTCTTTCATAGTTTGTAACAAATATTTCACAAGAGAAGGTGTAGATGGTGGGAAAATATGCAAGAGCCATGTATGATGATATGCATGTTTGTATTGTAATTTCATAAATTTTACTATGCACTTATTGTTTATGTATGTTCATGTTTGGATGATATACTTCAATAAAATTTTATTTAAAATATTTTAAAGAAGAAAACATATTAGGTGCATAATATGGATTGACTTATGTCTTCACAAAGGACATGAATATTACTTTATGTGAAAATACAGTCTTTGAAATTGTTATTAGTTCAGAAGAGGCCAAACTAGATTAAGGGAAGCCCTAACCCAAGAATACTGGCATTTTTTTAAAGAGAAGATAATTAGACACAGGAATAAAGACACAGGAGAGAATGCCATGTTTCTACTGAGGCAAAGATTGATGCCCAAAGTTTTTCAGTAAACCATCAGAAGCTAGGAAGAGGCAAAAATTTGTCTTGTCTTCAAAGATTTCAGACATCTAGCCTCCAAAACTATGAGCCAATTAATTTTCATTGTTTTATGCCATCCAGTTTTGGGTACTTTGTTACAGCAGTGCTAGGAAATTAATACAGTACAAAATGTAACGATCCAGATGGCCTAATGTACATGAAAATATAAAGTAAAACATGCATGTTTTGAAAATTTAAGCCTCTCAAAGTAGTACAAGATTTTAAAAAGTCTTCACTTTTCCATCCTTTTCTAAAAAATAATCACTATTAATTTTCTTATGATTCTTTTCATTAAAAATATTCTTCTGGAGGCTCTGCAGGAAGGGAGAGGGAAAAACATTTGTAATATGGGGGCTTTTTTTGGGATTTGGGAATCATCCTGAGTGACACTGCAGTGACATATATAGGCCATTTTATATCATCACATAACATGCAGAACTGTGTGGGAGAGAGTGTGGACTGCAGTGTGGGCTGTGGTCCGTGCTTGGTGGCGGAGCCCCAGGATGTGTTTGTCAGTTGCAGTGAGGGTGCCACACTGGTGAAGGATATTTATGTGGGAGGGTGTGGGAAGTATAGGAAGTGGGGCATATGGGAATGCCTATTTTTTGTGTGACATTTATGTAATCTAATTATATTTTAAAAAATAAATAAATGTTACTTCTAACTATAAAAAAAAATTCTTATACACATGTCAATATATACTTTCTACTTTACATTGTGCTATATTCACAGAAAGTTATAATACTGTTATATAACTTGCTCCTTTAATGTACTGTGACTATCTTTCCATGGATTACAAAGGAATCCCCTTATAAATGAATCTTCATGGGTATAGTCTATTAAGACCAGGGTGATCTTTTCACAGTGGATACAGTGGAGAACCTGCCAGAAATGAAACCTTTCTCAGGAAAGACCAAAGCAGCTGGAAGTGTGACAAGAGGAGATGTTATTTGTAACATCCAGTGTTTGCAATTGAGCAACTAGCCAATAGTTTGTGAGTATGATTGGGACAAATAAATTTATAAAGATATGTAAATTATAATAAAATTCATCTGTTGAGTCACCAAGAATCATTCAAATACTTTTAATAAAACTTACCTATCCAATATAATATGAGATTTTCAGGTATTTTACTTGCATAGTTTGTTTCTTTAAAAAAAAATGTACTTTCCTTTACTGAGTTGGGAGGTACAAGTCAAATCATTTACAGAATCATCTATAGGATAGTAGGCAGTCATTTTTTCCATGCTCTCCAGACCTAAAAAAGTAAATGTAACTAAGCTACATTATTTATTGAAGCAGTAGTTCCCAGAGCCATATTGATTTAGATCGCCTTTCTCCTTCACCACCCATTCTGTCATTCTTGGACAGCATTTCAGCTTGCTTGCATTTTTCCTGGTGGGATGAATGGAAACATGACCTCCAACATTCTGAGCCCATAGTTGGTTTGCTTTTATTGGGCTGAGTTGATGCAATGGCCTATTTACATTTAACATTGTGTATGAAAGTACCAAAGCATGCTCTGGTCAATCCTATATGTTCTGGGTATAGTCCTCCCTGCTCCACCTCTATATTAGCAATCCTAGGTATTCACTATAATCAAAATTGAGTTCACCAGCCATAACAGTTAGTCTTCTTTCCTGCTGGTTTGCCGCTTTGTTTCCGGGCCTGAGGGTGATCAGCCCTGCTGCAGCCCGGGGAGCGACACGAGCTAGTTGTGGGCCGTCCGGCGTGCACTCCGGAACGGCGGGGGGTTGAAGAAGTTGTCAGGAGAGCGCAGGCCCGGCTCCCTGGTCTTCACGGGGGTTAAGGAGAAGTTGTCACAGGGTCGCCGTTTGGTGCCCTGTGGTCTCCCTGACAGTACTAAATGAAGAGACACCACTCACTTGCTTGCTGGAAGGTAAGACCTTTATTCAGGGAGAGCTGCGCAGTTTTATAGGCAGAGTTGGGCGGGGGTGAGCGTGTTGTCTTCTGATAGGGTGAAGCTGTTGCTGGGCGTGGAGGGAAGATTTGGGAGGGAGGGGGGAGGCTAGAGGAGAAGGCCAACATGTCCAAATAAGGTTATGGCTGTTGAGGGAATGCTGTGATAGGCTGAGAGAAATGGGGAAGTTGGGTCCGGGAAGAAGGTGGGGCGTAGTGCCCCGCAAACGCCTGGTAAACATTACCTCACTGGTTCACTGGTATGAGGAACATAAAATGGTGGTTCCATTTCAATGGCACCCCTATTATGTCCCCATTAGGTGTACTTTCTTCTCCAGAAAACAGGACATCTACCTTAGTCAAACTTAAGACTTTTAGGGGATCAATTGGGATTGCATCTGCTTCCACTCACTGAATCCCATAATAATGTATATCAGGATAATAGGGGCACAATACAACATATCAGGCAGTGGTTCAGAGCATATATTTGGTTCAGAAGACTATGTTCCCACTATAATCCATAGCATCCCAACTCCTCACAAAGTTCAACTCTAGCTACTTCCTTAATTAAGCTCTTAATAGACCTTTCTCTCTTCAATCAAACTGTTTATGTGTGATGGAGTACATGGTAGATCAGTGAATTCTGAGGTCATGAGAAAATTTTTGCCTATTTTGCAATCTCCTTAAACTTCATGGGATTTCTTTCCCATTATATAACATATATTTATTTTACTGGAGAAATTAACATATGTGCCAATTCCTGGTCACAGATTCAGTTAGCATAATTCCATTAATATATTCTGAAAAAAAAAAAGGTTCAGAAGGTAAAATTCCTTGAGGAAAAAATTAAGAAAAACAGAAATAACATTTCCCTGGAGAATGGCTGTGACCATACACTTTTGTACTTTCAATATAAAAATGAAATGATTCTGATCCTCTTTATTGATATCATCAAGAAGAATGCATTCACCAAGTGGCCATATTTCTGGAATCCATCAAATGCAGAAGGCTCAAAATAAAGAGCTGTGATTCAAACCCCACTTGTGGAGCAAGTTGCTACAATGGTGCATCATGGAAACACGTGCTAAGGGCATAGACAGAAACATTTATCAAATCATCCCTTTATTGCACAGAATAATTAGTCTAGAAAGGGCAAACACTCTCCTTGTCACTTACATAGCACAGAATCCAATAGAGCAAGTGGGTCTATCAGGTGGCGCAAAACTGCTCCTGGTTGAGTTCGATAGTTTGGAGCTCAGCCTGATCCATATTACATGGGATAAAGGAATCCAATCTATATTGTTTGAATGTGCTTTTTACACACTGATGGGGGAGAGTGCCCTGCATTAAGAACTTCTACTCTGATAAGCATATTTCTGTATTTAGTTTAGAGAGCTTAGAATTAATAGTAGGATAATGAAGGCAGGTTGAAATTCAGGGATCCAGAAGATATACAAGTGAAAATGTTTAGTACAGTGTTGAAATATCTGTATATACTACATATATCTACCTTTATTTTTAAAGAGGTTTTAGATTACAGAAAATTTAGAAAGTATAAGGGATTCCCATATACCTCTCCCTTCTTTTTCTCACATTTTCCCCTATTAATAATCCTACAATAGTGTGGTACTATAAGGGTTAAAAGTTGAGCATCGGCCTGTGAGGGTTAAGATTCAGGCAGTGACCTAACTGCCCAGGCAGTACTCCAACTGTTGAATCAGCTATTAATTCATAAAGTCCTTGGCATGGCACACATGGTCTCTAGGCACACCAGAAATAAATCCAGGGAGTTGTATTTTGTGTTCCTTCTGTATAACACTTGAGTAATAACTGTTCTGCATAAATAACCCTACAACAAAAAATGGCAGTGCCTGTATGTCTGAAAGAAACTGTGGCTGTGCCAGTATGACCAAATTTCCCTCTCCACCTAAAATCTTTTTCCAACTACACCCTCACTAGCTCCCAAGGTGAACACAGTATACAAATGGAGTAGTCATCAGGATGTCACCCTGCACACCCACTGCACCTGCTGAATAGAAAGTAAGGAGTATGGGCCCCAGGTAAATGCCCACCTGTATGTGAGCTAGGGTGGCAAAGTAGCTGTCCCACTAGTGTGCCTGTCTTGCAGAAATCTCAAATAACACACCAGCAACTTTACTGAGTGCTCTGCAGCAGGCTAAGCCCCTGTTGGGTGATATAAACCCATAAGCAGCAACTGCCTGGGTTGACTGGGTGTTCCTGTCCTTGTTACAGGACACTACACAGGAAATGCTGAAGCAAGCAAGCCAATTGTGAGAGATGAAGCAGTTAGTTGAACAGTTACATGGTCAAATAGAGCAGCTGGAACAGCAGCAAGAACACCAGGATGAGTTGGTAGACAGTAGTTCTGAGGATGAAGTTGTGGGACTGTCTACAAAACAAGCCTGCCCAGTTGTTACTCAGAAAATAAAGCATGACCAGAACATGAGGCAGGGAGGGGCTCCAATGGGGCAGCCCCATGTAGTCCATCACACTGTGTACTGCCCCTACATGCAGGCAGAACTGGTTAAGCTAGGCCGGCAATTTCGACAAAAGCTCAGTGAGCCAAATAGGCACTTGGCTGCTGTGTCTGTGGGACACGGGGGTATGGCATTTTGTGTTCGAGAACTGAGATGGAGAAGTTAGCATCGCTTACTGGCCATCCCCTGCTGCACCAGCATCTCTTAAATGTGCAGCTGAATGCTGGGGTAATCCCACCCACTCATTGATGGAGTGGCTCCAGACAGCCATTTGGACAGTCTGGAATGACATGGGGGAGTTGCCAGACTCGGTAAGCTGGTGTACTACATATGCTGACCTCATACAAGTAGTCTGAGAAATGGGCATGTGCATTGCTGTCTTTGACAGCAATAACCAGGGAGCTGATGCGAAGAGGTTTATGAGTTAGATAAGGGACCTGTTTGTGCAACATGCTACTGCTCCCTCGTTCAGGTTCCTGATGCCTATCTTACATCTGTATGTGGGGCACCCAATATATGAGGCAACAGCCATGATGGCTAGTCTCAGTGAGGCCGAGAGTCAACAGGCCAAGATGCATCCGATGGCAACAGGGAGAAACACACCCCTTTTGTGCTGCCTGAATAATGCAGTAATCATAAAAGAGTACCATTTGCCAGGGAGACATGAAGAAATATCAGCAACTATTAAAGGACTGGTCAAGGTACAAATTTTCCATGAGACCTGGAGCCCTTTTAATGCTCTGGTGTCACCCATACATAAGTTCGATGGGACATGGTGTATAGCCGTTAACTAACAAGAACTCAGCAAGATAGTTTCTTCCTTACATGTAGCTGTGCCCTCTATTTTTAACCTAATGGATACTTTGACTTTGACACTGAGAATTTATCATCATTTTGTTTTGGACTTGGCAAATTCCTTTTTCTCCATCGCCATTGCTGATGAAATGCAGGACCAGTTTGCTTTCATGTGGGAAGGTCAGCAATCAGCTTTTCCAGTATTGTTCATGAGTTATGTTCACAGCCCCACCATTTGTCATGGTTTAGTGGCTAAAGGCCTAGAAAAGTGGCAACATGCTGATACTGTTCAGGTGTATCATTACATTGATGATGTAACGCTAACCTCTGATTCTCTTGCAGATATGAAGGCTACTGTTTCTACTCTGGTCACCACCTCAAAAGTCAAAGATGGGTGATAAATTGGGACAAGTTTCAAGAGCCTGGGTTGTCTGTCAAATTATTGGGTTTTGTACAGTCAGGTAAAACATAAGTAATCCCTGAAATAGTGATTGAAAAGATTCATGCCTTCCCATGCCCCACAGCAATGAAACAGCTGCAGGCATTTTTGAGTCTCCTAGACTACTGGTGAGTGTTCATTCTCCAATTGGCACAGGCCCTAAAGCCATTATATATGTTAACAAAGAAAGGAGGTGTATGGAATTAAGACTGATGAGACCAAGTAGGCTTCGTACAAGCTAACAGCGTTGTTAAACAAGCCCAAACTTTGTTAGTGGTTCACCCTAGCCACCCATTTGAATTAGGTATGCATATTACAGAAGAAGGTTATGGTTGGGACTTACGGCAAGGGACTGAGCAGTTACGACAACCAATAAGATTTTGGAGTCAGCTAAAGAAACAAGTGGAAAAGTGCTGTAGTCTCATAGGGAAGCAGTTGGCAGCCATGTGAACTGCTGCACAGAGTACTAAGACCATAACCCAGGATGCCCTGGTAAAAATATCCAACACCTATCCCATAAAAAGGTGGGTGCAGAATTGGATTACCTGGCCACAAAGAGGTGTGGCCCAGACGGCGACCCTAGCCAAATGGAAGGCCTATTTAAAACAGAGGATCGTGTTTGTTTCGTCAATTGAGTAAAGAATTGCAGCAAGTCTTAGGTCCCTTAAAGTATGCTCGGGCACTGGACCCCAAAGCTCCTTTACAAGTCCCCATGAGGGAAATTTTCCTGTACAAACCTGGGGTAGGTACCATGCCAGAACAGGTATAGTATACTGATGGGGCTAGCCGAGGGCAGGCAGTTCAATGGACCACTGTAGTCATACACCCTCAGGCCAACACCATTTAGTATGAACTAGGATTTGGTCAGAGTAGCCAATGGGCCAAGCTGTGAGCCATGTGGCTCATAGTTGGCCATGAAGCCAGCCCCTTAATGGTATGTACTGACAGGCGACATATAAAGGCCTTACCTTGTTGTTATCAGAGTAGAAGCACATGGATTGGTCAATGGCCCATTGGGCCCTGTGGGGGCAATCCATGTGGGAAAACCTATGGGATTGGGGGTTGTCTAAAACAATGACAGTATACCATGTAGCAGCTCACTGCCCCCTTTTACATATAGGCAATGCTGAGGCAGATCAATTTAGTAAACTGACCTTGCAGGTAAACAGTGCTCAGACAACTGCCATGTGGCTACACTGAAAACTCCTACATGCTAGAGTCCCCACAATAATGAAGGCTGCACACCTTTGGGGTTTAGCTCTGGACACAAAGGCACTTAGACAGCATGCCATGCATGTCCCCAATGTTCCCTGTTACATCGGAGGCCACTGCCCAGAATATGGGTCAAATTGAGCAAGAACGTATCCCACTCACAAGATGGTAGGTAGATTTAATTAGGCCATTACCCTTGATTCGGTAGTGCTGATATGCTCTTACAGCCATTGACATGGCCACAGGTCTCCTTTATGTGTATCCTGCCCCCCAGGCAACCCAAGCTGTGACTGCACAAGCATTACGACAGCTATGTGCCATGTATGGCCGGTCATAAACTATAAAAAGTGACAAAGGGTCCCATTTCAATGGGCAAATAATGCAGCAATAGGCCCTTTGACAGGGCATACAATGGGTATATCATGTGCCCTACAATCTCCTAGCAGCTAACATGATTAAGCATTATAATGGCCTTCTTAAAACACGCCTGATGGCAACAGCCTAAACGACTCCAACCTTGTGGGGGTGGCATGATCACCTCTGTTTCATAGTACAATGTTTAAATGAATGACCATGGCAGGGAGGAATGGCACCAGTACAAGCCCTGTTGCAACATGTAGCTGTCCCCATTCAATTACAGGTCACAATAAAGGATCCACTGTTAAAACTGCAAGTGTGGAGAGGGTGAATACTGCTGCCAGCACCCTCCATAATTGATGGAGGGGAAACAGTCTCCCTGTCATGGCCTTGGCCTCTAAAGGCCCCCATGTTTGGTAGGTAGCTCTGGTGGCACCCTGAGGTAACAGGGCACAACATCAATTAACTGTAACCCCCTGGATTATTGATGTACAGCCACTAGGTTTGCAGTGACCATATCTGCCACCACAGCCACCATACTGGAAGGCACATTCATTCTGGCATTATGGCCTATTATGAGTTCTCCCATCCTCTTGTAAGTTGATGAATATCTCTCACTAACTGTGTCAGAAGGCCTGAGAGTAAAGTATACTAGCTCTGGGTACTCACCATACTTTGTTGTCACTGTCTAAGGATGACCAGCTGAGATGTATCCTGTTAGGTGAACATGATTTGCCTCTCTTAGTTATGCTTACACATTTGTCTTACCACCCTTAGGTGTTCTGCCAACAGCTTGCTGGCCTGGGTGCACATATATGCTCAAGTATACAACGTGTCCCACTGCTGGGTATGCACTGAACTGCCAGCTAGTTCAGACCATGGTTTGGCCTGGAGTATCACCCTCACAACCCAGAGCAATTGGACGTGGCTGAAGACGGCCAACTGAACAACAGCAGAAAGGGTGGTTTGGTTATGCCCTGTATAATGGATGGGGTTGGCTCCCCACTAAACATGTTGAACTATGGAGAATTGTCCCCAAAGTGTATAGAGCAAAAAGGAGATCCCAAAAGACTAGCGGGGGAGGTACCTCCGCACTTGTATAACACTATCCAAGTAGTAGTGGGCAGTTCCCGCTAATGGAATGTCAGAACTAAGCCCACCAACAAGTTGCTGGCTGGGTATTTTGTGAGTCTGTGGGCCCCATGGGTGGCCATACCTACTAGCCACTTGGAGTGGGCATTGTACTTAGAGAAACCCCTTCATTCTGGGTTACATCATTCCTACCTTAAATCAGAAACCCTGGACCTGGGATACAGTGTATCATAAATGGCACAGGACCAAACGGACACCTTGGTAGTTTTATCCATTGCTTATTTTCCTTCCTGGGGGGGGGGACCATCAAAGTTGAATTAGATGTAGAAGTATTAGCATGTCACACTGCCCAAGCCCTGAATGCTTCAGAGTATGCCATAGCCCCGTTAACAGAAAAAATTGAACAAATGTGCTGCATTGTGTTACAAAACTGCACGGCCCTAAATTTACTTACTGCAGCTCAAGAGGGCACATGTACCTTGATTCATACAGAATGTGATGTCTACATTCCTGATAATAAAGAATCCATTCAGGAGGCCCTGCAAGAAATGAATCATGAAGTACAAAATATACAGAAATCACAATTAAACCTTGTACAAGATTGATGGAGGTCCCTAGATACTTGGAAATGGACTCTTAGGGTAACCCTAATAGGCTTAAGATGCATACTTCTATGCTGTTGTTGTCTATATTGCTGCTGTGATGTTTGTTTGTAATGTACCCCCACTGCTGCTAAGGCCATTGTTCTTGGGGTGGAGTGTAAGGTTAAAACTCAGGCAGTGGTCCAACTGCCTGGGTAGGGACCCAACTGTTGAATCAACTATTAGTTCATAAAGTCCTTGGCCCAGCACACACTGTCTCTAGGCACAGCAGAAATAATTCCAGGGAGTTGTATTTTGTGTTCCTTCTGTATAGCACTTGAGTAATAACTGTACTGCAAAAATAACCCAAGAAATAAGAAAACAGTGGTGCCTGTATGTCTGAACAAAACTGTGGCTGTGCCTATTTAAGCAAACTTCCCTCTCCCCCTAAAATCTTTTTCCAACTACCTCCCTCATGAGCTCTCGAGGTGAACACAGTGCACAGGTACATTTGTGATAGTTGATGAATAAATATTGAAGCATTGCTACTAACCAAGGTCTATAGTTTACATTGTGGTTTAAACAGAATTCTAATGACCTACAAATTCTCCATGTTCCACCTATTATTCCCTCCCTCTCCCCTCAGAAACCCTTGTGACCACTATCTTTATATCAATGTCACATGTTCTTCCATTACCACAATATTAATTAGTTTATTTTGTCTGTGGTTGCATCCTCCCCCCCACCCCTTATGTTTGTTCATTCCTCAACCTTGAGGAATTTGGGATGGTGATGTCTTTCAGTCTCAGTTTGACAGTTGGATTTTAAAAAGTATAAAATTCAGTCAGAGCTGCAGAACTAGATCTGGGAATCAGTACTTGTAAATTACAGACTATATCATTAGATTGGATGAGATCACCCAAGGAAAACAAGTAGAGAGTTTGTGGAAGTAAGCCAACAGAAAATGTAGCCATATACCAACAATTGAAAAAACTGTGACAGATAGACGAGTATTCCTGAAGGAGCTCAAGAAGCATTTTCAAAGAATCATGTGTAAAATCATGAAAGACATTCAAAAGAATAAAGTTTCAGGAAAGAATGAGTTTTCACATTTTCCTTCAGGTAACTGAACCCTGATTTTCCTTTAAGGAACCATATCTTCTCCATTTTCAGTATATATGATTTGAGTATTGTTGCCTTCCAAGTGTGGCAATATGACTCCTGCTTAGACAATCAGAAACTATCTCTTCCCCCAAGTTGAAATGATTAAGACAGGGATGTATGAACAAATTAGATGCAAACTCAATAATTCTGTTTGGATTATTGAGGGAAGTCACTTCCCTTTTCCTAATAAAAAATTTGAGAAGATAAACTCGGAGCTCCTGCCTATAATCTTATGATGGCAAGTTGAGGGAGCCTGATTGAAACACGAAGGAAGTAGAACCAACAGATAAAAAGAGGAATCCAGGTTTTTATAACAAAATGAGAATGCCAGAATTCAGCCATAACCCACCTTTCTTACCTTCTTTCATTTTTTGATATGATTGCTTTTAAATATTTTTTATATAATATAATTAATAGTTTTAAACTTACCACTCATCCCAAGAACTGAAAATATTACAAATAATTAAATCTATCTTTGAGAATCTTCTTTATCCTGCTACCTTCCTAATCCTAAAAGTGACCAGTAACCTGATTTTTAAATGCATAATCACCTTGCATTTTAAAAAAATAAATAAATTTATCACTCTCATTTTGGTTTTGCCTATTTTTAAATTTAGCATACTGAATTCAGTCTTCTGGGAATGGTTTTTTTTTTTAAATCCACATTAGATTACTAAATTTCATATTGATTGTTAAAGATAGCTATAGATTTATTTTCACTTATATTTCATTTTGTGATTATTCAAGATTTCTTCATCCATTATCCTATCAATGAACATTCCAACTATTAGAGGCAGTGTTACTGAAACATTTTTAAACATGTCTCCTAAAAAAGCAATTGATTTAAAAAAAGCAATTGATAGGTTGCAGGAAGTACTGAATTACCATTATTCAGCTTTACAAAATAGTATCATAAATTTCCAGAAGGTGTCTAGAAAATGTAATATAACCATTTCCCAAAAAAGGGCAGGACTATAATATTTATAAATAACACTAATAATCTCTGCCTTGTGAGTGAAGGATTAAGTTGAATGTTCTATTTTGTTGTTTTGTTTTCACCAGGAAAATGAATAAATTTGTAATCCAAAAAATAAACCATGTTTATATTTTTAATGTCAATTATTAAATATCAATTCCAAGCCACTTGATCTGTGATTTAGAATATTGTTTATAGAATAGTAAAATAAATTGATCTCCTGTAAAGGAAAAAGTTCCTTTGATGGCAGAAAGACTTCCTCTTATTTATTAAATACCATTAGAACATTTGATCTAGAATGTTAGGTTTGAAGGTATGATTGCTTTTATTAATAAGTATCATGTTTATTAAAAATATTTACATCTAACTTATATACCTACATTCATACCCTTCTTCATTCCAGAACTTTTGGAGGCAAATATTTAAGAAGGATTTGCAAAGGTTAGGAGAGACATGATAATGAAGAATCTTAGAGTATTGCATGATATTAATTTTTTTTTAATTCTTAGAATATAGCTTGGGTTCCAAAGTTGGCCAATATGGAAAACTATTTCCTGTTTAGAAAATTTAAATGGGAAGCACCATCTTTACTCTCTTACTGATTTGTTACACATCTGAAGAAATAGATGAATCTCCAGGATCTGATTCCTTCTCATGTCAGACTATGAATTCAGATGCTGTAGCACTCAGAAAGACTGCATGATCAAAGACAGATTCATCTTCATTCTGTTTCATACTTTAAAAACCCAATATTATTTGACAGAGTTTAGAAGTTTATATGTATATGTCAAGTGATTCTCTAGGGCAGGGGTTCTTAACTTTTTTTGTTCCATGGACCACTTTGCCAGTTAGGTGAAAACCACAGACACCTTACTAAGCGCACATTACACTATGTATTAGTTAATAAATATATCACAACTGCATCAACACATTCCCACAAAAATAATGAGTTTTTGAATTTCAATTCAAGCTCATGGCTCTGGTTAAGAATCCCTGCCTAGTGTAGGTTTTCTTGCAGTCATGAGCTATATTGAGATAATGAGAATGGTGTACTTTTTTTATATCAGCCCTACCAATCTCTAAACCCTACTTATAGATCCCCTGGAACTCTAATATCTGCATATGGCCCATGAAGCAGGGAAGAAAACAGTGAATTTCCTTAGGTGAATAGCAAACTATGGACAATGTCTCCTTCCCACATGTTCTTTTCATCTCCAAGGCTGATGCAATGCTTTAATTAATCACAATGTTTGGTGCCAAAAGCCACTTCCACACTAACAAGCACTGTAATTTTTCAATTCCCCAGTGATATCTTCTAGTATACAATAATTTCTTGGCAAGAAGTTTTGGAAATGAATCCTAATATTGAGCTACAGAATTTGGCTCATACTAGAGACTCTGATTTTGCTAACATAATAAAATATTCTCTGAAGATGTTACATAAGCCACATTTTGAGGCATTTCTGTCTCCAGTGTGCAACCTATGCAAGAACTGTAATCCAGGACTCCTTCCATTCTTTCCATCTATGAGTTCATGCCAACTCTCTGCATTCACACACAGCATCTTCCTGACGCCACTCTACTGCACTACCTGTCATTCAGAGCATGGCACAGCTCCATCTTCACATACAAAGACTTGTGTTTCCCTTTGAAGTTTTCATTGTTTATATAAATGACACCTTTTTCATGTGTAGATATTGTTTCTCAATTTGAGTACCTTATACAAGATTTTTAATTAGCGATTTTCTAAAGTTCAACTTCAGCCTTATCTTTCATGTATCAGTTTAGACTAAAATATTTGAAAGGTTGAAGAGCTGAAAGGCTACTCCAGAGTAATTTCTGATATCTCTGTTCTTCAGAGTTATAATTGCATAACTATTACCATTTGTTATGGTATTCAGAGTTATTGGTAATATATGAATTCTAACTTTCAAATATTAGTAAACATTCTAAATGTAAATTGGGGAGAATATGTCCTTATTTGTCCTATTTTTATTTCTTTTTGGTTTTCTTTAGAATGTCAAACATTAATCAGGTTGGACATCCTGATAATATCAGTAATTATAATATTAATCTCTTCTCCAAAATCTGAACCCAGATACAGCAGCCACAACCAAAGCCAACAGAAAATCACTTCAAGAACAAGCACGAATAGGATAAAAAAGCAAAATTAAACTTCACAATATTTCCTTCCTTCCTACATTTTATTATTATTTCTTTTACCAAACACCTCATTCCTAAAGAAAGGAATCATTTTTTCTTAATTTTATTACCTCAACTGATAGTAAATTTATCTGATAAATTTACGTCTCATTATTCTGTAATAATTTTTGAGCACATGTGTTCCCTAAAGTATACACACACATTCAATAAATCCCTTAAGGTGTATGAAATTTATCTTACAGTTATATTTTTACTTTTCATTTAGTTTGGACAATTATAGAGGCAATGTTCATTAGCTGTATTCCTCCAATCAGATGTGAAAAAAAGTTTACAGGATAGGACAGGAAAGAGGAAAAGGAGGAAGAAAACTTAGGAATTAGGATATAGGGACAAGTTTAAAAATGGGTTATAATCAGTTTTCTGAATAAAATGTTGCAAAATTAGTAACTCAAACTGTACACTTACTCTAAAAATCTACCTGATCTATACAAATATGAATGTTAATTCACTCCACTTAAAAAAAAAATTAGCTCACTATAATCACACTAGTTTTGTTATTATAACTAAAAATGCTGAATGACAATTCTAGTTGTAATGATAAGCATAAAAGAGAAAAGGACTTAATTATAATTTAATTTCAATACATTACTAATGGAAGAAAGACAAAAACAGGGTATCTCTGGCTGTGTGGAAAGAAGCAAAAAGGTAAGACAAGTTAGCAAAAGATTTTAAGAAGGGGAGAAGCAAACATTACTTTAGGTAAATACATAGATGACCTCCAGGAATTATTCACTCTTATTAAACAAAAAAGTTTTCAGTTATAAATCTGTGGGCAGATACTAGACAGCTATGAAAGCCAATCAATACCATACTGTTTTTTCTTGCTTTAAGTAGGCAAAAAGAAATTTTAAGGACCTGAAGTTGGGAAAGCAGCACTTAAACAAAATGGATGCCCTTGCTCAGACCAAAATCACCTCAGAATTTTATCAATGATTTCATCCGTATTGCCTAATATTCCTGTACTGTCCTACCTCTTTGAATTTGGGGGGTGAGGCATTCTAGTATTGGATTGTGCCATTTACTCTAATTTAACACCGATAATTTTTACTTTTATTTATTGAAATTTTAACCAGTTTAAATTATATCTTGTTCCCAAAATCTAAATCTAGTCCAATCTTCTCTTTTTTTCCCAAATAAACTCCTAACTCTTTCCTCTAGGGCAAGTGTGTAAGTGAAGGCTTATCTTATAGCCTGTTCCTGAAATGTCACTATTAATCTTAACCACTTCAAATGAGAAGACCCCCAATAATAGAAACTTCTGCCTGGCTAGCCTTTAACTTGATGGTGAATTTGGTACTTTGCCCCTTTTGTGAACACAGGGCTTTTAGGGAACATTGTAGTGTTTTGTTGAGACCAGGGAAGGCTTAGGAGCCATAGATCATGGCAATCCTTCATTTTCACAATACTATTCAGGAGCTCCATCGGTTACAGTAAATGAACTGATTAAGGAGTTCATCAGATCAGTCTTCAGGAGTTCGTGTGAAGAAAATATTTAAGATGGACTTAATACTTGCCTTTAATATCCAACAGATGATGTTTAACAAAGTATATTTTTCATATCTTCAAATCTCATTTAATTAGTAGTTGAATCAAATAAAGTCCAGATAAGTTAGTGAATCTATACTTCACTGTGATTTATTGATGATTTCTATCATAGGAGGTTAAAATGAGTGAGGGATTTCTGGAGAGAAAGGACTCTTTTCTGCTATATGACTTTAGATGATTCCTCCCAGAAGCAATGAATTGGAAAAAACAACAAAGTATACTGCCATACTGTTCCTGAAAACTCTGTTATGGAAGAAGCTATTCCCATCATCTGAGAGATAAATACCTCTGAGGCTAGCACACTTTCTGATTTTTCCTTTAGCTACAGTAATTCCCACAAAAGTTTACAATGCCTAAAGCAAGTTTTAGTTATATTAGCTCCAAGGAAAATATTAATATCAATCTAGTCCATAAGGGCTACTAAGCTCAGGCAATCCAAGGGCAAAACCAAACAACTTTGCCAATTAGTAAAACTGGAACTCACTTTGAATTGTGAGTGAGGTAACACCATTCCCTTCTCCTTGTAGTTTCATTAAACTCATCTTGTCTAGAGATGTGGAGGTCTTTGAAGCCAGTTAATGGCACAGATTGGTGAAATATGTATGGTAGATGTGAGAGCTGGTCCTACCATATACCTGTCTGTGAATGTACTCAAGTATCTTAACCTCTTCATTTTATAATTTCTTCTTTTGTAAAATGGAAAAATTAATGTTAATAATTTATTTTATTTAAAATAATTAATATTAAATTTTCCCATTTCTAATCTCATCTATGATTTCACATTAGTGTAGACATTAGAGAGTTGAGAAAAGTAAAAGGTAAAGGAAATATTGAATACTTGTGTTTTGTATTTTCCTTTTATTTAAAAATATGTATAAAAGTATATGCTTTTCTTTCACAGATTTTTCTTTTGGATATGATTGCAAGCTCTTAAAGATGAGACTGATTAAATTACAAAATTACCTTTCTACCTGGGAATGATATTACTTACTACCCAGCACTCTGACCTGCATCTTACCTATTTAGCACAGTATTGCCTGCCAGGTACCATCAGTGAAAGTCTGGTTGGAAGTGGGAAAGAGCGCTATGGGACAGAAATGGAGATGGGACAATGACATGAATAGATTGTCCACATTTTGCAATTTAACAGTGGCAACTAGCATGTCCAAGTGTCCCAGAGAAACTTCTTGAATAAAATCACTCACAAACTTCTGATGTTTCTTGATAAAAATGAACAGGAAAAATTTTAAGAAAAAAATTTTGCAAGTCATTTAAGCTTTCTGGGTTTCATTTTCCCTCTGTGTTAAATGGGACTAAGAAGGCATGGCTTTAAAAAGTTATTTAAACCTATCTTACAAGAAATAGCTCTCTAAGACTGCTCAATTTCCTTAATTCATATCAATGATGTCATGTACTGTTCATCCTTCAATGCCTGGCTTGTTTGGCTCAACATAATATCTTCAAGCTTCATCCATGTTATCCTGTGTGTTAGCACTTTATTCCTTTTTACTACTGAGTAATATTCCATTGTATGTCTGTACCACATTTTGTTTATCCATTCATCTGTTGATGGGCATCTGGGTTGATTCCAAATTTTGGCAACAGTGAACAATGCCACTATGAACATTATGAATTGTGGTCCATGCATAATGGCAAAGCCTCAGGATGTGTTTATCAATTTCAATTAATGTGACACACTAATGAAGGATGTTTATGTGTTAGGTTGTGGGAGGTGTGGGAGGTGGGATGTATGGGAATCCCTATATTTTTTGTGTAACATTTATGTAATCTAAGTATCTTTAAAAAAATAAATAAATAACAACAAAAACAAAAACAAAAAGTTATGTGAAGAATAAAGAAGATACATGCAAAAAGAAAGACTCCCTGGCTCAGAGAAAATGAGGAAAAATATTATCTGATTTTATTCATCCTCCTTACATGTGGAATTGAGGTCATGAGAAGGGAAATGTTTCATTCCAGCTCACACAGCTAAAGAGTAACAGAACTGTGCTTAGAATCCAAATCTCTAATGACAAGTTTAAGTTTTTTTCCTTTGAAAACAGTTCAGTAATATAAGCTTCCTTGGCCTAGAAAATAATAACAGCTGGCAAATGAATATCAAACTTCACAGACAAACAGAGTGATAAGTGGTATGAAAAATAAGGAGGAGGTGGAGGGTGTGGATTAGTTATGAGAGCCAGGTAGGTGTAATCTTTACAAAAATAGGTGGACTAGGATTCAGTTAGGAGAGTAGAGAGTTAAGAAATATGGAAGAAGAAGGATTCATACCAAGAAAGATGTGTGAAGGCTATGAGGCAGGATATGTTTTTATGTGTTATCAGAAGGGGAAATAACCAATTGTGACTTGAGCAGAGAGAGCAAGATGAGACATAGTCAGGGGAGTAACAGTGAGCCAGAACAGGCAAAGTCTTTCTAGAGAAATTACAAGGTTTTCAGAAAATTAGTGACTTTATCTTACCTATGGTTGAGTAAAATCTCATTACTTTAAGTTAATAATCAGATCTCTATGTTCTTCTTTCATATATTCATATATCAAAATCATCATTTTTTAAATTGATAAAGTTTTTGAAAATGATTTGAATAGCTATAAACAGTAACTTCAGAAAGTCAACTTAATATTAGTGAAACAGTTAAATTGTCTAACAGCTCATAAAATTGGAAAGAATTTCACCATGCCTATACAAGATCAACGTAGAATATAAAACAGAAAATTGCAGCAATAACTCTTGCTGGGAAAATTTTGCAAAATTCTGTTCATCAAACTTTTGTTGGACTGAAAAAGCTCAGGAGATGGCATACACTATTTGATTTTTCTTGTGCTGAATATTATGTTTTCTTTTCTTCTTGAAAAATATAACTAGAATCCATAATGAGAGGTTGGATATTCAAATAACAAAAGTGTTTGACTTTGATTGATGATGTATCAGATATGAATCTCTCATGAAAGTGTGCCAGAACAATATTTTTTAGTATTTCAAGTCTTTGATTCACAGATTCATGAAACAATTGAAGAATTACATTGGATCATAATTTCTCTAGCTAGTTCTTAGGAGTAAATCAACTACATAACAATAAGAATCTCCCTGGGAAAGGGAAAGGACCATTAGGAAGCTAGTCTTGCTGTGAAAACAAACAGGATGATGGGAAAACAAGGAAAGGGAGCAGGTAAACCTCCTTAAAATGTATAATTCTTCATCACTCACTTGGTCTATACAATTTGTTTAGATGGTGTTCTAGACATCACTTTTAAACCCCCCATGGACCTCCTCATGAAATATCACCTGAGGAACAAAATTAATATGGAAGATTAAAGAAAGGAAAAACATTTACATAGTATTTTTTTCTGTAATACTGAATTGATAACATTTTCAACTTTTGAAAATTGAAGTTTATCATTCATACAAGAACATCCATAAACAATAAGTGTATAGTACAAATTGTGAGCTTACAAAGCAAACATGCATACCATCATACAGGTCTCCCGTATATTACACCAACAACAACACCTTACACTGTTGTGAGACAATTGTTACAAACTATGAAAGAGCATCTTCAAAACAGTATGACTAACTATAGCCAATAAATTACATTTAGTTTATTTTTCTCCTAATCCACCCAGTTAATGACACCTTGTATTAATATTATATACTTATTACTTTTGGTGTGCTAGAGGAAATTGAAATAGTTTACTGTGGATAAAGTTCTTCCAGAAGCCACCTGGTATCCTGAGATTAATGAACCCTAATTAAGGGAATAACATATAACATGTTTCTATATTTTAATAATTTATTAACTATTACTCAAACAGATTCTTATTATGCTTGGGTAAACAAAGTCAACAAAATTTAACTCAAGTAAATTCACATGTAGATATTTTTTAAAAATCTACTTTTAATTCTCTCGTGCCTATGGCATCTATTTCTCCTACAATTGTCTCATTGTACCTGCAGCTTTGTTATTAGTTTCCTGGTAAAGTGGTCCCTCAAAAGTCCCTCTTGATAGCCTGCAAGTGAGAGATAAGCATCACTATAAGAAAGGCATACATCCTTTATGGAATCTGGTCCCTTTCTCTCCCACAGCTGATTGGTATAAGGCAGATACCTGACCCAAGAGGAACATATCTCTAGGCGAGACAAGAGCTAACCAGGTTTATTTGTCAGAAAATTCACCACATTACTCAGATTCTGTAACCAGATATTAATGGATCTTTGTTAAATGTTGGAGTTATGTGGTACAGGAACACCTACAGTTGAGCTTCTGACAACGCCCTGAGTCTGCCCTTCCTGTGCCCTGTTTGCTTTTCGTTTTTCTTTTATATTCACAGAGATCAGTGTACTGAAAAATCAATTTCTTATTTTAAATGAGTTTTAGGAAGTTTCTTTTCTTAAGCTCTAAGATATTTTTGTCTTCTTCCACAAAACTTCAAGGTTAGTCAAAGTACAGTGTGAGTGGCAAACAGTCTGATAGGCAATTTGTTTCCTCTTTTAGTTCTTTATTTTTGATTATGTGATTCTAAGTAAGCATAAAATATAACTTTCTTTAATTTACATATAAGGATAATGAGTTTCTGATTCAGAATTGATGAGTGGTCTGAAGGTGCAAACATATTTTTCTGACCCCCTATGTTAATAGCATCACATTACTTTTGCCTTACAAGATCCATCCTCCCCAATGGTTTTGTCTAAGGCCATTTGGATTTCTTTCCTTAATTTAAATTTGTTTTGAAAATTTTAATGTTTTATTTTTCCTCAGAATCCACCACCAATCTGTTCCATACTTTCCTCATGGCATTTTTCAGTTCCTTATTCTTGAAAGTGTATATCAAAGGATTGAGTAGAGGAGTTAGGATGGTGTAAAATATTGCCACAATTTTGTCAAGGGAGAAAGTAGATGATGGTTATGCATACACAAAAATCCATGGGACAAAGAACAAAATCACAACAGCAATGTGGGATCCACAGGTGGAGAGAGCTTTCCACTGCCCTTCAAAACTGTGTGTTCTCAGAGACAGGAAGATGACACCATAGGAGACGAGCCATACGGAGAAGTTTATAATGCAGATAAACACATTACTGGCCACCACCAAAAGGCCAAGGATGTGAGTATCAGTGCAGGCAAGCACCAACAATAGGTAACACTCACAGATGAAGTGATCAATGACATTGGAACCACAGAAAGGCAGCTGGAAAATAAAGAGTATTTGTATCACAGAATGCAGGAAGCCTCTGTCCAGGCTACAACCATTAGAATGCCACAGAGTTTCCAGTTCATGGTAGAAAGGTAGTGCAAGGGCTTACAAATGGCCACATAGCGGTCATAAGCCATTGTTGTCAGCACAATCACCTCTACCCTAGTGAAGAAATGTTCTGCAAAGAACTGGGTCATGCATCTCTGGAAGGAGATGGTTTTCTTCTTATAGAGGGAGTCCAAAATCATCATTGGGGCAATGACAGAGGAGAAACAGGCATCCAGGAAGGATAGGAAACCACCAAGAAGTACATGGGGTTTTCCAGGAGTGCTGGGCTGCTGACAACGGTAACAACAATTAGCAAGTTGGCCCCAAGGTTTGCAAAGTAGCCCAACAAAAATACAACAAATATTATTTTCTGAACATTTGGATTCTGTGAAAGCCCCAGGAGGTGAACTCAATTACAAAGCTTTGGTTTTGCATGATTTCATAGGAAAAGATGAAAGCTACCAAAAGGAACAGGTAGAAACTGCAATTTTGAGAAAGAGAAATTCATGTCAGACCAGTTTATGACATTATCTAGAATCCATATGCAAAATTATTCTAAGTGCTTCTTTGGTCATTAAGAACAAAAACATTGTTGAAGTTGGTAGTGTGAGGTCAGACAGAATTGGGATGGAGACAAGTCATTAAGTATTTTAAAATAGCTAGAATTACCTTGTGGAGGAAGGGAAAGAACCATATTTGGTTGGGTGACAAATAGTTTTTGTCTCAAAGGCCAATTCTACTCATTTAGTAGAGGCTTCCTGGAGTAAATTGTTGAGAATTCTGAAGTCACATCCTTGCCCTGAAGAAGGAAGTTCTGCAGTTTATTAGTGATGCTTGCAATACCATTGAATGGGAGCAGATTTGCCTTTCACATACAATTCTTTCAATGCTGATCAGGAGACAACATTATCTACAAATAGAAGAAGAAATAACACACAGCTCAAGAAGCACTTGGAAATCAGGCCTACTGTTCCAAATATTTCTTTAAAAGTTTGACTTTAATTGCAACTTTAAGTCATGTTAACAGATGACTTAAAGTAAACTGATTTATCCCTTAACATAGAGAAAGATGCATGGGAAAATGCTTAGCTATAAGCTTCACACATAATAAGTATGCCTTAAATGTTGAGTTGTTTTTGTTTTCGTCCTTCATTTAAAAATGAGAACTGGAGCTTATAAAATTAACAATACCTCACAGTGTTGTCATGATGACCAATAAATAATGCAAGAAAGCAATTACTCAGTGTCTACGCCTAGGAAATAATTCATGTTAGAACATATTATCTCCATTTTACTGGTAGCAAACTCATGCTTTAAGATGTTAATGTTAAACAAATACAAGATAGTGTATCTGGCATTTGAACACACTACCTTTAGCTCCAATACCAAGTTTCTACCACTAGATCAAGAGGAAAGGGTGAAAATGTTTATTTTCTAGAGTCTCTACCCAACTATAAAGGTTAAAGCCTTCTGATTCCTTTAGTCATTTATGAAGGAGGCAACTTGGTGAAGGAAAAAAAGCAAATGATTTAGAATTGGAAGGTAATAGCCCCATCATCTGCATATAAAAATTGGCAACAACATCATAAGTAAAGAGAAGAAACATGTTGACTATAAGCCAGAGTCTTAAGACTTTGTTATTTGCAAATTATTTCTATATTGAAACACAAACTGATCAAATACAACTCATCAAGGCATACATTTCCAGTTTACATGACTTCATTGTAAAGTACAGACATTCATATATAGCTTATAAGTTCATCTCACAGGATTATGATGAAGGTCAAATTAAAAAATGTGATATAATTTCATATAAATAAGTGCCCTTACAAATTGAAGTTATTATCCTTTCACTTAAAAAGCCAGCTGTTTTATCCACAGGAAGTATTTCCATGAGTCATGCAAATAATTACTTCAACTTTTGACCTCATTTTCCCAGCTTTGAAGGATTGCGTCATCCTCTATACATAAACAAAAATTTACCACTTAAATAGCTTATATAATTATATGGTTGTTAAATCAATGAATAAAAGAATAGTGAGATTTAGTGCAATTATTAATTATGTGATTTTAATAAATTACAATAGTGAGATTTATTATAAAATATTGATTACATAATTTTTATGAATGTCAATTAGAATTAATAAAAACAATTGGCAATGCTTAATTAAACTAATGAATATACAATTGTTTGTATCAATGAATGTCTATATGCTTGCTTTAAAACAAACACTTCTCCACTTGCATTATGTTCCAAGGGTTCTTGGTGTTTGAGAAATATACCTGAACTATAAACTACATATCCAACTACAAGCTTTCACCTAGAAAAGAAAAGTTTTCACTTGGGTTTGTTTAATACCTAGAAGTATTAAACAAACCCAATAAGGCCATTAGATCAATTATCAATTCTTTATTAAAATGCAACAATTATAAATATATAATCCAGTAGTTATCAGCTTAGCCTGGAGTCAAAGCAGAAGAGAAAAAAGAAGTGAAATTAATAAGAATATGAACTTGAGAATCATACAGTCTCGGTTTCAAATCCATGCTCTTCTATTTAGTTGTGTGTCTGGAAAAAAGTTTCTTAAAATACTCAAAGCCTCAATTTTCACTTCTGTATCGTGGATATAATAAGAATGCTAATTGATAGGGTTTTTGTAAGAATCGAACGACACAATATATATGAAATTGTTAATGCAGTAAGAAATACAGAATGTCACAATGAATGGTGAGAAAAAATCCCTAGAATAATTGAAACTAAGCAGAAATTGCCAACATTTATTTACCTAATATTTACTGCCTTACCATCAACAGTGCTAAGTGATTTTGCTCATATTTTCATTAATTTATAAGAGTAAAATATCTTGTTTTGTCACAGTGTAGAGGTAATGTTTAAATGCACAGCACTCTTAAATGAACTTAATTCCTGACTAAGTTCCTGTGGCCCTCACACCCACAGGTATTCACTCCTATTAAAGTAGATTCTTTGTACAAAGAAATAAAAAGTAGTGGGGGGTAGGGCGGGAGACCAAAGGTCTTTATTGATCTAATTGTTAAGTATTTCTTAAGCCCTTCACTTCTCTCATCTGGGGATTTCTAAGAGAAATATACACTTAGAACTAAAATAGCCATTAGATACAAATGAATGAATCTATTTTTTTTCAGAAATAGGAATTACCAAAATTATTGGTGAAACTGCAACAATGGAAAGTACTATGTCTTTGAGTTTATGATCAAATGGTTTATAATTTTAAGTCATTTAAAAGGAAATGTGTTAACGTGTATTGAAATCTGAAACAAAAGATACAACGGAAAAAGTAGTGAACTATGAACAAAATCTGGAGTTTAGCCAATAATAATGTACCAATGTTGATTTCATAATTTTCTTGAATGTACCTACAAGTGATATAAAATGTTAACATCAGGGGAAATTGAGTAAGAAAAAATGGAAACTCTCTACCATATCTTTGCTACTTTTCTGTAAATCAAAATTATTCAAAAATTTAAAATTTGTAAAAAGAAAAATTTAGGTAATTATTTAGTTTTTGCTATGAAAAAGGTAGCAATCCATTTTGATATATACTCAAAATAATTGAAAACAGGGACTCAAACATTTATCTGTACACCAATGTTTATAGCAGCATTACTCACAATAGCCAAAATGTGGCAACAACTTAAGTATACATTGTTAGATTAAGGGTAAACAAAATGTGGTATATACACACAATGGAATATTATTCAGATATAAAAATGAATTTCTGATACATGCCACAACATTGTTGAACCTTGAATACATCATATTGAGTGATATAAGCCAGACACAAAAGGATAAAAAGCCTTGGAATGAGAGGACCAAGATTGTGGTGTAATATATTTCAAGTTTCTATTTCTCCAAAAAATCTTTGAACAATTAGAAAAATCTTGCACAGCCATCATATTCAAAACCCTAGAACACTGTTAAAAGATTGCAGTAACTGGGTGTATACAAAAACATGAAAATGCAGTTGTAAAATTCATAGGAGAAGCTTATGGTTCTCTTAAAGACCTCTCCCTCAATTCCTCCCTGGCATTGTATGGAGAGAGTCTACACTCCAATTATGGGTAACTAGTCCTGTTCAAATAAAGAATTTGAACAATACTATAAAGGAAATAGAATTACCACTTATGTGTCAGGCTGATCTCCTTGATAGAAGGTTAAACTGTGAAGGAGAGTACCAGCCATTTCAGAGCCAGATTGCAAAGACTGTGAAAAGTGATTTTGCTTTTGTTTGTTTATGTTAACTTCTGGCACTCAAGGAAATCTCTGTCATATCATTAGCTAGAAACTAAGGAGCAGACAGTTCAAGAATTAAATCCCAGAGTTAACACATTAAAATATTAAATGTACAGTGTGCAACAAAAGATTACAAGACAAACAAAGAAACAGGAAATGATTGCCTATCCAAAAAGAAAAAGACAAAAATTAATCAACCATCAATGAAGAATGTTAAATTTCAGGAAAATCATATAAAGGTTTAAAATAGTGATATCCAGTAAGTTCAAGGAGACAAGAACTATAGGATATTAGGATAATAATGAATGAACAATATGATAATCTCCATAATAGATAAAAGTTTTTAAAAGGAACCTAAAAGTAATAATGGAGTAAGAGACTGCAGTAATGGAAATAAAAAATTTCCTGTAGGCTTTTACACTTCACTGACAAAATGAGCAGGCAGAAGTGAATCAAAGTACTCAACGACTAGAAAATTGACATTATTAAAGGTGAAGATCAGAACGAAAAAAACTGAATAGAGCCTAAGAGATCTGTAGGACACTATTGTGCATTTTGATATATGCATTATGAGTATCACAGTAGTGAAAGAAAGGAACAGTAAGAATATTCAAGATATAATGGAAGAAAAATTCCCAAATTTAATGAAATACATGAATATTCACATACAATAGACCCAACAAAACTCAAACAAATTAAATTTGATGGAAACCATGCTGAGGCACAGTGTTCTAATTTTCAAATGCCAAGGACAAAGAGAGAGTACTGAATGGTGCCAGAGAAAAGTAACATGGTATATACAAAGGAGACCCAAAAAGATTGTGTTGATTTCCCATCAGAAACCATGGAGGCAAAAAGCCAGTGTTCAAAATATTTAAATTGTTGAAAGAAAACAATTGCCAACCAAGAATTATATAAATGTCAACACTTTTAGTCAAAAATAGGGAATAGATTAAGACATTCCCAGATAAACAAAAGGTAAGGTAGTTAATTATCACTATACTTTCCCTAGAAACAATGATAAAGGGATTTTTTCAGACTTAATGGAAGGAGCAGTAGACCATAGATTGAAATTGAATGAAGAAATAAAGACATCCAGTAGAAGTAATCATAAATGGCAATTATAAATGCCAGTAATAATGCACTGTAATTTGTGTATATAACTACACTTTATACTTCTTACATTTTCTAAAACTCAAATACATAAAAATTAATGATAAATCCATGGCTTTCAACACACAATGTATAAAGATCTAACTTGTAAAATGTACAACAAAAAGGTGGGGATGGTGGAGGGTATAAAAACAATGTTTTTGTATGCTATTCAACTCAATTTCGTATAAAATCAAATGTGTTTGTTATATATTTCAGATGTTAAATTTAAGCCCTATGGTAACCACAAAGATGATAACTGTTTGTTATATATTTCAGATGTTAAATTTAAGCCCTATGGTAACCACAAAGATGATAACTGAAAAATACATGAAGTGGAAGAGAGAAGGTTCTTTAAATTACAATACAAAGGACAAGTAAATATGAAAGTAGGCATTAACAGAAGAAGTGAGTAACAAATATATAGAAAACTTTAAAAACTTAAAAGCAAAATGGCAAAAAAAATTCCCTCATTTTCAATATACATTTTAAAAGCAAATGGATTAAGCTTTCTATTCAAAAGGCAGAGATATGCAGAATAGATTAAAAAAATAAACTATGAGCCAAATGTATGCTTTTTACAAGAGACTCGCCATAAATTCAAAGACACAAGTAGTTTGCAGATGAAAGTATGGAAATATATACAAGAAGATATCACAAAAGAAATTACAAAATACTAGAGGTGAAAGAAAACAAAAACACAAAATACCAAAAGTTATGTGTTGCAGCAAAGATAATGCTCAGAGGGAAATTTATATCCCTAAATGCTAATATTAAAAAAAGGAAGAAAAATCTCAAATATGAGAACTAACCTCACAATGGGATCATCTAGAAAAAGAAGAGCAAACTGCATCACCATAGGCATGTGGAAAGAAGGAAATAAAGACTAGTGCAGAGATAAATGAAATAGAGAATATACAAACAAAAGAAAGAATCAATGATATCAAAATTTGGTCCTATGAAAATCTATCTACCTTTAAAATATACTGAAGGAAAAAAGTGAAAGCAGACAAAAACAAATAAACTTAGAAATGAAAGGGAAACAATACTACTGATACCACAGAAATAAAATAATTATGAGATACTATGAAAAACTGTATGCCAACAAATTAAATAACCAGATGAAATAGATTAAAATCCTAGAAACATACAAACCTCCTATAATGGCTCAAGAAAAAATAAATTATCCCAACAGACCAATAACAATGAATAAGCTAGAATCTATAATCAAAAGCCCCTCTACAACCAGAACAAGAAAACCACAGGACTATATGGCTCACCTGGTGAATTTTACCAAAAATTCCAGGAAGAATAAACACCATCTTGTTTAAGACCTTACAAAAAACTGTAGAGGAAGGAACAATTCTTAATTTATTCTATGATGCCAACTTTACCTATGACCAAAATTAAATAAGATAGCACAAGAAAAGAAAAATCACAGACCTTATGAATATAGATGCAAAAATCAACACAATACTAGCAAACTGAATCCAACAACATATTATAAGAAATATACACCGTTATCAACTGGGGTTAATCCTAGTTTTGTAAGGATGATTCAATATAAGGAAATCAATTAATATAATATTCAACATTAATGAAACAAAACACATGATAATCTCAATTGAAGTAGAAGAGGCATTTGGCTTAATGCAGTACCCCTTCTTGATGAAAACACTAAAAAAATAAAATACGGAATAGAAGGAAATTTCTGTAAATAAAGGACAAGTTAAGAAAAATGCAGAGCTAACATCATACTCAATGATGAAATACTGAGAGCTTTTCTCTAAGATCAGAATCAAGACTAGGATGCCCAGTGTCACCAATGATATTCAAAACTGGATACCCATATGTTAAAGAATGAAGTTATAGCCTTCAATCAAAAATAACTCAAAATAGATCAAAGAAGCAAATTTAATAACCAAAACTAGGAAACTCCTAGAAGAACACATAGGGAACTATCTTCAGGATCTTTTGTTAGGAAATGATTTCTTAACTTTGCAATAAAAGTACAAGCAAAAAAGACAAAAAAAATAAGTAAATGATAATTCATCAAAAAAAAAAAAAAAAGAAAAATACAGGACCTCATCATGAAAACAGGATAATTTACCAAATGGGAAAAAGATTTGGAAGCTACATATCAGCTAAATGTTTAATTTCCATAAAATATATATTTAAATCCTACAAATCAACAAAAAGACCATTCAATTAAAATATGGACAAAAGACTTCAGTAGACATTTCTCCAAAGATAATATACAAATGGGCAATAAGCTCAAGAAAAGGTGCTGAATATCACTAGCTATTAGGGTATTGCAAATTAAAAGCACAATGAGATACCATTTCACACCCACTAGAAGGCCTGCTTTGTAAACAAACAAAAAATTAACATATTGAAAAGCATGTGAAGAAATAGGAAGACACTCATTGCTGATGGGAATGTAAAATGGTGCAGCCACTGTAGAATACTGTTTCATACTTCCACAGAAAGTGAACTATAGAATTACCATAAAGCCTGGCATTTCCAGTTCTAGGTATATACCCAAAAGAATTTAATCAGGGATTGAATATATATTTGTACACCAACATTCAAAGTGGTATTATTCACAATTGCCCAAAGATGGAAGAAATGTAAGTGTCCATCAACAAATGAATTTTAAAAAAGTGTGGTATTTGTATGGGAACTGAAGGAAACAAAGTAAATAGTAGAACAATGCAAAGTAAGAAAAAAGAGGGAAGTAAATTAAGGCTAAGAATTTATTCTAAATGTCTTTGAGGATAGACACCTCTGAGTGACCTAGAGCAACAACTTGGGGCAAAAGTTGTCATGGGCAAAGCCAAGATGTCTCCATGGCACCTGGTGTGGCAGTTGAGGAATAGGCATGCAGATACCTAACATTTCAGGGAAGAGCCTGAGGTGCAAATACTGGAATTCACAGATTAAGCTGTTATGTCATAGTGGTATCAACATGCATCGGTGGAGGTTCAAAACCATAGAAAGAGATATCCTTTGTGCATATTTTATCTGAAACAAAGCAAAGCAACTTAATAAGCTTGCATTGAAAACTGTGGAGAGTGGAGATTCTGTAAGCATTCTAATGTTACTGAAGATAAATAGAATTTAATATTGTGGTATTCATTATTAAATTAAAACTGGATATTTTATTAAAAGATAATTATTGTATGATCTTACTTATATGAAATGTCTGGAATAAGCAAATTCATAGGAACAGATAGGGGATTACAGGTTAGCATATTCCAAAGGGTCAGGGGAAGTGGGAGATATTGCAGAATGGGTGCAGTTTCTGTTTGTTGTAATAAAAATGTTTGGATAATCGACGTTGGTGAGGTTAGCACAATATTGTGCAATATTGTGTGAATGTAATTTATGCCACTGAATTGTACTCTGGAAAGTGGTTTCATGGGAAACTTGAAATGTGCATATGTCACTACAATAAAAGAGTTAAAAAAAATGCTAGCAAGCCTGCTTTATCACTTAATAGCCAGGTGTCATTAAGCAAACCCTTATATTCCTTCCCCCTATAAAAGAGGGATAGTAACAATTCTTCAAATTACCTTATCCTTGAGATTAAGAGAATAACTCAGGTATTTTTAAAATAAATTATGTTCATCCATTAAAAAATATTAATTAGGTAACTGCTTTGCAAGGTATAAATAAAAAAGATGTGAAATATCAATGGCAGCATTATTTTTGAGCACTGGCTACACATACAAAATGAGCTAGAAAATTGAAGCAGGATAAGAACAAACTATGTGTTTTTAAAATCAAGTTAATACTTAAGTATACTCATAGCTAAAATTGCAATGAAATATTTTCATTTGTGTAATACTTTTGGAAAACGTTTTAGTAAATATTTCCAGAATCATAAAAATGTTAATTTCTTTATGTTAGTAACCCCAACTCTAAAAGAATTATTATAAAAAGGGAAAAATGGAAAAAAACTTCATAAAGGAAGATGATACATTTTCATATAACAGTTAAATTTCAACAATATTAGAAATGTTCAATAACAGGAAAATATATATGTAAATCATACTATTTCAAATTAATAAGGTGTGATGTGGTGAATAAAATACTAGTTAATAAAATAAAGCTATTTTATTATAAAATTGAAACAATTTTATAATATGTGAAATGATAGAAACAGAATAAAATGTAATAATTATTCCATTTGAGTAGGTATTTTAATAAAATTTTTAAATTGAGAAGTGAACTTATGAAAATGCTCGCTTTTTCTTTTCATCTTTTATCTTGATGAGAGAACACTTTAAATTAAAAAAATCAAATTTAAAACCCACATCACCATATTTTCAATCATCTAAACAGTTCCAAGAAAGGAAGTAGGGTTTAGGGATAATTTTATTTCTCCAGTAGAATTCATTTCTATGGGTGGAAATAACATGCTAATGTAAATTAGAATCTTAAGTACTTATAACTATTTTAAGATGAAGTATTTGAGAGCCAGAAAATTTACATAAGCAGCCAAAGTATATACAGTTATTAAATGATAGACCATGCATCTAGATTTGGGAACCTGACCACAACATCCACACTTTTAAGCACAATATTTCAATTTGAAGTCGGCTGTGATAATTCAAAACACGTGAAGTATAAATCTCACTATGTATCAGCAACTTGAAAATCCTAGAGAAGGCTATCTCTTATTCTCTGTGGAGAAAAGTCCTATCAGTGAATGGAGAAAACATGATTGTTTCCAAATCATATTTCAACCTCTATGATCACGAAGAAAGCATCTCTGGCACTCAAGGTAGAGAATATCCCCCATTGTTTCTCAAGTGCTGCCTTCAACATGGTCTCAGGGGAAAAAATAAAGGAACAAAATTTCCCTCCTTGATTTTCTACTAAAATTTAGAGTTTCCTTGAGACATCATCAATCTGTAGAATTGTCTCTCCATTCCCTCCTGGAGTTTGGAAATTTCTTTTCAGTATGATTTTATTATGGTTTTATGATGTTTGACTTGCTCAAGTGTTTGGAAAAGTTTTGTCACCAGCAATTAAGTTTTTCTCCACCCCACCCCTCTTTTTTTAACTGCACCATGGTTTCTATTTGAAGATGATTTCATTTCCCTTGATGTCAAGAATAGATTATTGTGTATAATGTCATGGAATATAGTGTCTTTTTGCAGGGCATAGTGTGAAATACCTGCATGTTTTTTAAATAAAAAAGCTGAGTTCTGGAATATGGCACAGCATACAAGAACATGTGCTGTTCTTGGACTGGGATAGCAAAGAAAGCTTAATAAAGAATCATATATTTTATGGATAAATGTGCAAAGGTGTACAAATTAATCCAAAATGCTATTTTCTCTTTCAGTCCCTGATCCTTATAATCCATGGCTTTGAAATGAACACAATTTCTAGATATTAAAGGTATTTTTCTCATGTCTTTTTCTTTGAAAAGAAAGAATTACAGATCTTTTTACTCTTAAGGATGTAACATTGGGATTAAAGCTTGAAAGAAAACTTAGACACCACCCATCAAGCCCCTTCAGAGATGATTCATATCAAGCAGTTTGCTACTCAAAAGAGTCTTTAAATATTTTATACTACCTGCTTTTATGTCTATTCTCACCCCACAGCAAGATACAGGATAAAAATAATTTGTCAGAAAATTTAACACCCTGAAGCAACTTCACTTCAATCATCTATGGCAATAAAGGACAAGGGTTATTTCCTTCTTATTAAATATTACATAGTTGCCCTGATTCAGAACAACCTGGTATCATAAAAGTAAACTCAATAGCAGGTTCCCAGCAATTCATTCTGGAACATTTGTTCCCACTTCAACCACATTTAACATCTTCTATTTTATTACATGCCCTGCTTTGGTTAATCTTTTATGTGAAAAATGAGGAGGCAGTAAGAATTATTATATATATTGCCTTGTTTTTACAGAATTTTTCTAACAATCTGTTTTCCCTATCAATTTAAAATTTTACTGCCATCATTTATCAAATAACAAAATTTATACTAAATGTCTTTGGTAGATGGTTCAATTTCAGGCAATTCCTTCTGTCTTTAGAATTCTTTACTATTGGACCTATAGCAAAAAGTTTACAAACCAGAACTGCATGATATTTTCTGATATCTAATAGATCTTGTCCCCCATCTCTGTCTTTCTCATATATATATTTTATTACCAAGGCCATTCAACACAGGCACACATTAACATAAATATTAAAACTGGTTTATCAATTTTCATGATAAAACACTGTCATTTTGGGGGAATTTTATTAATTAATCACAGAGTTGGTGTGTCTAAAATCATGCCTCTCCTAGAATTTTCAGAGTCAGACAAATATTATTTGTAAAATACCTGTCTATATAAAAAGTTTGATTAAAAAAATAAGCAATTTGACTTAAGAATTTGTAACAAATTCATGGTGGTGGGGGCCATTCTTGCTTTTTCTCATTCTAGGATGAGACACTGTTATAAGTTTCATTCTGATAACCCACCTGCTGGATGGATCTTGGGAGCCGCCTTCTGATAAATTATTTGTTTGAGTAAGCAGGCTGTTGCCTCAGTATCTCTCACCAGGTGGTGTAAGTGTAGGTTTTTTCCTCTCCTCCTTTAAGTGCCTAGTCTATCCTGCCTCAACACCTCCCCTCCCCGGGAGAGTTGTACACCCTTAAACTTAAGAGGGAGCTGAAGGGTGAAGGTCTTTCTTCTGTATTTGCTTTCTGATGATTAGGAATTATAGTCCCTTCCCAAAAGTGTATAAAATTCTCTAGGCACATTATTTGGGTGAGGAGGAGGAATGTTTGTTTCAACAGTCAAGACTGCATGAAATCCACACATGATGAGAAGTTTGTTTTGGAACTCATCAACCCTGGAAGTGATAAACTTTGTTAAGTAAGTTTTATTTGCACAAATTAAAAACAATCTCTCCTCAGGTTTTAGTTACTGTGAATGAGAGGGCGTATAGAGGACCACAGATGGAGGCTATACAACTTTTATTCTTTGTCACACCACAGGTCCCTACACCTACTATTGGGGTTGGAGCCAATAATCAAATTTTAGATAGGGCCATTTGGACCATGGTGAAAGGGGATAGTGTAGGTGTTGGGGCCCTTGCTGTTTCCATGAAATAAAATACCTGGGGGTTTATCAGACTGCTAGGTTAGATTGAGAAAAAGACCAGTCAGGCTAGAAAGGACCTAGCAACAATGGCCTTATTGTGTTGTGTGTGTGTGTGTGTGTGTGTTAAGAACTTAGGGTTACGCCTATTTTTGAAAAAACTGGCTATTACCTGAGGAGTATAAAACTGCATTGGCTTCATCTATAATGGCTTCTAAAAAATAGAGTTTAAACACTGGGTTGGATTCTCCACCATTGGATTTCCTTGTGCCTTCCTTTTGTTGCTTCTTATTCTAGTTCTGAACACCTCCAAGTTTCAGAAGCAACCATATGAGGTAAGATGGACTCTATATTGACTGAGTTGTGCAAGGAGTTTCTCAAGGAAAGGATTATGGGTCTGGCTGGATAATATGCAGAACAGAAATGAGTAATTAGGGGCTATCATGACTTGGGTATGGACAGCCCCTATACTCTGAGGTGAAATGGGTTGGTGGATGTTCAGTTGTTCTGAAATAAAGAAAAGGGCTCCTGGGAAATTGGTTAGGGGGTCCCTACAGCAGTGACTCCATGGGTCATGAAAATTGAGAGTTGAAGTGAAGGAAAGGCTAGCAATGCCTCAGTAGGATGTGTTAGTGGGCCACACTATACTGGTGAATTACTGAATGGTGCAAATCCAGCTTTTAAACTAATTCTACTTGTGATTTCTTTTACAAAACAAATTCAATTGCAAGATAGTATTGAAATGTAAAGACTCATTTTACATTACTTTCCACTGTTATCCAATTTACACTTTGGGCAGGCAACATTGCAACCAAAAATCAATTTCTTCAAGACAAGCATATGGCAAGCAAAATAAATGCAGTAATTAAGAAATACATTCTTTAATTTCATAGGCAATTTCAGAAACTCCTTAGAAATTGAATCAAGTTGCCAAGACTTTTAACATGTTCAGTATCACTTTGCAGTCTAGAGGAGAAATTATCATATTTATCAGGTATGTAGTTACAGCACTTAATACTAATCAATGCACAAATTTTTCTTTGAGCTGCAGTTAATATATCTAAGCTCCAAGTTTGTAATACCATACAAGTTGTCCCTCCATAGGAGCAGATCCTAATGACAATTGTATTTGTTTAAGTCCTACTCACATTACCCTGGCAATTATTTCGCCACTTGTTTAAGCTTCACACAGCCAGCATACTTCAGAGGCTCCAGTGATCACAAGTTAGTGCATAGCACTCTCCAGCACTATGAAAAAGATACAGTCTGGAGGCAATGTTGGGCCATTCCTGGCTGGCAGAGCCACAGGAGTCCAAAGCAACAACATAGTTCCATCTACTTCAGGAGCATGACCAGAAGTGACAAATACTATTATTATTTTAGGGGTCATGGTGACCAATCTGGCCAATAACTCAAATGGAGAGGCACCATGCATGGTGTTCCAGACCTGGTTTAAATGCACAAGAGAGTCTGACAACATTGAATTCATTTCTTTTAATTTTAATTTTAATTTTTTAATTTTCATTATTTATTTATTTATTTATTTATTTATTTATTTATTTATTTATTTATAAATATATTTTAAGAGGTGCTTAGATTACCGAAAATATTACACAGAAACCTCTGGGATTCCCATTTTGCCCACCTCCCACACCTCCCACCATGTCCCACACAAATATCTCCAACAAGTGTGGCCCACCACCCTCAATGGACTTACACATCCTGGGGCCTTGCCACCAACCACAGACCACAGTTCACATCATAGACTACACTCTCTCCCACACAGTTCTGAGTGGTGTGTGCTGATTTAAAATGGTGGCGTGGACATCACCATCTCTTTTTAATTTTTATACACTATCTAAAAACTTTTCATTCAATTTATAACAGCAAATGAACTTAACTATTTTTATTACTTTGATTTTTGCAAGGTTAAAAAACAATAGTTTGAAATAAAAAGATACTTTTAAGGATTTTATTTGAGAAAGCAAATTGTAAAAATTGATGGGTTTAAACATTATGCCCTTTAAGAGTGAGAAGACTTTTTTTTTAAACCACCAAGGACATGATAAGGTTAAAGTACAAATAGCTATTTTGATAAAACAAATGTCCTGGTTTGTATTATCGGTTAATTCCCTGAGTCCATGCTGGATTTTTTCTATCTTTTTGTCTATCTGTTCTACAATCTCTTTGATTTCAGCTGTATTGTCTTCCATATCACTAATTCTTTCCTCTGCCTGTTCAAATCTGCTGCCATGTGAGTCCAGGGTCTTTTTCATTTCTTGGCTTGTGCCATTGTTCACCATCATATCCATTACCTCTTTAGGCATGTTTGCTATTTCTTCAGTATGTTCTCCCAGTGTCTTCTTTTTATTCTTAATCTCTTCCTTCAGTTCTTTAAGTTGGTCCATGATATTTGTTTGGATAGCTTTGATTAGTTGTTCGATGTTCTGCATTGCTTCCTGGTTTTTATTTTGTGCATTGGACTGGGCCATGTTTTCCAGTTTCTCAGAGTCATTTGTATTTTTTTGTTGCCCTCTGGTCATCATATTATCTTGATGGGTTTGTTCAGTTGATTAGTTTTTCTCTACGCTCTCGAGTTTTATTTAGCGGTTGGTTAAGTTTTCTCTTTGGCAGTTTTTCTTCTTATTTTATTTCCTTGCTTCTTTCTATGTTCCCTTGAAGGCAAAAGGTTAGGGCCATAGTAATCAAAGATGTAAGAAAGGCAGAAGGATAATAGTAATATTGATAAAAGTTAGAAGAGGGGCAAAATGAGACTTAATGAGATGAATATTTAACTTGTGTAGGCAGTGTAGAGTACTAGGAAAAAATATGGAGTTCCTACAATGGACTGGGAAAACAAATGGAGGAATATATATATAGTGATTTAGAAGGCTAGAATTATGAGGAAGGAGAGAAATAGTAAAGAAAGGTCTGAAAGGAAAAAGTTAATACTAATAAAAAAAAAGAAGAAGAAAACAAAATATATGGAATAGAAATTGACACCCTTAAGTTGTGGGCCTATGAAAAAATGTTGTCTCTAAGAGCCACAACAGAAAACAGAGGGCAGAAAGATGCAGGAAGGGTAAGCAATAGTTTGTAATACAGAATCAATATATACAGCAAGTGGGAAATTACTGAAAAAGAAGCCCAGCAAAGAAGCCACAAGCTGGCAGCACCTAATTAAAAAAAAAAAAAAATAGAAGAAAAAAGAAAGGGGGAAGGAAAGAGGAAAGAATAGCAAGAGACCAGAAAGAAACAGAGAAACCAAATATCCACACAGGCAAGCAGTCAAACAGAGCTAAGGGGGATCAATGATTCCCCTAGGGTCCACGTGGATCCTTCCTGCCTACTTGTGTTTATCATTCAGTTTCCCCACAGGGTTCTATATGCAGGTCCTGAAGCAGCTTTTAGTTATTAAACTAAATTAAAAAGAATTTATTTTTCATTTATTGAAGTGACCTTCTCACTTTTTATTTTTATTTTTATTTTTTTAGCGAAATGCAGGACCCAAAATAATCCCTCCTCTACACCAACCCCCTTATGGAAGTGACCCTAGCTGGGCCCGTGGAAATTAATCAAGCACGTCCCACTTTCTGGACTCACCAGGTTAGCTGAAGCTCTGATGTTAGTCAGTGAGGAGTGCTAAAGAAGGCCGATTCCGCCCCTTCTGGAGCCGAGCTCGAGCATCACTGGGCTGCTAAGTAAATTAGTTTGAGTGCAGATTCTTGTCTGCTCTCAGCCTGATGCTGCTTCAGGTCGGCTTATCTGCTCCCCAAAACTATGGGGCGGTGCAGGCAGCCAGATCGATATCTAAAAATAAAAAATACCCTTCCCTGTCCTCCAAAAGAACCCTCCCTCTTTGGGGAAGTGTCCCTTATTCCTGGCTCCGCAGCGGCCCATGTCTTATCCCTGGGTCACTAGGGAAATCAGCTCCGTTCCCCGACCAGAATCCCGCCTCCGGTTCCCCGGGTGCTGATTAGCTCAGTTGTTCTGCTCACACAAGGTCCAAGGGGCCCAGGCAGCCAGATCCCCTGAAAATAAAACTTTTTCGCTCTGCTCATGGCTCCAAATGGCCGTTTAATTTTATTTTTCCTCCCTAACCGCAGGGCTCAGCCGTCTGTGCCAACCACCACCGGCAGCCTTAAAACTCACGAATCTCTACTGTTCCGTCCATGCCGTTGATCTGCGCAGATAGATGTCCCAAGCTTCTCACTCCACGCGTGCACAGCACAGACCCCTGGGCAGGACCCCGTCCACAATCCACCTTGCTCTGGGAGCTTGCAGTGTGTGCCCTCCTACACTAACGCCATCTTGGCCCCTCCTGATTATTCAGGAGAAAAATCTTTGTAACCTTCTACTAAAACAGATTAATCCTTTAAGAAACTCTGTTACATTAACAGAGAGAGAACCAAATTTTAGTTTTGTGTAAGTATATTGCCTGATACTAAAGCTTTTCTTTATAAATAGACCCATCAAGACTTACCTAACTGTGGCTACAAAAATTCCTTTTCTGTGCACCTTCTGCACTTTATACACTCATTCAGGTTTGTCTCACATTTTTCTTTTTTCTTAATAACCAATCATTTTCATAGGACAAAGTTATGTTCTTTTTCCTTAATAATAATAATAATAATAATAATAATAATAATAATAATAATAATAAAACACATTCTATATACTTTTCATACTGAAGTTACCAAATGTTTTTGGAAACTGTCTCCAAGCAAACCTCTTACATCATACAATTACCATCAAAATTAAATGAACTTGTCAGAGTAATTTGGTTGTACATAAACATAGCTCTTTTTTTAATTTCAAATCCCTAGGAGCATGCATTGCTAGAATATTGATAACTTATAAGGAATGTTTTTCAGAAATACATACTTTCTTTAGCTTACTATTTTATCAGTATTTCAGTGAGATATGATATGAAACATTTACAAGAACACACTTCTGAAACAGTTTTCTGGAGGTAAGTTAGCAGGGGATGCTGGTTGCTATCGGGAATAAACCATGATTGAATTGCAAGCTTACAAAAGCAACTAGTATTTTCCTATTATTTTTTTTTCTTTTTTTTTTTTATTATGGGTAAAAATCAAAATTCTCACAATACATACAAACATTTGCATAATGATATATAAATATATGTGCATATATGTGTATTTGCTTACAAAAATGTTATTTATATATATATATATATACATATATTTTAAGAGGTGCTTAGATTACCTAAAATATTACACGGAACCCACTGGGATTCTCATGTTGCCCACGTCCCACACCTCCCACCACATCCCACACAAACATCTCCCACAAGTGTGGCCCACCAACCTCAATGAACTTACACATCCTGGAGCCTTGCCACCAACCATAGACCACAGTTCACACTGTAGACCACACTCTCTCCCACTCAGTTCTGAGTGGTGTGTGCTGATTTAAAATGGCCTACATCCATTGCCACAACAGTACTCAGGACAACCTCCAACTATTTTTTTTCTCTCTTTTACTCTCATATTGAGTCCTGTTCTCCTGCCAGCTTTTAACTTTAGGTAAAGGTAATACATGATTGCGTCTAGGGAGGATATTGTTCCAGAGCTCCTGTATGATTTGTTGAGTTTTTAACACTTGCAGCAACAAGGTCCACACAAGCCAGATCAGAGGTTTAAATTTGGACTCCTACCTTTCAAAGGCAAAAAGGACCTGGGAGTCTGGGTGGATTGGGATACAGAAAAAGTCATCTTAGAGGTTTTATTTATTCCTGCTAGTTAGATACATGCCCCCAGGTTTTGAAATAAGCCCTGTCTCAGGAAGGGGGTAGGGCATTCATTGACAATTAAAAATTGATGGCTATTTATTTGGTATCCTATTTGACAGAAGAGAGGGTCTGTAAAGGACCTAATTTTAGATTTACCATCATCTCTCATTACCTGAGAGATTCAGGAAGAGGGAGGTTTGGAGTGACATGTTAGAACTGAATAGATGGCTCCCATATCAATTAAAAAGTTAATATTCTTACCTGTTATGATGAAGGTCACCCAGGACTCCTCCAGTTTGATGTACCATGGAGTTGTTCAAGGAGCCACTTTTTGCCCTGGGCCTCATCACTTCTCCCTGGTCATTGCCATAAGGGCCTGTGGTTATGCTTTGTCCCTGTTTTGGGTTTGGTGCACTTCTAAGACCAATGGCCTATTTTCCATCATAGGGCACAGGGACCAGGGGGCTACCTGTGGAGCTGTAGTTGTCTGGAGCAGTCTTTCTTCCAGTGACCTGGCTCTTCACTGTTGAAGCAGGATCTCAATGTTTTGGAGCCCAAGCCAGGATGGCCCTGAGGAGTAGGCCACTGCTAATACTGACTGCTATAAGGTGAGCCTTCTTCCTGTCCCTCCTTACATTTTCCTCCTTGGTGACCCTGTCACATTTGTTGAAGATGGAAAAAGCTGATTTTAAAAGAGAATTCCTTGTGGTTTAGGGCCCTAGTGCTAGCTTTTGAAGTTTCCTTCTAATATCTGGGGACTGGTTTCCTTCTTGAACATCACACAACTTGCAAGACACCTTCAAACCTTTGTTCTGATATAAAGCCATGAAGAGTTGGACACATGGAATTTTTGACTACTTCTCTTCCCTTTTACACAGAATGTCTTACTGTAAAATAAGGTTATAGTTTAGGTGCCATTGGGTGGCATCTTCAACATAGTCTTGTGGCCATGCAGTGTTAAAAGAGAAGATCAGTTTTTTTCTTCAACCCCTCATTGGACAAGATTGCCCAGTTCTAGAGACTGCACTCCAGTGGGGCATCTACTGGTATTCTAGAGGTCACGTCCATTGTTCTAGAGAAAAATGGAGAAGAGTTTGTCAGCCGACCTGGTATCCCATACTCTGGTCTGACTTAATTTTTACCCTCCAAACCTAAGGTCCCAAGTGGCTTAGGTCTTGGGAGACATTTGGAGTTACTGCTCTGCTTCCCAGTATCCTAAGAACACATAGGCCCATGCAGCTGAGCATCTCTGTGGCACACTAGGTCTTGGGGGATGTCCAGACCCAGTTCCAGACTGAAGCTACCAAGCCAAACTGCTTCCCTAGAAAAGGGACTGGCTTGAATCCTTTTATTTCTAATGGCCTTGAGGTGTTTAGAGAGGGGCCTAGGAAGAATATTAATGAGTTTCCACAGGATCAAGGATTGGAGATCTAGGACCTGATTGAGAGCCCTTCTGAGGGATGGGGGTTTTACAAACCATACATCCAGAAGCCAAAGTGAAAAAGTCTGATATTGGGGGAACCAAGATCCCTCTTGGCAGGTGAGGTAATGGAGGAAGAGGGATCATAAGGCTCCTAGGCTCTTAAGGAGGAGACAGATGACTGGACATGGCCATTGATGAGGGTCTCTTAAAGGGCCGGACAGGGGCTGTTCAGAAATGCTATTTCCCTATGGTGAACGGCAAAAGCACAGCCAGCGAACCTGAGTAAATTTCAGAGTGGCTGGAGGAGGTGTCATAGGAGATCATAGTCCTACTCTGATCAGAAGCATAAAGAGAGAACAGGGAAATCCCCGAGGAGACTGAAAAAGGAGAGGAAAAAGGGCAAGTGCTGTCTCCAGTTATTCATGAACAGGGGGACGTGATCAGAATTAGAAAGTAGTTTTAGGATGAGACAGATGTTTTGGCCACCTGTGCTCCTGTTGGACTTCTACTTAAATCAGGAAATGTCCCCAGTCAGGTTCTTTGATCAGAGCAGCATTGGGGCTGGCCCCTATCACCTCCAAAGAGGGAGTCAGAGCACTCCGAGTAAACTAAGATTATATCCTTTGGAAGGCGGACTGGAGACCCACTTGAAATGGCAAATAGACAGAGCAGGAGAGAAATACACCTAGATAGGCTTTGGTTAGAAGCCAAAAACTCACCTGTCTCATCAGGTAGAGGAGAAGGTTACCACAGACTCTCCTGGCTGGCTCACCAAAAAAAAAAATATATATATATATATATATATATATATATATATATATATATATATATATATATATATATGTTGCCAGACCTAATTTCCAGGTCCTGGGTTACATTGTAAAAAATAATTCAGAGACATACTACACTTATAAAAAAGTTTGAAAAGGATTTAAACAGGGAAAGTACAGACTCAGACATGAATGCGGACAAGCTCAAGGTAGATGCGGGTTCTTTCTCTACTGTTTTCTGGTTTTATTGACTGTTATTGGAGGTTAGAATCTACATTAATTGGAGCATTTAGGACAAAATGGGGAAAATTCATTGGGTAATTTGATCTCTAGGGGTTGTTGTTTGGTGTTGGCTTCTGGTTGCTGTCCATGAGCACTACAGGGCATGCTGACCAGCAGTAATTAGCCTCTGTCTACTGTCTATAAGCCCTGATGTGTGTTTACTCAATGAGGTGTCTATGAAAGCAGGTGGGTGTGGAGGCCCTTCCTGGTTTTCTTCTTATTCTGCTATGTGAGAATGCTGCAAGTTGCATTCTGATAATGCAGCTACTGAGTGGATGTTGTGAGCTGCCTTCTGCTAACTTATTTGTATGAATCAGCAGATGGTTATCTCAATATCTCTTCCCAAATGGTGATGTGTAGCTCATTAGGTTTTCTCCCCCTCCTTCTTTAAGTCCCTATTCTATCCTGCCTCACGGATCGCAAAAGTTCCTAAATTGTTTTCTAATGAATATAACGTAGGACTAGCCCAACTAATAGACACATTTACTGCCTCTTCTTGGGCATTATTTCTTCCACATAAATTTTTATGTTTATTTTATTTTAAAAAAAGAAATCCTGGAATTTTAATTTGGAGTGCATTGAATTCATATATTAATGCAGGAAATTGTGTTTTTTTAAAAAATGTTATATCCTTATCCAAATCTTTGATATAAAGTTTGATTTGTTTGTGGTTATTGCATGACTTTAAACAAGGTTATAGGATTTTCTTCTCTTTGACCCAAAGTTTCTCTTATTAAAATTTATTGATTTTATCTTACAGTTTTCTTACCTTTGTAAGTGGAACCTCTTCTCTCCTTTTCTAGTTTTTACTTCCTATGTTAGATACACTCTGTTTAATTTTTGTACACAAATTTACCTAGCTTGCTTATTTTCTTATTAATTATAGATATTTTTATCATAATTTAAAAGATTTTATAGGCTTGAGATCTTTCTCCTTATATAAATGAATTTATCTCATTTAGCAAATGTTGTTATGTATTGTGAAAATTTTGATTTTTACCCACAATAAAAAAATAAAAAAATAAAATAAATAAATAAAAAATAAAAAGATAAAAAAAATATATGCTATTCAAAACTTGTAATAAGAATAATAAATATGGCCTATCATAATGCTCTTAATTTGTATTTAGGTAAAACAAAATGTGTAGTAGTATGATAATAAATATTTATTAAATGCTTAATCTTAATATGTGCCTGGTTCTGTCTTAAGCTTGTTACATAAATGAATCTATCAAATCTTTACAACAAACCTCGGAATTGAAGTATTACCCAATTTACAGATGAATAAATTGAAGTTACATAGTTTGCCCAAGATCATGCTATAAGTAAATTTTGGAGCCAGAAATCTAACTGGCTCCAAACCCATTTTCTTAATGACTAGATCTACTACCACTTGAAAATTTTGGGTACCTCCTACATTCAGAGCCTTATGGGGCTTTCAAGGGAAAGGCAGCAGGAGCTAGTATTTCTTTGAGCATTGAGTTTCATACATGCAATTTTCTTTGAATTTCTCAGTAGTTCTGTATGTTAAGTACTGCAGCATTCATTTGGTGGAATAAGGAAAAACAAAATTCAAGGAAGTGAAGAATCTTGCAATGAAGTATCAGAGCTCTGTTCTGAGCTAGGATTTATCTCTACAGTTTCTGCACTTTCAAACATTGGGAAAACTAGAAGAGACACAAGACGTAATTTCTGACCTGGCATTTTACATTTTCTCTCACTCCTTGAAGCATCACAACTGAGGAGTGAAAAATATTCAAACAAGGCAAACACAATTAAGTGTCCACTCAGCATCAGAAATGGAATGATGTTAGGGAAACACAGAAGTGTTAAATATTGGAATAAAACAGATAACTTCCCTGAATTTAATGAGGTATGACATGACCTTGGAAGCATTGGTAGGATTGGGATGGGGCACAGCATGAAGGAGGTCATTCTAATGTGGGGAAATCAACTAGAGGGTAGAGTGGTGAATGAGCGGGCATGCCTCAAGAGTGGTGAGCTGTCCTATCTACTAGTATAAGACAGTTAATATGAGGGGCTCTGGAAATTACAGTATGTTCTTATAGACAGGCACTGAATGTCAGACGCTTGACTACTCTGTGAACGATATTGGATTTCTCTCTGTAGATAATAGGCATAAACTAGATAAGTTTGTTCATCGAATAAAATAAGAAATATTGACTTTTAGGGAATTTAATTTGGCCCATGCAAAAGGGTTGCCTTTGATGTTATTTTTGTTGCTATGATTATGATGAGGATCATGATAAGGGTGATGAAAAGGATGATGGAGATGGGATCTTATGTTTAGTAATGGTAGAAGGTGGCTTAAAATCAATTATTTATTGTGGATTACTTTGTAGCACTGTTTTAAGAACTTCATATTTATTAAATCATTAAATTCAAACAATTACTTTGTAAGTAGGTATTATCATTATCAATATTTTACAGAGAAGGAACTAAGGCACAGGAACTCTAATCAATTTCCTCAATACTATATTTTTCCATATTTTCAATTTATCCGGTGGAACAGGGAAGGCAGGGAGGAGTCAAACAAGTATGTGACTATAGCATTTTTATTCTCAAATTAATGGAGAACCAGGAGTCACACACTATCAGAATCTGAAGAGGTCTTCAGAGATTATGTAATCCACATCTTTCATGTTGTAGATGGGAACATGTAATCCTGGAGAATAAACTGATAAATAGCAGAGGGGCAGAAAATGCTAAGTCTCTTGTGCCTTGACACAAGGCTTTTACCAGATGTTTACATGGACTGGAAGTAGAACTTTCTATTTGAGAGACTATTAAGTGATTAAATTATTTTACAGAACCATGCATATTAAATGGGTAGATTCCCTAAAAAGGAAGGGAGAAAAATGATTGAGCAAAGCAGGCTGCATCATTTTTATAACATTGTGTTGGAGGGGAATTTTTAAATCGAGAACTTGACCACATCTCTTTATACAATTTCCACCTAGGCAAACAAATTTGAATGCCTGATAAGATATAATTCAGTAACTTTCTGAAAATTAGCTATTTTTTGAAAGGGTAGATAACTGAAAAACTGGTTGTTTTATAATAAATATATGTTTATCATTATATCATTTCTTCACTTCATGCTCAAAGTCACACAGTTTTGTGACAACATTCAAAATTGCATAATGCTCTGTAATTTTCATAGTTCTTTTCCACTTGTTGTCTTACACTGCAAGAGCTTTTGTGTCAGAGAATTTAAATATCCAATAATAGAAATATCTCCGTATTTAATTTTAGCAAATTTCATCTGTATAAGTAGGCCATATTTCTCATTCAACTAAAAGACACCCAGAAATAACAATGTGCTTTTGTTTCTTAAGAAATTTTCACTTTCACTAGTTTGAAGAAATTTACAGAGATGTTTTAATTTGTTCTTATCCCTTCTATGGTCAAGTGTTATGTATCTTCATTATTCTTTGATATGTTTTTGGATTTCTCCAAATTCTGTTGATTCTCAGTTGTTCAAGTATATTAATAAAAGAATTACAAGTCTGATCAGTCTAATAAGTAACCATAGGGGGTCTCTACTTTATGTTGGCCATGCTTCTGAACATAAGAGCTAACTGTGGTTTTGCATATCTAAGTATACAGGATATGCATATTAGAACATCTGGGAAGGGATAAAGCTGGCCATCAGGTGACCTAAATTGCCAATATAAAACAAAGGATTTTATCTTGGGTGGAATGACTACAAATGATCCTCCTGTTCTGAGCTGCATTTTCTTTCTTTTTCCTTCCTTTGATGTTGAAAATGCTTTTCTCTACATGTTGTCTTTATTATCTATATTAACATTTAAAAGCTCAAATATCCTTCTCTGACTACAAATATTTTCTCTCTACTGTGAGGGGTCTCCAGCCATCATCCAGCCATTCCTCCCCTCCACCCAGCCAAGTTGACAGTAGCACTGCTGAGATGCTATATTTAAACCTAATTCTTGGTATATCAGTATGACCTGCAGCATCTTGGATCATTAAGGATAAACATATATATATATATAGATAGATAGATAGATAGATAGATAGATAGATAGATAGATAGATAGATAATAATAATAATAATAATAAATAAGCAAATGTCACAAAGTCTTACTTGCTATAACCTTTCTCAACAGCTTCAGAAATATATCATCAAATAAAATACTTTGAATATCTCCTTATTTCCAGAAAGTGACATAATATAATGTTTAAGAGCACAACTTGAAAAGTTCATCTACACAGGTTTAAAACTTCTTGCTTACTGGACTTGTGAGCTTGGATCCATTACTTAACTCCTCAGTCCTTTACTTTTCTCATCTGAAAATGTGGAAAATAATATCTTCTTTGTAAAATTTATAGAATATGTAATAAATTAATATATGTAAAAATATAATAGTGCCTTCTTAGAAGGACTTAATAATTATTATTTACTGTTTTTTATATTCATATTATCATTAATTTTATTTATCCACTTCCATGTACATTTTTTTTGGAGGCACTGGAGATTGAACCTGGGATCTCATATATGGGTATGATGTGCTCAACACTGAGCTCTGCCAGCCACCCACTTCCATGTACAAATTTTTACCATTAAATTTTATTGATATATATTAATAAATGTACAATTCATCCAAAGGTATGAATTGTATTCATATTTTGGTATTTGCTATAATCACATAGTTGTGCATTCATCACTTCAATCATTATTATTTTCATTATTTCAATACTACTACTAATAAATAAAAAAACAGTCAAAGAAACAAGAAAATTCTTCACTATGTACTTTTGACACTAAACTTGATTTTTCTATTACTCTATTGGGGAATAAAACTTCTTTCCTGAGTCTAAAATTAAGTTTATTTTCTATATGTTAACATTGCACAATTCTACTGAAACTGGTGGTTAGTGAGTAGTTGCTTTAAAAATAACTAAATAACTAGTTAAGTTCTACAATTGCAGAACTTATGCTCATATAATTCTTTTTTTGTTGTTGTTTATAAAGTTACTTCATATCAATTTTTCTAATTACTTGTGAAAAATAATCTTGTGAAGTACACAAAGGAATTTTCAATGAGCCACACAGAGCGAGAGGTCTCATTAACAGTATGAACCATACTGCAAACTTTCCAAAGCCTGCTTTATGTCTATTAACAGAGCATGATTATTAATAAAGCCCTGTTCTACTCAAAATGATCAATTTAGACAAAATATTTTATATTTTTCCTACAATAAACTATTTGAAATTATCTTGTTAATTTAATCTTGACCATAAAAGAACTTTAAATTCACTAAAGCTTGGACTTTGTCTAATTCATCATTGTATAAATAATTTTTCAAAAAGTGTAGCCACTGGGTAATAAAAAGAATTTTGCTGAATGAATGAGTGATTTTGATGATCCTCAAGATGCCTTAAGTCTAAAAAATTGATTAGTACCATTTTAATTAGATAATATATTTCCAATTTTCTTCTGAATGATTTTTCTCACTACTTGTGTCATTTCAGCTAACTTGCTTGAGTCATCTCAAATTGTACTGGACCATAGAAAATAGAAATAATGTGACTGAATTTTTTCTCTTGGGACTTTCTCAGAACAAGACAGTCCAGATCCTCTGCTTTTTATTTTTCTTACATGTTACCTAGCTATTTGGTTGGGAAACTTACTTATTATGACTTCTATTACATGCAGTCAGCTAATTAACCACCCCAGAAACGTGCTTGGATTTTGAGAGCTCTTTCCACTATCTCTAACCGTCAATGAAATATGACCCTGTAAAGTATGGAGTCTTCAGCTTGAGAGACCACGAGAGGATCAAATGATGCAACTCAGAGTTCCCTGGGAGTTCATCTATGTGGGGTGAATATTGGGCAAGTGAAGTCAAAAGACAGGAGACAGCCAGACAGATTATTCTCTCTGATTTTAAGCCTTTCATTGATGGTTTTAATGTTTTAATGTGTGGTATGTACTTGCCTGCCTTTGTAAAGATACCACTTGAGACAAAATAACTCAGCAGTGTTTAATTTGAAGTTCTGGCTGGCTCTCTCACACTTTCCTTTGTATTGGTTCTCCCACATCTCAGCTTCACTTCTGTTTTCCCTCAGACTAGCTTGCCTGGAATTACATTTCTGAATGAGGCGTTAGCATACAAATTTGCCTCTGGTTTAGTTTTCTATGAAAACCAGTCCTCAACATGAATCATTAAGGGAATTTAAGAACATTCCTAACTCACAATAATTAGCTTTTTTAAAATTGCATATTCAATTGCTGGGCAAGAAGTTTAGTAAACTGAGGAATCTTGGGGGAAGAGGGTTCCCGCAAGTACAGAAGGCTAAACTTGGAAGAGATGAGCTAACACCTATTACTTGGCTTCAAAGTATAAAAGTTATTAAATTTAGCAAAAAATAAATAAATAAAAAACTTAAAAGCAGTTATGGAAAAGATAGAAACAATCACAAATGCAAATTCAAGTTAAAAACGAATTACATGTCCTCATATTCTATAAACTGTAGATTTTGTGACTAACCAGAATGTCTTTGTGTGTTTGTAAGCCACTATTATTGTACCTTAGTGAAGAGAACATTCAGAACTGAGCAGAACATCATTGTAAAGCCTATGCCCATAGTCTATATGGCATGTTGTCATGAAAGCCACTATGATATTTGTTCAGTAAATGCCTTTCCTAGCATACATAATGTATAGATAGTTATGGAGACAAAGAGAGGAAGGAGGGAGACAAAGAGGGAAGGAGGGAGGAAGGGAAAGCAAGAGAGAATGGAATAGTAACATTATTGCCAGTAGTGTTTGAAATATATTTACTAAACCCAAATCCAAATTTAAACATACAAATCCAAAATATTAACTAAGTAACATCCAATTAATGATTTAGCACAGAATTACATTGTGGTAGATCTTTTATCTGGACAAAGACTCTAAGGATTGTCTCTGTCAAAAGGAGGTTTATGGAGAATGAAAATTATCTCATAATTGAAGGAAGATATTTGACTATCTTTAGATACCATTCTGGGGAAAAATATGGAATAATTTTCTGATAAAATTTAACAAGATTAAGAACCTCTTTAAGTAATCTGCATTCAATCACTCAAACATATGTTTTACTTAGCAATTTAACCAGACATTCTTCTATTGTATCTACTGTAAAAATCTCATACAAATCTACATTTCACTTTTTCTCCTACAAAAGTGTCTATAAAGACAGAAATCATTTATCTGGCTTTTATGAAGACTTTTCTCTTGCTGGTAAGCTTGAAATAAAACTATGGCAGTTGTCATCAAGTTACATGAGTTTTTTTTTTACTTTACCATTTGTCTCTCTAGCTGAGAGTTTGATACTGAAAATCTTTTTAATCCTCTGAGTTTCAGTTTGCTCATCAGTAAAATAAAAATTAGATCATTATTTCAAAACTAGCATAAATGGCTGCTTTCTCTAAGAAAAAATTGTGAATTTATCACAAATATTTGTTTTAATTGAAATCCTTCTTTGTTATAATGTTTTTAATGCTATTATAATTAATTATTTAATTTATTATTTGAAAATATTTTTCAATTCTTTGGATATTCCAAGACATATGTATGTTCCATAAGAAATTGAAAGTGTGTAATTTTCATTTTGGTGGTAATAGAAAAAATTAATTTAAGCATACTCTGGATCAAGTAATGTCAGTACCTGTGTTTGCCTTTGTGCTTACAATCTCCTTGGCTCTAAGTAGTTAGCCTAAGTGGAGATTTCACAACTGGCACTGAACTTTTCCCTGGGATGTCCAGACTTACCAGACATTTCAATGTAGCCAGAAATACTGGTCACCTGACACTATCCCATTTTATGTCTATTGTTTGAGCATAATTATTAGTAGCACTCCCTCTTACAGTCAATGTTGCTCAAGTTGGACAATAAATTATATGACTAACTTGCTTTTAACTATAACATTTCATTGCTATGTAAAGAGGTATTGCAGTATACCATATGCATAATAAGTGTTACTATAATTATTAAAATATTGTGATTTCTAAAGTGATCCAATTGAAATCACTTTAGGAAAACCCTCCCAATTTTCTTATTATTATTTCTTTAAAAGTATGTTTATTGTTTAGACTCTATATAAATAATTTTTGACCTTTAAATTGTTGTATTGCATACACAAAAGCATGGGATGAGTTCAGAAATATGGCTCTGAATTTCTGATGTTCCATTTTTTATTTTAATGAGAAATACAGGAAGAATAATAAGTCTTATGGGCCTTTTAGGACTGGAATGATTGGTATTAGTGTAGCTTATGTGTTTGGAGACACATTCATGAAAGCAAAGTATAAGTAGGTGAGAAAGATGGGTTCCAGTTAGCAAGCTATAAGTAAAATCCAAAGGAAAAAAAACTAAAAGAAAAGTGTAAAAGATATTAACAAGGAAAGAATGACAAAAAAATTCAGAAAACAATGTAAGAAATGCAGATAAGGAAAGAAAAGCAGTTCAAAATAAATTATAATATTAATGTACTGATGCTAGTGGCTATGTTAATTTTTTCTTATACAGTTTTGCTTTAATATATTTGGGATAAGGCAAACACCACTTGAATAGGGTGTATAATGAGTATCATATGTCTTTCAGATCATTTGCTTGGCAATCAAAACTGGTTTCTGGCACCACAATTTCCTCCAGGCACTCTTCTCTTTTTTTTTTTTTTAAGTTCAATTTTTTATGTTCAATTATAAAATAAGCAATGAGATTGACCATTAAACAATATAATATTTTCTATTTGATCTGCACATATTGAGAATAAGAAAATAAAAATTAATGTTGTGGTTATTTAAAGTTGATTTAATGAATTAATATATACTTATATATATTATAATGCATACCTTCTTCACAAATCAAAGTATTCTTCTGGAAACAATTTTTAGAAGAAAATGTTAAAATTATAATAAAAAGCAGAATGAAAAAGTATGCATCATTCACAATTAATAATAGCACATGGTATTATTCCATGTTAATATTATGTGGGAGGGTGTGGGGTGTGTGGGAGGTATGGGGATGGGCATGTGGGAATCCCTATAACTTTAATGTAACATTTATGTAATCTAAGTATCTTTTAAATAAATAAATAAATAAATAAATAAATAAATAAATAAATAAATAAATAACTTGCGTTGGCACTCTTGTCCTCAAGGCATTCTTCATCTCCAAGTTTCTCAGTGTGTAGTTCAGAGGGTTGAACAAGGGGACAATGATGGTGTAGAAAAGAGAAAACACTTTGTCTTCTGGAAAAGTTGTGGCTGGTCTAATGTAAATAAAGAGAACAGGCACAAAGAACAGGACCACAACTGTTATGTGAGAACTGCAAGTGGAAAGAGCTTTGCTGTGACTTTCTGCAGGGTAAATCCTGATGGTGTATAATTTCAAAATGTAAGAAATCATCAAAACCACAAAGGTCACCAAACCCATCATGCCTGAACTGGCAACGACCAAGATTCCCACTATGCATGTATCAGTGCAGGCCAGATTCAGCAAAGGATACACATCACAGAAGTAGTGATCTATCTCTGGGCAACAGAAGGGTAAATTGAGAGCGAGGAGACACTGGACAAAGGAATGCAGAAATGCCCCAGCACAGCAATCAATGACCAGGACCTCACACCTTTGCCTGCGCATGATGACAGTGCAGTGCAGGGGCTTGTAGATGACCATGTAATGATCACAGGCCATCACTGTAAGGATGAAGACCTTGATGCCACCAAAGAAGTGCATGGTAAAGAGCTGTGCTATGCAGCTATTGTAAGAAATTGTGTTTTTTTCTGTCAGCAACTCTGTAATTAACTTGGGTGTCACTGTTGAGATATGATATAAGTCTGAGAGAGCAAGGTAATTTATAAAGAAATACATGGGTTGGTCAAGGAGCTGACTGCATGTGACAGATCATTATGAGAAAGTTTCCTGTCCAACTAGCTTTGTAACAAAAAAATAATAATAGAAAGCACAAATATTTAATTTTCTTTTTCTGGGAAAGTCACAATAGAATAAATTCAGTCATATTATAGGCAGCTTCCATAGTCTAATGCAGTTAATGCTCACAAGGGTTGCATGAAAAAAAAGGATATGTCAACATCAGAAATATTGATAAGCATAGTGTGAATGAGAGTTCATATTATAGAAATAAATTCTTTTATTTAATCATCCATCCTGACTATAATTAAAAGTAATTAATTCTAAACTTTATATGAATAGGCTGACCATATAAAATAGACTATTTTGGAAAGAGAAAGATTTTAATAGTTGCACTTCTTTAGGGAATGAAACAAAATGTGCATCCACTCTGCAGATAGGGTGCAAAGGCAAGCTTAGTTGGATTCATTACTTGTCCTGGACTAACTTCCTTCCTGATATACAGGTCTAGTGTGAAATGAGTGTGGTGAGTTTAACAAGTAGAGGATAGTATCCTGTTTTATTTAAAACTTTGATATTTTGTTTATTGTGGGATTTTGCATTAATTTTAAAGATTGCACCAAATATTATTTATCTTGATTTTTAGGTTGTTTACTCTCAATGTGAGTATCTCTTTGGCCTCATCCGAGGTCCTAATCCTGTATTAAAAAACATTATGTGTTTAACAATATTATGGAGAATAATTAAAAAATGATAGCATGAGACTCATAAGTGGCTGTGATATCTCTTGATTTAAAAAATAGATTAAATAATAATATTTTTTTCTTTTTTTTATTATGGGTAAAAATCAAAATTTTCACAATACATACAAACATTTGCAAAATGATATATAAATATATATGCATATATGTGTATTTGCTTACAAAAATGTTGTTTATATATATATATATATATATACATATATTTTAAGAGGTGCTTAGATTACCCAAAATATTACACAGAACCCACTGGGATTCCCATGTTGTCCACCTCCCACACCTCCCATCACATCCCACACAAACATCTCCCACAGTCTGGCCCACCACCCTCAATTAACTTACACATCCTGGAGCCTTGCCACCAACCACAGACCACAGTTCACAGTGTAGACCACACTCTCTCCCACTCAGTTCTGAGTGGTGTGTGCTGATTTAAAATGGCCTACATCCATTGCCACAACAGTACTCAGGACAACCTCCAACTCCCAAAGAAGCCCCTGTATTTCAACTGCTCATCCCCTCCCTATCCCAAAAGTGTCAAGTGTCCACTGGCTCCACCTCATTGTTATAATTTCTTGCATTGCTAGAATCACCATATGTGAACAAGAGAATACCATCAAGTCCACTCTAGTCCATAGTTCTTCCCCCAATCCTGAGGGGACTGGGATGGTGATGTCCACTCCAACTCCAAGTGAGAGAGGGCTTATATCCCATGGATATGGTGGGTGGGATGATCCTGCCTGCAGATGCAGACCCTCTCCATTCCCTGGGATGGCCATTTCCCATCGTTGTCTCCTCACCAGGTGACTTGGATGAGTCCATTGAGCTGTAGGGTAGGAGTTGCAGCTCCACCTAGATTTCATGAACACCTGGCACATAGGTAGGTGGGAGGCTCCAGTCTCTGGAAGTATACCTAAAAATTCCAGCATCGCATATAGGTTTGAATAGAAGGGACTGGTGAACCATGTGCAGGGAGGACTTATTTGAGTCTAATTCTGTCACTCTCAGGAGCACAGATTCCAAAATAGAACCCACTGAATATTTTTATACATAAAATTGAGAAAAAAAGGCTCCCTACAAGGTGAGGCTAGAACAATGCGCACATCCATGAATGGCTCTTAGAATCCATTGAACGTAAATTATTTATTATTTTAATAAAGGATTACATGGGTTAATGAAAATTTTGTGATTTCCCTATTTCTCTTATTATTAAGTGTGACTGAATTATTTATTTTAGAAATAATGATTTCATAAATCATCCCAAGATTATTTTTCAGAATATAGCATATATTCTTAGTCTTTCTATAATCAGATAAACCATAGAAGTTATTTTATAAAATTAACCTGAGTTTATATCACTGTTGCATTCAATTCTAATTAATTTGTCAATTTGTGTTCATAGATATGAGCACACCTTTTCTCATTTCCCAGAGTTTAAAATCATTTTAATACTTTGTTCATAAGGCCCTTGAGGAACATGATTCTTACAGGAAGCAATGGTATAAAATGCACTGAGAAAACTCTCATTAATTAAGGAGTCAGGATTGTTTGAAACACACTTTCTATCTGATGTTAAGTAGATTATATACTGACAAAAAAGGCAAATAAATAGATGACTCACTGGCTCCTTTGTTTCCTTTAGTTTAATGTTATTCCTGGCAGCTCCCATCTTAATATCACATACCCTTAGAATTCATAGGTATCTTATGAAATTAGAACTTACATTTCTATTACCTGCATTTTGTTTTCAATTTTTTGTTGTTGTTATTAAGAATAGATTCCCAAGATCCTGAAATTGATGTTTAGGTTACTTCGAGAGCTTGATAACAGGAGCTATAAGCAATTGTTTTACTAACACAAATTCACTTGGTATGTCTACAGCCAGGTTTCTTCACTTCATCATAATCACTCCTATTCTTAACCTGTTCACTAAAATAATAACACACTTGCCTTCTGTATGACACATGGGGCTTTCCAAAAGCACAAATCAACTGCATGAAATAAGAGCTTCAAAATGTTGAGAGCAAAATAAAGACAAAATAATTTATTTATTCAAAATAGTATTTTGAGTTTCTACTACATGAATGCACCTTGCTAGGCAGAAGGAACAGACTTTCAGACCAGGTATGGAACTTTTGTTACACACAGTGGTTACATTAAAAAACACAAAAGAGAAATAAAATAGATTCTGATTATTTTGCCTGCTCAATTTTAGCATCAAATAGGAGGATATTGCATAAATATTCTCTATTTGTTAAAAATATTCACACAGGAAATTTATGAAATACCAATAGAAATCTAAAACTTGTATTTCTTAGTGGATTCAATCATCCTGTCTCTCCTAACTCTGCACAAAAGCCTCTATCAACATCTTGGAAGGTACAGCCAATGTGCATATGTAGGAAACATTAACCCCAATATATTATATCCTAACAGGATCTCAATCTTCCTTCTTACAAAGTATTTAGATTAGAATCTGTATTTTAAATTGTAAGCCAACTCTGCTATTTATTAATTATTAAAGCTTGGGATTCAGTTCTCCCCTATATTCTTAAAACAATAGTTTTGTTAATAATTGCAATTCATTCCCACATATCATGGCAGATTAGTATCTCTAAAATATTGGTTCCTTTTATTACAACCATGCTCAAAAGACAGCATTTGCTTCTCCATATCTAGCAAGCTTTCCTTGGCTCTTTAAAACTGTAGAAATCTTTTCTCCTTTAACACTCACTAAAATACTTTCAAACATCCCATCATTCACACTTTGGACAGCCAAGAAATTCATTCTTAATTTGTTTCTCCAAGGCAGTTCTTCAGACACTCAACAACAGCACCTTGATTTCTTCTTACCATTCATAATTTGGCCTAATAGTCAGTATACAGATTTTGGATTCAGACAAGAGACCAGAAAAGAGTCATGGTCATATATCTAGGGCAAGATAATAAATTTACCTGACACTCATATCTTATCGTTTAATTTATGCATTTCTAATATCAATGTCCCACATTTGTATATATTATTAGGCACATAGTTTACAACAGGAATTAATGTTTTCTTTTTCTTTGTCTTTCCTTCCATTGCTGTGTATACATTACATATCTGATATATAGTGACCAAAATAATAAATAAAAGTACATTGAAGACTTAAAATTATAATAAAAATGAAAGTTATTACAGTTCAAATCAAATAGTGGTAATAATAGTGAATATTTATTTAGATGCTTACCACCTCCTAAATGCAACTGCCATCATTTTACACTTAGTGACTTATATAATACTTAAAATCTTTTTAGCCTGTTTTGCAAATGAGAGAATCAAATAGTCTTTACATTTTGGGTAAATGCTGATAGATATACAATGGCTATATTTAAGGTGTATTTTAATTCTTTTCTTACTGTCTGGATATTGGAAATTAATTTTTCAGTAACAAATCTTTCTTGAAATTATTCTAGGAACATATTTCTTGTATGTTTTCCTGCAACCCAGGTTTTTTCACCCAAGACATTTCTCTCCATACAGCTTTGAAGTAGTCTCCAGTCACTCAGAAGAATTAATCTTATTTCCTCTCTCTTTACTGTTCACATTATTCTTTTCTTCTCCCATTAAATCTATTCCACATTGATTTCTAACTTAAGGTGTTCTAAACCCATAACATTCTATACCATTAATTCACCCTGTATACATAACATCTATAGAAGAGAAAAAAAGGATGGAAGAATGCAATGAATTTATACTCTGCTTCATTTCCCTAAATTCTTTTGAATTGTGCTTCTTTTTTCCTATTTATATATTTCTCTTTTGCTTAAAATCATATCAGTCATTTGATTTATCTATCAATTTACTTTTCTCTTCTACACCCCATATGTGACACTGAATAGAATTGCTATTATTTCCTTCAAGAATTTCCCAAAATCATAAAAACACCTGCTTCTATTTGACATCTTCTGAAGAATATGGAACTAATCATTTACTGCACTTTACTTAGATAATGATAAGTTATTATTAAAGATGTTTGTTATTTTTAGGATTAAATAAGATAAATATGCCTGGACAGAGTTCTTTTTTAAGTAATGCTTCCATTATTTGTTAGGGTAGCTTTTGTCTATTATTTTATTTTTTGAAGTTGAATTAAATTTTTTTTAAAAGTTCACAAAAGCTCAAAGGAAAAAGAGAAAATGCACATTTCAAAAGAAATATAAGTACTTATAGAGAAAAATTCAATTATCTTGTACATGAAAACTTTTATCTTCTAATTGAAAGTAATACTCATTTCTTATAGGTTAGTTAGAGTTTTACTTACCAGGCAAAGAACTCAGATAAATTCATTTAACTCTAATTAAATGTAGTTTTCAGTGTTTAGAATACAGTCAGGATAAATTTTTACCTTCAGTTCTAAAGACTAATGAATTTCACCATACTTTGAAGCTGTCCTGGTGTAGGACTTCCCTGTTTTTGTCTGCAGAGAGAAGGAGTCTCTCCTGATTTTGCAATATCATTACTGGTATTTATGTTGGTATTTTTTTTCTGAAACCTAAAGTTGCATATAAATTGTAGTCTCAGGGGTGGAAATATACTTTTACATTTTCTGCTTAGTTTCCAATTGGCATTTAAAGTGGATTATCTGGGAGATTATAACACCAAAACTCTTTCTCACTTCTTCAGTGGACTGAAAAATCTTCCAAAAGAAAGGTTGGTCAAATGTGGAGTTTAAAATGGTAAAAATCATCTCATGTCCTTAAAAAGTAATTATGCCAAAGGTGATAATCCTTTATACCCTGTGAAGTTTGAACACAAACCAAGGGTTCATTTCATTTGATATTGTGAAGCCACAAAACTTGTACTTCATGTTGTAAAAAATTCTAAAGTTCAGGGTCTGTGCTGAGACAAAATGGATAATGTCAAAGAAGTCTCATTTCAACTACTTATCCAGGTTCTTTGATATTAGACTTGCCATTCCTTGATGGTGAATCCATATATTGCATATGTTATTTGGCAAAGATTTCCCTGTTCCTGAATTTCTTAAACTGAATCATTGGTAACCATCATGCCAGCATATAAGGGACCAATACCACCAACTCCTACAACAATGAGGACCCCACTGCACTCAGACTTGAGGGAAACCAAAATCTAAAATTTCATACAGTAGGTCTGCTTCCTAGGCAACTTTTGATAGTAATTATTTTAACCTATGTTTCCTCAAAAATGGAAATTGAGTAAAAGCTTATTCTCCAATGAAATAAAATGAAAATAAGGCAATGAAGAGGAGAGAAAAAATATATAATGGAGTGCATTTTCCAACTGGCCTCTGTAAGGCAATAGGATGTTTCCTCCATCTTGCTTGATTGTCTTTGAGCATCTGTATAAATTTCTATGTCTCAGACAAACTATTTGGAAGGAGAGGAGAGAAGAATTTTCTACTGGTTCCAATTTCCATAAGTCAGAGTTTTCTCTACAGTCCTAAAATCCTCTCACATCTGTTTTTATATGCAGGGCACTAAACCACCATATCATCTGTGCTAACTGAGATGAAATGAAGGAAAATGATGGAGTTTTGGGATTTTCAATAACTTTGGAGTCTGAATGCTAAAGATAAATATATAATCATAAGCATTGTTTCATTGCCTGACATTGGCAACAGAAGCATGATGTAAAGGATATACTGGTCATATTTGGCCTAAAAGCAACTTAAGGCATACCATAAAAGCCAGCAGTCTCCATAGCTCTGTTGGAGCTATATTGTCCAGAATCCAAAAATTAGACCATGCTCAAAATCAGACCCAGAATTGGACGTTAGGGTAGCAGAACTCTAAAGGAGAATGAATACACAGCTTCTAGAATTTCTTATGTCAACAGAGCGCTGGAAAAATGGAATCCTGAAATAGTGGCATTACAGATTGAGTTTGAGAATTGTGAACACTCAAATTCCCTGAAACCTCTAGATGAACAAAATAAGTCCCCTCTTTTTTTCCAGAGGAGAAGTGAGTGTATTTGTTTGGAGGCGATAGAATAAACTCATCTGAAGCTCTTTCTTTGGGAAATGATGCTTATTTTCTTAAGATTTGATTTATTCTCATCATACCTCATTGCTTTATGGCCAATAGTAAGGGTCAGGTCTCAGCACAGCTCCAGTGGAGGTCAACACATTTCAAGAATAAAAGTTGAGACATTTCACTACAGTTTATTATGTATTGTTCTATTTCTAGCTATTGTGATGTAAATATCCCCCACCAGGGGATATTAGTGGATGATTAATATACAACTGAATTATTTTGTCTTTCTTAAATTCAAGTTGATTTTCTCAAATTTTTCATTCAGTAATTCTTTTCAACTTCCAGAATTCCACTGATATGTACATGTTAATTCTTCCCTGTAGCTGTGAAACTACAAAAAATATTTCTTTAATATTTTACATTGACTTCTGAGTCAATTTTGCAGGTGACTGTATAATTCATTAATTTTTATCAGTACAATATCTTCTTTTCAAAATACTGAGTTTTATCATTTTAATTGTAAGTATATATTTTAAAATATTAAATATATGTGTGTTTGTGAGTGTGTTTATATATATATATATATATATATATAATTATTTTTCCATTTCTGTAACTATCTATTTATATATAGAGAGAGATAAATTCAAAACGCAAAATAAGATGAACTTCTTTATACCACAAAACCGCTTAAGAAATAAAACATTACCAGTACCTTTATAGTGTCTTGAAAGCTCTTTCCCCACTGTACCCCTCCCTCCAACTCAAAGGTAACTAATTCCTGAATTGTGCATTAATAAATCTCATATTTAACTTTACATCGATAGAGTCAATATATATATCAATCAATATATTTTCTAATTTTACTTGTTTTTGACATTAAATCTACTATTAATGATGTCTTTCCCTCAAAATTATATTTTTGAGTTTCATTTATCTGATGTATATATTTACTTAACTCATTTTCTTCTGCAGCATTTCTTTGTATGAGTAATATACAATTTATTTATCCATTCTTCTATTATTGAACAATTTATTTGTCTCCCATTTTCTTTCCTTTCTTTATTTTTATTATTTATTTTTAGTAATATAAACAAGGCTACTAAGAACATTTTTGAAATTATCTCTGTGGAAATCTTTAAAACTATCTATTGATGTATATAAATAGTTTTTAATTTGCACAGCCATAGGAAATGTGTACATTCAAATTAAGATTTAATACTTCTCCAATCAGGTGGTAAAATTTCCACTCTCATGAGCAATACATGAGCATTTCCATTACCTCATATCCTTGCCACCACATGGTCTTCTGTACCTGTAAATTTTGCCAGACTAGTGAGGGTTAAATTTTATTACATTTTGATTTGAATGTTTATTTCTATTATTACTAATCATCTTTTCAGATGTTTATGGGTGATTTGGATTTTTCTCTCCTGTTAAAGTCTGTTTCCATTTTTGGCCATTTTTTTTTTCAAATGGTTTGTTTACCTTTTATCTCATTGGGATTGTTTATATATTTTCAATACCAATCCTTAGTAAGTCATAAGCTTCCAGTTTATGTATTTTTCCCTTCACTTTAGGATGATTTTTTAATAAACAAAGTTCTTAATTTGAAACATTAAAATCTGCATTTTTGTGGTTATCTTTTGTTTCATTTAAGGACGACTTCACAATAATAGCAGGATAATTGCATCAGTTATATTTTTTTTCAAAAGGTAAGTTTTCTGTTTACCTTTAAATATATGATCTGTTAGGAAATGATTTGTTATATGGTGTGAGATGAGACTAAATTTCTTTTTCTTCTATCCTGTAAGAAAATGTCTTGTTCTAGCATGAATAATTGATTTATTATTGGCTATTGTTCCACCACTAAACTGCAATTTCTCTTGTGTCATATATCACGATCATGCATGAATATGTTCCTGTGCTATTTTTGTTAGACTAAATAGACTAAGTTTTTCTATTCTTGTGCTAATACGACATTGTTTTACTCATATATTTTATAATAAATGATGAGATTTGTGAGGACTAATCTACCTCCCTTCTCTTTATCCATCTGGTTTGTCATGGCTTTAATGCACTTTGATATTCTACATATATTTACAAAAAACTCAGTGAATTCCCTGAGGAATATTTCTCTGATATTAATTGTAATTGCACTGAATATTTAAGCCAACTTATGGAAAAAATGCCTTCTATTCAATATAATATCTCCTTATCTAAGAAGAAAGTACAGCAGCTCCCTATTTCCTTAAGTCACTCTTATGTCTTTAAAAAAGTTTATAATTTTATATATATACTCTGACATTCTCTTATGAGTACTTTACGTTTTTGTTTTCTGCTATACATTGCATTTTGTAAAGATTTATTTTCTGCTGACTGCTCATTTATAGAAACTGTTGTCCAGTAAACACTTACTGCCCTATGCACACAGAAATCAATTTCATGACTTGGGCTTTTAAGAAAGATCTTTATTGCAAGATCAACCATCAAGGAAAGAGGTGGTAAGACTCAAGGTTCAAATGTGTCCCCTGACTTGAGGGCTAAGGGAAATTTTATTAGGCTAGGAGGTGGGTGTTTTTACGTGGAAGGTTAGCTTGGCGTGGTTTGATTGGTCAGGCACAGATTTGTCCATATATGGTAAGGAAAGCTCCAGACCAAATTTCCTTTGTTGAAAGATCTCTTGCATTGGATTTGATTATGATGCCTCCTAATTAAAGCAACTTTGGTTCTGAAGGAGAAGATTTTTTGTTGGTGTCTTGGAGGTCATCTAAGGTTGCCAGTCTATATTTCTGTGCATGCTCAGGTTATATAACTTTCACTTGGCCGCCTGAAAAACAAGCTCAAGAAAAAAGTTACAGACAGGAAAAGTTACAAAAGTTACAGATAAGCAAAAATGATATGATCTGGTTCTGGGCAGTTTTAAACTGAAATTGACTTTTGAATATTAGTACTATTTCTTAAAACTTTAAATAGTCACTTCATAATTCCTTTTTTAAAATACTTTTTTTAAAATTTTTTAAAAGTTACTTAGATTACATAAATGTTACACAAAAAATATAGGAATTCCCATATGCCCCATTCCCCACACTTCCCTCACCCTCCCACATAAACAACATCATCCATTAGTGTGGCACATTCATTGCAAATGATAAACTCATCCTGGAGCATTGCCACTGAGCATGGGCCATAGTTCACATTGTAGTCTACACTCTCTCCCACACAGTTCTGCAGGGTATGTGATGATATAAAATGGCCTAAATCCATCATTACAATGCCATTCAGGATGATTCCCAAGTCCTGAACGAGGCCATGTATTGCGACTTTTTTTCCCTCTCCCTGCCCCCAGAGTCTCCAGGGGCCACTGGATCCACATAAATGTTGTATTTTTTTCCATTGCTTGAATCACAATATGTCTAAGTAGAATACCAGTAAGCTCACTCTAGTCCATAGTTCTTTCCCTAATCCTGAGGAATCTGGGATGGTGAAATTCACTCCACTTCTAATTGAAAAGGGGCTTATATCCTATGGGAAATATGGATGGGACTACCTTGCTTGTATTTACAAACTCTCTCTGTTTCTTGGGATGGTCGTTGTCCATCATCATGTCCTTGTTAGATGTCCTGGGTGAGTACATTGAGCTGTAGAGTAGGTGTTGCAACTTTGCTGAGATACTGGGCTCAACTGGCACATGGACAGCCCAAAGACTCCAGTCTATTGGATGGACACCTACAAACTCCAGTACCAAATATAGATTTAAATAGAAGGGACAGATGAGCCATGTGTAGGGAAGACATAAATGAGTCCAACTTTGTCACTCTCAGGAGCACAAACTCCAAAGTAGAACCCACTGGCAAGGCACCAAATTCCAGAAATATCTGCCCTGACCAAAGGACCTGGGTGTCTCCAGAGCCCACGGGAACCCCACTATTTGGGGTAGTATCCCCTTTGGCAGCTTATGAGATCTTGCTGAGATGTGCATAACATTACCACTGGGATAACCTCCTGACCCACTTTGAAATCTCTAACCATATAAACTTATTTGTCTTTACTTTTCCACCCTTTTATTCGAGGGCTTTTTTCAGTTGCATTGCCAGTTGATGCTTGGTTGTAATCCCTCAGTGCCAGGGAAGCTCTTCCCTGGGAGTCATGTCTCATGTTGGTGGGAAGATAATGCATTTATATGCTGAATTTGGCTTAGAAAGAGGCCACATTTGAATAACAAGGAGACTCTCAGGAGGCAACTCTTAGGCACCCCACAACAATAGGCTAAGTTTCAATTTCAAGAGAAAAGGATCATAAGCATAGTTTTCAATATTAAGGACCTTTCAGTGGAACAACTTGCTTTACAGTCATTGCCCCTGCACTTGGGGGACTGTTGCTGCTCCATTAGAGAATGTGGCAGAGCTGTCCAGGATGGGAGTTCAATATTCTCTCAATTATTGTGAGTCTCTACCCACTGTGACAATGCCCCACGAACATTTGAACATTTATATACCCTATATGTATGCCCAGGTAAACTTCCTCCCATGTGACCCCCATCACTGATGATCCTCCCTTGCCTCAGTTGTAACCCTTTTATGATCCAAAGCTTGTTCAAAAACAAAGTCATTAAAATAGCCAAATACAATTAATAGGAAAATGAAACAATGATAAGTTTAAAAACCCACAATAAAAATAAATAAAAAATAAATAAAAAATAGAAAAAAATATAAAAGAAAATAAAAACCACTGCCTTAGGGGAAAAAAATACATAAAACTTTAAAAAAACTAAAAATAAAATAAACTGAAAAGATTGGGATATTAAAAATAATGAAAAATATATTTTTTTAAATTTTGACAGTTTGCCTTTCATCACCATAATATCTGATGTCCTATCTGTACACTGGCATTTTTTTCCATTTATTCCCCAGCTTCTTACCATTTATCATTTTGTTTTCAAAGAAGTTTTAGGTTATAGCAAAGTCACATAAAGTATACAGGGGACTGTCAATATACACAAAATCCTTCTCTTTTCCTCCTTCTCTTATTAATACCTTTTTATATGTGGATGGATCCTTTGTTATAACTGATATACAAATAAAGATACATAGCTACTAAACATGGTCAATGGTTTACATTATGGTTTTCATTTTAGGTAGCACACTTTTATAAATATTGATGATATTTAACATGGCCTATGTCCATCATTGTAAGATCATGTAGAACATTTCCATTGCCCACTAAATACCCTTGTTCAATTTATTCTATTCCTCCCTCCCTGTTACCTCAGGGCTCATAGCAAATCCCTGGCTTCACTCCTTGGATGACAAGATTCATAGTTACATGCAACAACACTGAGGTCTTGACACACTGGTTTGTCGTCCCCTATTAGGAACCACCCATGCTCTCCAGAGACTCACACCTGTCTATTTATGAAAAAATCAGTCTTCCTGAGGATGGGAGTCTAACTCCTTCCCTCTCATTATATGGGACTCCATCCACAGATATAACACATTATGACAAAATGATCACTCACACACTCCTTAGAAGACTGCTCTAGGTGCACCTTACCCGAAAGCCCCCCATCCAACACCCTAAACCAGTAACCCTTCCTTGTCATATTGTCATAAGAGCATTCCCAACTTTGTACTTTCAACCACTTATCTGAAATTCCCCAGTGTTCACCTGGTCCATCTCCCAAACCTCCCCCCAGTTTCCTGGGCCTCCAACCCATCCTCCCCAAGCTACCCACTTGTAAAACCTACACCACCCAACCCAATATCTCTACCCTCCTGTCATATCCCTTCAATAAATAATTATTCACTTTCACCTTACCATACATTACTTTCATATGGGTGTTGGTTCAAAACCTCCTCCCTTTCTATTTCCTGTAAACCTATATTCCAGTCAATAGCTTTCTGAGTCTGCTCAATTTGCTTAATTCATATCAGTGAGGTCATATACTGTTCATCCTTCAATGCCTGACTTGCTTCACTCAACATAAGGTCCTCAAGATTCATCCATGTTATCCCTTGTGTTAACATTGTTTTCCTTCTTAAAGCTGAGTAATATTCCTTTGTATGTACCACATTTTGTTTATTCATTCATCCATTGATGGGCATTTGGTTTGATGTGCATTTTGGCAATAGTGAATTATGCTGCTATAAACATTAGTGTGAGTATATGTATTGGTGTCTTTGCTTTCAGGTCTTCTGGGTATATACCCAGCAGTGGAATTGCTGTATCATATGAATGTTTCATAGTTATTTTTTTGAGGAACCGCCAAACTGTCCTCCACAATGGCTGCACTATTCGACATTCCCACCAACAATGGATGAAGTTTCCCATTCTTCCACATGCTCTCCAACACATATATTCCTCTTTTTTTTTTTAAATAGCCGCTAGTCTAATGGGTATAAGATGTTATCTCACTGTAGTTTTGATTTCCATTTCCCTAATAGCTAGTAATGTTGAGCATCTTTTCATGTGCTTTTTAGCCATTTCTATGTCTTCCTTGGAGAAGCGTCTTTTCAGGTCGCTTGACCATTTTTTAAATGGGTTGTTTCTCTTTTTATTTTTGAGGTGTAGGATTTCTTTATATATGCTGGATATTAGGTTCCTATCAGCTATATGGTTACTAAATATTTTCTCCCATTGGGTAAGCTGCCTTTTTACTTTCTTGACAACATTCTTTGAGTTGTAATGTTTTCAATTTTGAGGAGATCCTATTTATCAATTTTTTTCTTTCACTACTTGTGATTTCATGAAACCATTTCCTATTACAAGGTCCTGCAGATGCTTCCCTACGTAATCTTTCAAGGTCTTCATGGTCTTGGCTCTTATATTTTGATCTTTGATCCATCTTGAGTAGATTTTTGTATAAGGTGTGTGATGTTGTTCCTCTCTCATTCTTTGCATATGGATATCCAGTTCTCCCAGCACCATTTGTGAAGAGGCCATTTTCTCCCAGTTGAGTGGGCTTGGAGGCCTTGTCAAATATTAGATGACTGTATATGTGAGGATCTATATCACAACTGTCAATTCAGTTCCATTGGTTGGTATGTCTATCCTTGTGTCAATACCATGCAGTTTTGACCACTGTATATTTGTAGTATATTTTAACTTCAGGTAGTGTGATACCTCCAATTTCATTTTTCTTTTTCAATATGTCTCTTGCTATTTGGGACTCTTACCCTTCCAAATAAATTTTGTAGTTAGTTTTTTCCAATTCATTAAATAGTACTCTGTTGATTTTTATTGGGACTGCATTAAGTCTGTAGATTAGTTTGGGTAGGATAGAAATCTTAATGAACTTTAGTCTTTCTATCCATAAACGGGGAATATTCTTCCATTTGTTTAAGTCTTCTTTGATTTCCTTTAAGTGTTGTTTAGTTTTCTGTATATAAGTCCTTTACATCTTTAATTAAATTTATTGTAGGTATTTGATTCTTTAGATACTATTGTAAATGGTATTTTTTTCTTGATTTCCTCCTCAGATTTCTCATTATTGGTGTACAGAAATGCTACTGATTTTTGAGCATTAAAAATCATATAGCCTGTGACTTTACTGAATTTATTTATAAGTTCTAGAGGCTTTGTTGTAGATTTTTCAGGACTTTCAATGTATAGGGTCGTGTTGTCTGCAAATAGCGATTCTTTTTTACATCCATTCCCTTCCAATTATTTTTTTTTAAATTTATTGAAGTATATCACTCATACATGAACATAAATAAACAATAAGAGTACAGCAATAGTTGTGACCTTACAAAACAAACATACATAACATCATACAGGGCTCTCATACCTCACTCTACCACAAATACCTTGCATTGTTGTTAATCATTTTTACCTAATGATTAAAGAGAATCTTCAAAATATTACTTCTATCCAAAGTATTTTCCCCAAACCCACACTATTATTATTAGTTTTTATACCATTTATACATGAACATACATAAACAATAAGTGTATAGTAAAAGTTGTGAACTTACACAGCAAACATTCATAACATCATACAAAGGTCCCAAACATCAACCCTCCACCATCACCTTGCATTGTCATGAGACTTTTATTACAAGTTATGAAAGAATATTATCAAACTCTTACTGCTAATTATAGTCCTTATCTTACATTTGGTGTATTTTCCCCCAACCCACCCTATTATTAATTTCTAAATATATTTCTATGACAGAAGTTGTAAACTTACAAAACAATCATGCACATGTGCAGATTTCCCAAACAACACCCCTCTATCAACACACCACACCATGGTGGAACATTTGTTATAGATTATGAGATAATATCATCCAATCCTTACCAGGTCAACAACATAATTATGGCATCCATTTTCCATACTCCCCCATTATCAACACAGTACATCTTTGGCATAGATGCAAGAATATTACATTATTACTGTTAACCACAGTCCATAGGCCACTACAGTTGTATTTTTCCCATGAATCTCCACGTTCCCACCACCCTGCAATAGTGATGTTCATCTCCTCTAGCTTACAAAGGACACTCTTGCATCTGTACCATCAGTCACAATTTTCATGTACCTCTGGGTTTACTGTGCTATTCAGTCCCTAGATTATCATCTAACTTTCTGTCAATTGACATTTACATCCCTAGACTACCATTTTCAGCCACATCCCCATTTATAAACCAGCTGCTACTCACTATAATCAACTTTGTACATTTCCACACTTTTACATTAATGCTAATAAAAACTTTTACATACAATATGAGTAGTCCATCTCAGTCCTCCTCTTATCTCCTTTAAGAATCCACCACCTACTTCCAGGTCTTGAAGATATTTTCTTATATTTTCTTCTAGAAGCTTTATAGTTCTTGCTCTTGTATTTAGCTTTTTATTCATTTTGAGTTAATTTTTTAATAAGATGTGGGATGGGGGTCCTCTTTCCTTCTTTTGCTGTGGAGATCCAGTTTTCTCAGCACCATTTGTTGAATTGACTGTTCTGCCTGAGCTGGGTGGGTTTGAAAGGCTAGCCAAAAATCACTTGACCACAGATGTGAGGGTCTGTTTTTGAACCATCAGTTTGGTTCTATTGGTCTATGTGTCTGTCTTTATGCCAGCACCATGTAGCTAGGTAATATGATTTAAAGTCCAGAAATGAGAGTCCTCCTATTTTGTTCTTCCTTTTTAAGATGCTTCTGACTATTTGAGGCCATAATTTTTAAGATGTTTCTGGTTATTCTGTCTTACCCTTCAAAATAATTCTGACAATCATGTTTCCCATTTATTTGAAAAAATGCTTGTGGAATTTTTATCAGGATTTCATTGAATCTGTGTATCAATTTGAGTAGAATTTACACCTTAATGTTATTTAGTCTTCCAATCTGTGAGCATGGAATGTTCTTCCAATCATTTAGGTCTTTTTAAAATTTCTTTTAACCATGAGTTGTAATTTTCTGAATACAAGTGCTTTACATCTTTGATTAAGTTTACTCCTAAATATTTGGGTTTTGTCTGTCATATTTTATTTTCACCACACTTTTGACACTTTTAGTTACTTTTATTGATATAATCTTCATTTCCTGACATTCTTCCAGTCCTTTTTCTCCTGTCTTTTCTTTTCAGGATGTAGCACATCCTTTATTATTTCCTGCAAAGCAGGTCTCTTGGTTTCAAACTCTCTGTTTTTGTTTATCTGTGAATATTCTAAACTCTTCCTTATTTTTGAAAGACAATTTTGCCGAATATAAGATCCTTGACTGGAAGGTTTTCTCTTGTAATATCTCAAATACCACTGTCTTCTTGCCTCCATGGTTTCTGGTGAGAAGTCAGCACTTAATCTTATTGGGTGACCCTTGTATGTTCTGCATTGTTTTTATCTTGCTTCTCTCAGAATTCTATCTTTGTCTTTGGCATTTGATATTTTGATTAGTATGTGTTTTGGAGTTGCTCTATTTGGATTTTTTCAGATAGGAGTATGTTGTGCTTCTTGGATATGGATATCTATGTCCTCCAGTAATGTTGGGAAATTTTCTACCATTATTTCTTCAAATATTCCCTCTGCCCCCTTTCTCTTCTCTTCTCCTTCTGGGGCACCGATGGAACATATGTTTGCATGTCTCTTACTGTTGTTTAGTTCCCTGAGACCTTGTTCAAGTTTTTCCAGTCTTTTCTTCATCTGTTCTTTTATATATTCACTTTCAGAGGACTTTTCTTCAAGTTCACGAATCTTTTCTTCTGGTGCTTCAAATCTGCTATTATATGATTCCAATGTATTTTTTATTTCATTTACTGCACCATTCATTCTCATAAGATCTGCTATTTTTCTATGTATGCTTTCAAATTCTTCTTTGTGCTCATCCAATGTCTTCTTAATATCCTTAATTTCTTTAGCCATCTCATTGAATTTATTAAGAAGATTTGTTTGAACATCTATTGTCTCAACTCCTTTATGTCATCTGGAGGCTTATCTTGTTCCTTTAGCTGGGCCATATCTTCCTGTTTCTTGGTGTGGATTGTAATTTTTTATTGGTGTCTTGGCATCTGGCTGACAAGAGTATTTATTCTGGGTGCAGTTTTTCTCTTTAGTTTAGGGTTTCCTGCTCTTTCTCTCTTGCTGGTTGTGTAGTAGGAGCCAAGGATGTACTTGGTGCTATGAGCTGTGGAGGTTCAAGCTGCCCCCATTGGCCCAAGGACTAAAGAAGCTTCTCCCAACTTTCTACTTTACCATGGGTAGGGACAGAGCCACAGCTGTGTGGAATAATCCAAGTCGTGCAGGCCTAGACTGCAGTTTTCCAGAGAGACTGATGAAACTTCATGCCCCTTTCTCCCCTGCCTGGGGCAGGGATGGAGCTACAGATGTGCGCAGCAATCTATGTAGTGCAGGTCCAAGGTGAACGCAGTTGTCCCAGCAGACTTCTGATTATTCAGACTGTGCCAGCCAAATGTACCTGTAGTTACTTAGATAGGCTGTTGTAGTGCCCACTAGCTTCCCTGCTTGAGGTGGGGCTAAAGCCTAAGCTAGGGCTGCAGGCCAATCCAAGTGAAAGAAATTGGTCTCTACCATCACCGTGATTTTCAGGCTTCCCACCTTCCCCACATGCTGGAGGTGGAGTCAAAATGGTGGCTACCAGCCTCCTTCCAACATGGACAGATTCAAAGTTCAGCTGTTCTTAGGGTTATATTGTAGCCAGCCAAACTGACTAATCAGTAGCTGACATTGGTGGCTAACCATCTCTTCCTCCCCTGTTTTTGGGAAATGGAGCTTCCAATTCCTGCCACAGAATAGCTCCTGGGGTGGCTTGTGATGCCAAAGTAGGATGATCACTAGCTCCCACGATATGGCCTGTTATTTCCCAGAGAGGCTGGTGCAGCTCTCACCAGTTTCCTCCCTGTCTGAGGTGTGCTTGAGCTAGAAGAGCAATCTAATCTCGACATAAATAAGTCATTCTCTACCAGCACTGTGATTTTCAGTCAGCCTTGCTTCCCCTTGTGTCAGGTGTGGAGTTAAGATGGTGGCTACCAACCACTTTCTGACTTGGACAGATTCAAACATTAGCTGTTCTTAGGATTATGCTTCAGCCCGCTGAATTTACTAATCAGTAGTTGAAGTTGGTGCCCAACCCTGTCTTCCTCCCCCAGTTTTGGGAAGCAGAACTTCGAATCCCAGCTACAGAACAGCTTCCAAGGTGGCTTGTGCCTCCAGTGAAGGATGGTCACCGGCCTTCATGGCATGGAGTGCTCTACTTACAAATCTTGTCTGCAGATGGGCAATTTCCTCCTTCCACTCTTTCAAGGATGCTGCTGGATGCACCTCTGTATTCCTGGAGCCCTCAAACAAGTCCTTTAGTTAGCTCTGGGTGATTACTAATGGTCCTGTAGCAGGAGCTGATTCTAGGAGCACCTTACTCTGCCACCAACTTGCTGGTTGTCTCTGCAAATAGTGAAATTTTTATATCTTCTTTTCCAATTTGGATGAATTTTATCTTTTTCTTGCCTCAGAGCTCTAGCAAGTACTTCTAACACAATGTTAAATAGGAACAGTGATAGTGATGATCCTTGTCTTGTTCCTGATCTTAGAGGGAAAGCTTTTAGGATTTCACCTTGAAGATGAAGTTAGCTATGGGTTTTCCATATATACCCATTATGTTCAGAAAGTTTCCTTCTATTTCTATCTTTTGCAGTGTTTTTTTCAAGAAAAGGTGCTATATTTTGTCAAATGCTTTTTCTGTGTCTAAGGAGATTATCATGTGACTTTTTTCTTTTGAAATGTTTGTATGGTGTATTACATTGAATGATTTTTTATGATGAAACATCCTTGTATACCCGGGGTGAAACCCACACAATCATATTGTATAATTAATTTGATGTGTTGTTGAATGACATCAACAACTATATATATATATTTTTTTTTTTGAGAATTTTAACATCTAGGTTCATTAGAGAGATTGGTCTGTAATTTTCCTTTCTTGTGATTTCTTTGTTTGGCTTTGGTATTAGGGTAAAGGTGGCATAATAAAATGAGTTAGGCAATGTTCCTTCTACTTCTAATTTTTGGAAGAGTTTAAACAAGATTGTTTTTAGTTCTTACGGGAATGTTGGTAGAATTCACCTGTGAAGCTGTCTGGTCCTGGACTCTTCTTAGTTGGGAACTTTTGAATGACTGAGTCTATCTCTTTACATGTAATTGGTCTGTTGAGTTCAACTTCTTCTTTCATCAATGTAAGTTGCTTGTGAGATTATAGGAATTTGTACATTTCCTCTAAATTATCCTTCTTGTTGGCATATAATACTCTTTATAATAGTCTTATGATATTCTTTATTTTTGTGGGGTCAGTACTGATATCCCCTTCCTCATTTCTTATTTCGTGTATTTGCATCTTATCTATTTTTTCTTGGTCTGGCCATGGGTTTGTCAATTTTATTGATCTTGAAGAACCAGCCTTTGGTTTTGCTTATTTTTTCTGGTGATTTCTTATTTTCTATTTCATTTATTTCTATTCTAATATTTGCTATTTCCTTTTTTCTCCTTCCTTTGGGATTAGTTTGTTGTTGTTTTTCCAATTCCTTCCATTGTGCAATTAGGTCTTTGATTTTAGCTTTTTTTTCTCTTTTGATATGTGCATCTATGGCTATGAATTTTGCTATCAGTACAGCTTTTGCTGCATCCAAGGGTTTTTATATGATGTGTTGTCATTTTCATTTGTTTCAAAGTAGTTACTCATTTCTTTTGAGATATCCTCCTTGACTCACTATTTGTTTAAAATTGTGTTGTTTAAATTCCATATCTTTGTGCCTAATCTGTTTCTTCAGCCCTTTCTGATTTCCAATTTCATTCAGTTGGGGTCAGAGAATTTACTTTGTATAATCTCAATATTTCTGAACTCATTGAGATTTTTTTCTGTGGCCTAGCATGTAGTCTGTCTGGGAGTATGATCCATTTGCACTCGAGAAGAATGTTTATCCCGCTGTATTTGGGTGTATTGTTCTGTGTATATCTATTAGATTCAGATCCTCTAATGTATTAATCAAAGTCCTTGTTTCATTATTGATTCGTTGTTGAGATGTTCTGTTTAATGGTGATAATGGTGTATTAAAATACACCACTATATTTGTACAGGTATCTATCTCCAATTAGTTTTTCCAGTGTTTGCCTCAGGTATTTTGAGGAACCCCCGTTAGGTGCATAAATGTTTTTGATTGCTCTTTCTTCTTGAAAGATTACCACTTTAACTCAGATATAATGTCTGCCTTTATCTCTAACAATAGTTTTTCATTTAAAGTCCATTTTGTCTGATAATAGTATAACTACTCTTGCCTTTTTTTGGTTATTATTTGCTTTAAAATTGTTTTCCAGCAAATCACTTTAAGTCTCCTTGAATCCCTGGGTCTAAGTTGGATTACTTGTAGACAACATATAGATGGGTCATATTTCCTAATCCATTCTGCCAATCTGTGTCTCTTGACTGGTGAGTTTAATCTATTAACATTCTTTGTTATTTATCTCAAGGAATTACTTACATTAGCCATATTTTCTTTGGGTTTGTGTATGTCATATGTTGTTTTTATTTATCTTTTTTTTCTTTTTATTTGTTTTTACACTGTCCTCCAACTCTCTTTCTCCTGTTTTTTCCATTCAACCTTAAGTAATCCCCTTAGTATTTCTTGAAGGGCAGGTTTCTTATTGGCATACTTCTTAAATTCTGTTTATCAGTGAATATTTTGAACTTTCCATCATTTTTTAATGTCCTCCTTGCTGGATAGAGAATTCTTGTCTGGATAGAGTTTTTTCTTTTAGCACCTGAAATATGTCATACCACTGCCCTCTTGCCTCCATGGTTTCAGATGAGAAATCAACACATAATCTTATTGAGCTTCCCTTGTCTGTGATGGTTCTCTTTTCTCCTGCTGCTTTCCGTATTCTCTCTTTGTCTTGAGCTTTGGAAAATTTGACAAGTATCTGTCTTGGAGTAGGCCTTTTGGGATTTATACTTTTTGGGGCATGCTGTGTTTCCTGGTCATATACATCCATCTCCTTCAATGGAGTTGTGAAGTTTTCTGCCATTATTTCCTCCAACACTCCTTCTTTCCCCTTTACCTTCTCTTCTCCCTCTGGGATCCCTATAATGTATATGTTTGTGCATTTTGGGTTGTCATTCAAATCCTTAAGTTACTGCTGGAATTTTTCTTCTCTATCTGTTTTACTTTCTGTTTGATTTCAAATGTACTGTCTTCCACAACACCAATTCTTTCCTTTACCTGTTCAAATCTACTGTTGTGTGCTTTCTGTGTCTTTTTGATTTCTTGGATTGTGCCATTCATCACCATCATGTCTGTTACCTTTTTACATATGTTTATAATTTCTTCACTTCTCAGTGTCTTCTTAGTATCCTTAATCTCTTCCTTCACTTCATTTAGGCAGTCCATGATATTTGTTATGACAGCTTTGATTAGTTGTTCAATATTCTGCATCTCTTCTTGGTTTATAGTTTGTTCATTGGACTGGGCCATATCTTCCCGTTACTTAGTAGGGTTTGTAATTTTTTGTTGCCCTCTGGTCATCTTTTTATCTTGATGGTTTATTCAGTTGATTATCTTCTCTCTTTAATCTAGGGTTTAATATAATTGCTGTTTTTGTGTGTGTGTTAAGTTTTCTCTTTGACTCTTTGTTCTTCTTACCCTATTTCATTGCTGTTGTCTATGTTCCCATAGAGGAAAAAAATATGGTCAGAGAAAGTGAAAGAGCTAAGGAAAGTAAAAGGATAATAGTAATGATAATAGTAATTTTTTAGAAGAGGACCTGTTTAAGACCTTGGAACATGAGTATTTAACTCTTGTAAGCAGTGTAGATTAATAGGAATAAGAAAGTGGAGTACCAACAATGAAATGGGAAACCAAATAGAGAAAAATATATAAACTGAATTAAAATGCCAGTATGATGAGGAGAGAGGGAAAAATAAAAGACAAAAAAATTCATAAAAGAAAGAAAACAGGATAGATGAGGTAGCAATAACAACCATAAAAAATGAGAACTAAACAAAGAGAGATGAAATGCAAGAACAACAACAGAAAGTGGAAAATAGAAACATGAAGGAAGGGAAAGATATAGCATTGGTATACAAAATCAGTATACACAGAAAAGGGGAAATCAAGGAAGAGGAAACACAGTAACCAAGAAAAAACCCACAGCACCTTGAGGAATTTATCTCTGTTCAGCTCCTTCCAGATCAATTCTTTGAAGCCACCTTCTCTGTGGGTTTCCAAAACAGCTCCCTCAGGCAGAATCCTGCCCCCACTCAGTCATTTTTGGTGAGAGAGATCTGCCTATGTTCCTTTGAAAGAAAAAAAAAAAAGGATCAGAGAAAAGGAAAGAGGTAGGAAGTCAAAAACAATAATAGGGGAAGCGGCTGTGGCTCAATCAGTAGGGCTCCCGTTTACCATATGGGAGGCCCCGGGTTCGGTTCCCGGGGCCTCCTGGTGAAGGCAAGCCCACCCGCACGGCGTGGTTAGCTGACCCAGCGAGCACAAGCAACAAGAGGGGGATAAATGAATAAATAAATAAAATCTAAAAAAAAAAAAAACAACAATAATAGTAATGGTAATAGTGAAAGATAAGGGAGAACAAATGACCAAGACCGGAAATTGAAAAATTAACATGAGTGATAAGCACAGAGGAATAAGACTAGGAAAGTGGAATAGAAACAATGAAACAGTAATAGAATAGAGAAAAAATATATAGAATGAATTAAAATGCTGGAATTGTGAGTAGAGAGGGAAAGAAAACAGAAAAGAGAGAAATAAAACAGTGAAAAGAGAAATTATACAGAGAAAAAGGGAGAGAGGGAGAAATAAAAACAAGAAAAATTGGAGGCCAAATAAAAGAGGTGGAGTGAAAGTACAACAATGGAAAATAAGATATAAAGATGAAGGATTGAAAAACAATAGTGTAGGTAGAATAGACCAGTAACCAAGATTAAAGAAAAAGAAGACGAAAGGAGAGAAAGGGAGGGGATACAAAACAAGCAAGAAACAAGACAGCAACAAGAAGCAACTCATTTTTTTAAAAAAAAAGTGACAGAAAAAAATAATAAAGCCTTCTTTCTTAGACCCCTAAGGATCTTCTCTGGCTGCTGGTGTTCCTCTATCACTCACACTGAATCTTTCCCTCTTCAGGTTTTGAACTGGGTTTTAGTGAGTAAAGTAAGGGAAATAAAAGAAAATGAGCTTTAAAAATATATATAACAGATTCAAGAATAGCTAATACAGAGAAAATATCTATATGTTCCCTGTCATAAAGTTTCAGCTGGATGCCTGATAACCTGGTGGGTCTCTTCACAAGAAATAGCCTGGAATTGAACAAGAGACCTTATACATGCTAGGGAGGAGTTCTTTCTTTGAGCTATTCTGAGTCCTTGGGATAATTAGCCCTTCAGAAGACTACCTGCTCCTTTTCTCTTGGGCAGGTTAATCCCCTGTAGTCAGGTGGAGTGGTACTGATGGCTGCCTGTCTCTGCCTTCTCACTGATGTAATTCCTCTCTTTACTTAGGTGGTTGGGCATGACTGCCAGCCTGAGGTGATCCCCCTCCCCTCTCCTTGTCAAGTCAGGGACCCTTCTTATATTCAAGGGAGCCCAGATAAGTAAACTCACCACAAAATAACCACTCTCCACTCTCTCAGACCCCTCTTCCTTGCAAGGAATCTAGTCTGTCCACCATGATGACCAGGTATGTGTACCCTTTCCAGCCCCTGAGGCAAGCAAACCTGATTATTCCTCACATCCTTATCTGTCCAGTACCCTTCTAGATTACTCAGAGCACCTTCCTGTGGAGGTAGATATCTGCTCTACTTTCAGTTAGATAAAATTCACCAGGAGAATTTACACACACTTAAGATCTCAGGGGTGGAGGAGGCGAGCACTTCCTAGCAGCCAGGAGGTTTAATAACTCAGAATTACTAGTTTTTTCTTCTTCGTGTCTCTCACTCTCACTCTTCTGGGAGTTGATAAGCACTGCCCTGGTTTGTTGTGCCCCAAAGCAGATCCCCATGGCAGCCTCTGGCTTTTTTTGTGTTGTTCTTTTAGTGAGAGCTAAGACTTATATGTCTAACCTATTGGCCATGTTCCCACAATCCTTCATAATTCTTTTGAAAAAGTCACAGCTTATTTTTCTTTTTTTTTTAAGATTTTATTTATTTATTCATTTATCCCCGCCTTGCTGCTTGTGCTCGCTGGGTCAGCTAACCACGCCGTGCGGGTGGGCTTGCCTTCACCAGGAGGCCCCGGGAACCGAACCCGGGGCCTCCCATATGGTAAACGGGAGCCCTACTGATTGAGCCACAGCCGCTTCCCCACAGCTTATTTTTCTATGTAGATATTCACATCAATTTTGAATAAGAGTTTTGTAATTTCCTTTGCAATTCTTGGGTTTTATAAAACTTTTATATTTATCATAATATACTGCCAGTCCTCCAGAACAACATTGAATAAAAACGGTGACAATAGATATCCTTGACTTGTTCCTGATTAAGTGGAATGGGTTTTACCTTCTTAACATTAAATATATTTACTGTAAGTTTTCTGTTTTCTTTTTTTCAGACAACCTGTAGCAGATATAAGAAATATTCTTATGTATTTTTCTGCTAAGAACTTCTACCCCATTTTTAAAATGTTTTTGAGATAGAAACAGATTTTTTTCTCCATTAACATGTGAAACTCTAATGTAGAAGGATCTATTTTTGGCAAACATGTATCTATCATGTATAGGTGAATTCACTTTGTTCATTTTGCTAGTATTTTGTTTGAGATTTATATCTATATACATGAATAAGATTGGACTATAGTCACTTTCTTGTTTGGCCTTGATATTAAGGTTATAATGTTTTATAAAGTGAATTAAAAAAAAACACATTTTTTCTCTATTTTCTGAAGGAGTTTAGAGGATGGGAATGATATGTTCCTTCAATATTTAGGAATAATTGCTATAAAAGTTTATATTCTCAGTGTTTTATATTTTTTAAAATGTTTAATTTTATTTTAAACCTTTATAGAAACTTAGAATTTCTTTGAATTCTTGAATAACTATTGTCATATCATGTATTTAATTTTTAAAATTTTTAATGAATTTGAATAGATTTTATATTAACTGTAGTTGTCTTCTTAAATGCTATTTCTTAGTATTTTACATGATATACCTTGGTCAATATGTGTTTGTGAATACAAATTTTTCAAAGGTTTAGAAAATTATGTAGTATATGATTTTATATTGTATTAAATCCCAATAGAATATAGAGTATGACTTCATAATCAAGCATGTTAATGCAATCCAGAAAATGTATATTGACAGTATGGAAGATCCATAAGTTTTATAAATAGTCTAATATTAGCTAAGTTTCTTTTCAAACTTAAAGGAAAGAATGGTTTTCAGAGAATTTTGGTGTAGGGAATTGTGTATATGAAAGTCTGTACATATAATAATCTTCCTAAGGTGTTCTTATTTTAGATTGCATGTTTCTTTTCTATTTTTTTCATTCATTTCTGTATTATTACTCTTTTATTTATTTGTATTCTACTTTATTTTCTAGTTTCCTATGTTGGATGCTTAGCTCATTAATTTTGAAACTGATATTTCTATTATAGCCATTTAGTGTTATAAATATTCACCCAATAATGCATTCATATAGTAAGTAATTCCTCAACTAATTTTATTTTAAAGGAATTTCTTTGAAATTTAATTCACATATAGAAAACTACACAATCATCATTTTGTGTGAATTTTTACAACATGAACATGCCCAAATCACCACCAAATAGATTGAAATCGAACATTTGCAGAAACTCTAAAGATTCCTTCCTCTAGTCACAAAAAGTAAATGCTATTCTGACACCTAATAACATAGATTAATTTTACTTATTTTAAACTTCATATATATGTAATTGTAGAATATTTACTTTTTCATTCTTTTTTTCTGTATTATTGTAATTGTGATATTGTGACATTTTTTATATCATTGGCAGCAATAATTCCTCAATATCATTGTTGTTATTTTGTTGTATGAATATACCACCATCCATTTATTCATTCTACACTTGAGTTATTAAAAGCAAGGGGCTAGGGGAGCTGATGTGGTTCAGTGGTTGAGCATCAGTTTCCCGCATATGAGGTCCTGGGTTTGGTCCCTTGTCCTAGTACCAAAAAGAAAAAAAAGCATAAAAGAAGAAGTTTAGGACTATTCAATCAATGGTCTATGAAGTCCATCTCTTTTGGTGAACTTATAGAAATATTTCTGTAGAGTCTATATCTAAGATTGGAATTCTAGGACATGGAAACATGGTATGGTCAATTCTTATCAATTATTTCTAAAGCACGTTGTTTGACTGTATTGACTTACACTCCACTGATAATGTATGTGTCTTCTAATTGTAGCAAATTATTGCAAATACATGTTATATTTAATTTATCCATCTGTTGGCTGAGGTTTGAAAATCATCCCATTACTCAAGGACAAGACAGCACTGAATATCAGCCTCATCTATGTATATATCATTATTTTCTGGTCTCTTGGCTATTCCAGCCTTGGTTACTTTGATGGCTCTCTGAATCTTTAAACAGTCATCCCACTCCTACTACAAAACCCAGTTTTCTGCATGTCCTTGTCAGAAGGTTTGGCCAGATGAAAGTTATAATGACACATTCCATGAATTTATGGAATGCCTCTTTTCATCATCTTATTACACATCTAACATTGTGTTTTATCAAGTAACATATCATAGTAAAAATAAATGTGGCAGTGCATGCAACTCCAAGGAATTCACCTGTCTTATCATATGCACATTATTTTGTTGTAGATCATATGACAGAATGATAAAATATCTTACTGAATATTAAAGTACTAATTCAGAGAAATCATCTTGAAAATCTTGGGCATTATCTTTAAGAATGTAATGGCCAATATATAATGTTATTTCTCCATAGTAAGAATAAACTACTATTGCTATCAATGGAGGAAAGTGCAAGTAGCTCCTTTTACTATTATGCTAAAAACTCACTTAGAGAATTTATGCTTCCTCTCCCACCATTTTCAGGTGGGGGTTACTTTCAAATTTTAAGGTGCAAAGATTTTATATTTCAACAGGGAACACAGTAGTTATTTTATTGAATTAGTAAATGAAAGTACCATCTATAAATTTTGGGCTCCTCACACCTCTTAATATAACAGACAATTAAATGGCTGGATTGATTGATACTGATGAGCAGAGGAAATTTGGTGGATGCTTCACAATGAGTGCAGAGATGAACAATATCCTCTATGTATTGACTTCTTTAAGACATCTCTTAAAATTATCAAGAAAAATGCAAAACATAATTTAAAAATAAAGTTACAAATAAAGTAAACTATAAAGATTAAAGTTTCATGACCAATTGCAGCAACAAAGACTTTTGTAAAAATTCATATTTTTCTTTGCTTGTTAGATTTATATATGCATAAATGTATGTTTGTTTGTATATACACACATATATACTCACATATATAAACTTATTATTGAATGTTCTCTATTATTTCAAATAATACATCTTTAGTAGTTAGTTTTGTAATCCAGTCTTTATGTTACAAATTCTTCATTTTCAGCTCACCTGGTTCAAAGCCATAGTTACAAAAAGATTATGCCATTAAAGAAGAAATCAGAAATTATTTTATTGCATTGGTAAGTTAGAATGCCACGTGAACATTCATGGCTCCTCACTCTCCTACTAAACCAATCAACAAATGAGGAGATGTATTGATTGGTACTACTCATGATCAGGGGAAATGTGGCTGTTTCAACACAATGAGGGTAGATGACCAATATTTGCAACCCAGGAGATTCTCTAAGGATCTCCTAAAATTTATAAGAGAGCTAGTACCAGGTATTGAAAAATAAAGGAAATAAAATGTCAGGATCATTGAGGATTTAGAAACTCAAGAATACTAGATAATGGATCAAAAATAGAAAGACTAGATAATGAATGAGAAACAGATGTCAGCCTGAGAGCAAATGGAAAATGGAACATAAACCGGAAGAAATAAAAATATAAATGTATCAGATCACCAATTACAGTAATAAGACCTGTGGTAGTAATTCATAATTTCCTTTGATTGTTAGTTTATATATATATATAAACTAATAAATTGTACTTATTTTATATGAGATATTTTTTATTGTTAATTTTACAAACTAATGTATATGTTACACATAATTCATTTGTGATTGTAATCTGGACTAAAAGAAAAATTAACATTTTAATCAACATTATTTAGAGTCACTGCACTGATTAGTCTAATATGTCAACTGGGCAAAGTAATTGTACCCAGTTGTTTGGTCAAGCACGCACTGGACTAATTGTAATACAAGGACATTTTTGAACCTTAGTCATCAGTAAGTTTACTGCATAGATGGTTGATTACATCTATGATCAACCATGGAGTTTGCCTTCAACAATGAGTGATGTTATACCCAATCAGTTGAATGTCTTAAAATTGGAAGTGATTTCAGCATTCAGAGAGAATTTTCCAGGTCATTTTTGGGCAGCCAGTGTCTCCCAGGAATTCATCAAGGACTTCCTTGGACTTTCATTGGATCCCCTGGTTTGCAGCCTGCCTGCGAAACCTGGACATATGCATCCCCACTGTCACATGAGAGAATTTTTAAAAATCTCATAGTATTTACAGATATCTCCTATTGATTCTATTTCCCTAGAGAACCCTAACAAATACAGTCATATACCAAGATTTGGGAGATGATATTTTTCTCATTTTGTGGTAAAGGATAAGAATATCTTTCTAGAAGGATCTTGAGCCATGTAAACAGAAAGAGGCTTTTGTTTTATTAGAAGCTTCAAATTGTTTAGAAGAATGTTTGTGAATACTGAATAGCCAAAGTGGTTAAATGTTTCACTGAGGTCTATTGACTTCAGCTGGAAAATCCACATATCTAAGCTCTGCTTTGTGATACTGGACCTGGAAGTCTAAAAACGTCATTTCTCCTGTATCAGATGGCTTCCAGTTCTATATTGTCAAGGGAATTATAGACAGAGTAGAGAAAATACTTCCTTATACTGTCAGAATGAATATTAAAAGTAAGCAGATTTGAGATAGATAAGTGAAGACAGTGAAGGAAAACTTACCATGAGAAAATACATCAAATATGCCTAATCAAAAAGAGATCTTGGCAAGAGTTGAAGACACTGATCTAAAATCTAAGATTGGCTTTTGCATACTCTTAAATAAATTTTATCTATCATTCCAGATCTATATTAGGGCTCAGGGTTAAGCACGCACTTATTAAACAATACTTAGAATGAAATTTAGCAATGACTTTCAAATAAACTACTTCCTTTTGAAAAAGAAATTATGGCACCATACTTTTCTCAAGGCATTCTTCATCTCCAGTTTTCTCAGATTGTAAATCAGAGGGTTGAACATGGGACCAATGATGGTGTATAAAAGAGAAAACACTTTATCTTTTGGAAGAGTTATGGCTTGTTTAAGTAAAAAGAATATGTGCAAAGAATAACACCACAACTGTTATGTGAGAACTGCTAGTGGAAAGAGATTTGCTAAGGCTTTTGGCAGTATAAATCTTGATGGTGTATAATATCAGGAAATAAGATACCATCAAAATAACAAAACAAACCAAAACAATCACACCTGCATTGAAAATTATCAGGATACCAAATTTGTATGCATCAATGCAGGCCAATTTCAGCAGAGGATACACTTAATAGAAGAAGTGATCTATCTCATTGGGACCATTAAAGGGGAAGGAGTTGGTGAGAAGGAAGTGGCAAGATGGCTTTGGTTTAAAAGGGCACTCACCATCTCTTCACAAGGGATGGCTGAAAGGGGATAAGATCCTGCCAGAGTGGACTGTTTTGGGAACCCACAGAGTGGTAGTCTTTGGGGCATCTGGAGGGAGCTAGACAAGGGGATAGGTTGCTCAAAGTAAAACCATGAGTTTCTCTTTCTGTGGCTAGAAACTGGATGGCTAAGCCCCACCCTTGGGGCAGGAAGCTGCTGTGAGCTCAGACTCCTGCTGGCCACCCAGCAGCAGGGATTATTATCTGAGAGTGGGGGATGGGGGTAATGGTGAGGGGTGCAGGGGGTTTTCCTTTTTATGAGTTTGGTTGCCTGGACCCCATTTGAGCTTTGGGGTGAATACTGGTCAGCTTAAGGTGGCACCAGGAAAAGGAGAGAGGTGAATCTGCTGTGGAAGCCTGATTTACCTAACCACCCTGGGATAGTAGACATGGCTTGGGGGTGGTGGTGGGGCGTGAAGTCACGCAATTTACTAGTCCTGTGCTGAAAACTATCAAAATTTCAACTCCCCTAAAGGAGATGGGCAGTAAGAAGCACTTAATAAGTTTCCAAGAGCCTATTTAGTCTAACAGACCCAATGATAAAGGTTAGCTCAGTGGAGGAGATTCTGCCTGGAATATACTAGGCCCCTAATTCAATTCCTGGCTCCTCTTGGAGCAATGGTCCACCAGGATATCAAACATTCAACTGACACTTTAGGACAAGGAGAACATAGACGTTATTTTTGTATTAGCTTCTCTTGAGTCTATTTTTCCTAAATAAAAGTTACTTAAAAAAATAATTTAGTTTACTCACTAAAACCCTCTTCAAAACCTACAGAGGGCAGGCTGCAGGGTAATTGACTGATGAACACCAGCAGCCTGAGACGCTCCTCAGAAGCCTAAAAATGAAAGTTGTCTGTCCTTAGTTTGTGTTTGACTGCTTGCTTGTGTGTTTGTTTTTTTGTGTTTTAGTTTTCTTTCTTCGTTCTTCCCTCACCCTTTTTTTCTTTGTCTCTTTTTCTTAATTAGGTGCTGCTGGCTTGTTTCTTGTTTGCTATATTCCACATTAATTATGTGCTTCCTTTGAAAATAACATTTGACACCAAACTTTTCTAATGACTTTTTTCATCTCTGTATTTCTTAGAATATAAATTAGGGGATTGAATATAAGTGCAATGATGGTGTAAAGTAGAGCAAATATTTTATCCTCAGGGTAAGTGTTATGTGGTCGAAGGTAAGCAAAGTTTGAAGGCCCAAAGAATAAGGCAACCACTGTGATGTGAGAACCACAGGTAGACAGGGCTTTGTGAATTCCCTCAGCTGAGTGATTTCTTAAAGTTAATAATATAATGACAAAGAAACAAATAAGAAAACAAAGGTTACCAAGGTGATGATAACTGAATTGGCAACCACAAGGACACCTGTGATATAGGTATCAGTACAGGCAACTTTTAGCAGTGGGAAGATATCACAGAAATAGTGATCAATTACATTCAGGCCACAAAAAGGCAACTGGATTGTCATAGACAATTGAGGAATTGGATGGACAGTCCCTCCCACCTAAGCAGCCAAGACTACAAGATTGCATCTTGTCCTGTATGTGATAATCATGTAGTGCAGAGATTTGCAGATGGCAACATAGCGATCAAAGGCCATAGCAGTAAGAAAGAAGATCTCAGTATCTCCAAAGTAGTGTGTGGTAAAGACCTATAACATGCAATTGCTGTAGGAGATGGTTTTGGTCCCCACAAACAAGTCACTGATCAGTTTGGGTGTAACACTAGAGGTGTAGTAGATGTCCATACAGGACCAAGGAAATAGTACATGGGTTGGTGAAAAAGAGAGCTACATCAAATGGAGACAAGAATCAGCAGGTTTCCTATCAAGATGGAAACATAACAGAATAAAAAGAACACAAAGCAAAATAATTGTATGTTCTGGTCATAAGAAAGTCCCAAAGAAGGAATTCTGAGATGTTACTGTAGCTTTCCACATATTTTAGTTTGGTATGGTTTTGCTGAGTATCTGAAAAGATAAAAGAAAACATGAATTTGCATAAAAGTGTACAGAATGATCACAATAATGTAAAATTTACTATAATAATGTGTAGACACACATAGAATAAAAATATTGTCTTTACTTACAGAATTATGCTGTTTTTTCTTTTTTAAGATGTCTCATTTTACTAAAATATATGGAATCATTCATGATAAACATAATTAGGTATTTTATTCAATTTGACCATTAGAGATTACATTTCAAGTATTAGTTTGATCAGCAATAATATATTTTATTCCTGTTAATTGCATTATTTGTCAAACAACAAATGTTTAGTTTACCTAATAAAAATAAAACTGTCTTGCATATATTTAAATATAAGGCTTTAGCCATAGAGTCAACTTTTCATCTTCCAGCATGAATTGGAAAATGTCCAAGAATCATTTGAAAATGAATTAGAAATACAAATACTTAAAACACCCAGTTTAAAGTGGTAAAATTAAATTATTGAAAGCTACCAAGATAATATCAGGCATGACGTGTTTAACAATTGAATGTAATTAAATAGTATTGCATGATTAAGGAATTGTTCATTTTCCTGTATTTTCTTTATTCTGACTGATATCAATTGCTTGCTAAGAAATAGTATATTGTTTTCTAATGTACATAGTTAGTTTAATTAATTTAAAGATAATTGCTATATAAGTAGGCTGATGAACTACTTACACAAAATCACTCAATTAATCCAAGTCCATAATTTTCTGAATCTGTATGTTATACACTGTTGACCCTAGCAGATAGGTATCTGATACTCAGTTCAGTGCTGCATCTCATGCATAAAAGCAGAGCAGGTTGGGGAAGGTGGTATGATGTGCAGCAGTAGGAGGAACTGCTGGGAAGCCTCATCTAAGCAGAAAAGATTATGGAATTAGACAAGTTACTGGTTCAGCCAGTTGGTATTCCGGAATATTTATGTAAAGTTCTAACTTGCAGCTAATTTTAATTAGAATTCTCAGATTCCAAATCATTTTGAAATAATTGTACTTCAGTTTTTCCAAAATGTACATTCCTTAGGTCAAGATTCTGGTTTGTTCTCTAGATTATGATAAATATTTAATCCAAAATAGCACCTAAACCCCATCCTGCATTCCAAGGGACAGGCTACTTTGATCACTGCTGTTAACAGTGGTAAAAGGCAAATGTGAGTAGATTCAGTTGAGAAGAACAATTGTCATTAAAATATACATTTTTGATGAAACAGTAATTACCTATAAAATAATTGAAGTCATGAATGATGAGAGCAATGATATATTAAACAACCACTGTGTATGGGATAAAAACAGTGGCAACAAATAAAAAGGAAGCAATGTTGAAGACTGTAAAATAAACTAAGCAGTTATGAAAATTGAGGTCATTTCTTTGTCTCCTTAAAACTTCATTTTCTTGAATTATAAAATTAAGAAATTTTACATAATTCAGAAATAAAAGGACTTATGAAGGAGAACACAATACCCTGTTGTCACTTATTTTTTTCTTCTTTAATTGAGCAGTTGAGCAACCATAGAAATTTTCCTGCAAATATATATCACTAATTGCAATGAAGAAATAAGTGGTAAAAAAAGGAAAGTTCAACATAAGTTAATGGGTGATCTAGTAAACATCAATTTCTACAATCCATTAATGAAAACAAAGTTCTTTCAATGATAGATCAAGTATCTTAAGATAATTCCTAACACTAATTATTCATCAGACTTTTGTACATTCACTATAATAGAATGACATTTTTATTTCTTTGACAGGTTGAATAAATACTCTGTATTCTCGTTGTTGTATGCTACAGAATAATAAAAACTGGTGTTCTTAATCTTAAGGTACAGTTTCCATAAGTCCAAATTTCCTAGCAAAAGTGTCAGAATGGGCCATGATATAAATTGACCTTAGTTGACATAGATGAATCTAGTCTATTTCAGGACAGCAGTTTGTTTGAAATGTAGGGAAATCTTCTTATTGTTGATAGCAAACATAAATGGCAATACTGCTTTGTAGGCATGTGGAGAAAGATAAATGTACACGAGAGTGGAACTCAGTCAAATTCACTACCTATGTAAAAATTTCATTAATTTTAACTGAAATCTTTTCAGCCAGAAATTGGCTTGTATATAATGCACCAAAGGATTTTTAAACCAATGATCTCAGCTAATGCAGCAAGAGAAGTTATATTCCTAAGAGTGAAATCAGATAGAATAATATAAATAACACATAACCACCATAAAACATGCTTAGTGGGATTCTCTCAAATCCAAAATGTCATGACCAAGAAGTCTGAGTGGCCTTCAGGTTAGATTTAGGCTGCATCAGGAAGAATTGCCTTTGAGATACTTATTCTGCTAGTTCTTCTCCATTATCTAAATCTGAAGTAAATACGGAGAATTACAAACCAGTAACTCAAGCAAAACTAGGTGAACTCTCAAAAATATTTTCAAGATCTCAAAATGCCTTAGGAACATTGACAAGTTTGTGAGGAGAGTGGATTTTAAATAATCACTAAATCCATCATGGTTGCAAGGAGAAGTGTATGTTTATTCCACAAAAAAGCAAGCTGGGACTTTTGAATGCAGATTTACCTTTTTCACACCAGCTTAAATGAAAATAAGCAAAAAGAATTTGAAAGAACCACAAAAGCTAAGCCATGTATTTAAGTCCTCTGACTCATCTATTTCATGTCTGAAAGAAATTTGGTCTAGAGGTGTTGAATAGAATCTTCCATGGCAATGGAAAATTTAATAGGTCTTTGGCAGCTCTTAGAAATTAGATTCCCAGAGGCATGTTTACCAGAATCTCACAAAAAATCAGTACACCAATATCCCTCATGCCTCTGGACATTTACTTTACAACTTTGACATGGCCTGGCTCAGGCACTGATTCTCTGGAGGTCCCAAGATGCTTTGCTTAGACAAGAGTATCCCAGGGAACTCTGCTGGGTCTGTGCTACTCTAGCTTTCTGAACAAAGGAAGAAAGACAATGTGCCCTAAAATGGTATTTGGTTAGTTGCCAGGAACATCTTACATGAGGAAGGACAAAAAATCATAATCCAGATATGGATCATTATCAAGAATAAATCAGATGTGGAAAAGTGGATAGATAAATAAAATCAGTGACTTACAAGATCATGTCTGAGACCAGAATCTTTGTTGGATCAGAACTAACATTACTGGAAAAGATGTTTGGGAATGGAAGAAAAAGAAAATAAAAGAAAAGAGAACACTTCCTTCACAAGCATTTCAGGGTAGAAATGGTTATCATCAAATGAGAATATAATTAATATGTTAGAAGAAATCAATACTCAAAATTGTAGGTTTTTCTTTTAAGAATAGACTTGTTTTAGTTTCTTGAGGCAAAAATAACAAATGATCCTATCTTGCCTATAGTGTGTAGATGTCTCTAGAGCCCTCAGGAACCCTGCTGTTTAAAACAGTTTTCTGTGGCAATCAACGAGATCCTCCTGAGACGTGTGAAATGTAACCTCTAGAATGGCCTCCCAACTCACTCTGAAATCTCTTAGCCATAAAAACTCATTTGTATTTAATATTTCCCCCTTTTTATCAAGGTCTTTTTCCAAATGCATCACTAGTTGGCATTTGGTAATAATCCCTCAGTTCCAGGGAGGCTCATCCCCAGAATTCATGAACCTCACCAGGAGAAAGGTTCTTTTTTTATGTCACTGCATTTGCACAGGTTATAGAGGCTCAGCCTCAAATGCACACACTGAAGTTCGGTCAGCCTTTTCCTCTTTTCCATATAAAAATCCATACATTAAAATTTTTCTCATACAGCTAAAACTTTAGGAGATCAATGTTTAGTGTACCTCATCTAGTTCAGATCAACATTCTTAGAAAAACGATAATAATTTATTAAGTAATTATTATACTTATTATTAATTAATATCAATTAATCCTCACCATAATATATATTTTGAAATATTATGTGTCCCCTTATTCAAATAAGAACACCGCAGCTTCTAGAGGTTAAAAAGTATCTCAAAAGCTGAAAAGCAGCATTGGCCTTCTTTCAAAGAAATAAATTGGCATTTCTAAGTTTAACTTTTGCTTCCAGGATTTGAAAAATGAGGATTAATCCTGAGTCAAAACTGAGTAAATTCTAGCCCTTAAGAATGATTGATATAAGAATCCAGTGTTCGTCACCCACTTCTTCAACATAATGCCTGCTGCTGGCCACTTTTCAATAAAGCTCACCAGCATTAGTATGCAGAAGCTACATGTTCATACCTCTAAACCTCCTCCTTACACAAAGATACATACCTAGATGCTATCTAAAAATGTGTGCAGGTGCCTTAAGTACAAGGCAGAAAACTGTAAACTCAACCCTGAATTCACCTCTGGTCATCTTAAATTTGTTGCCTTGAAAGTTTTAATTTTGATGAAGTAAGATATATCTCCCTTTTTTATGGGTCATTCTTCTGGTATCATTTTTAAGGACTTTTTGCTTAATGCAAGGTCAGAAAGATTTCCTCCCTTGTTTTATTCTAAGTATTTTGTACTTTTATGCATTTTATATATTGTCTAAGATCCATTTTGGCTTGATTTTGTACAATGAATGAGGTAAGGGTTGAAGTTCTTTATTTTGTACATTATATTTTCTCATCACCATTTGTTGAAAAGATTATTCTTTCTCCACTGATTGTCTACATAACATTTTTCTGATTTTGCTGAGAATGTATGTGCAGGTTAACAGTCTTTATTCTGTTTCATTGATGACTTGTCTTTCTTTATGAAAACACCATAGTGCTTTGATCACTGTAGCTTTATAATATGACTTGATATTAGGTATTGTAAGTTCTTCAAATTTTTCCTTTTTAAAGTCTGGGGATAATTTAGATCTACTGTATCTCCATACAAATATTATAATAAGCTTGTTGATTTATAAAAATAATACCTGGTTAAATTTGGTTTGGGATTGCATTGACTTCGAGATTAATATGAGAAGAGTTGATGTCATAATAAATTTGGATATCGAATTCATTTATTAAGGTCTTTCTATTCTCCCACCATCGTTTTGTCTATGTGTATGTGTCTTTCACATTTATCCTTAATTATTTCATATTTTTGATCTACTATAATTGACAGTTGTGTGTAGAATTCTGTCCTCCTAAAATATATATTTGTATCTTAACACTTGGTCTGGAAATGTACCTTATTTGGAAATAGTTTTTGAAGGTGTAATTAGTTAAATGAGATGAAACTGGATTAGGGTGGGTCCCAATCTAATCTGACTTCCTTGTAAGTACAGGGAAATTGGAACACAGAGACAGAAAAGCCAGGAGAAGTCCATATGGTTATGGAGGCAGAGACTGGAGTGATATATTTGCAAACCAAGGAACACCAAGGATTGCCAGCAAACACCAGTAGCTAAAGAAGGCAATGGAAGATTCTCCTCTACAGGTTTTTGAGGAAGCATGGCCTGGCTAACTAATTCATTTTGAACTTCTACTTCAAAAGTGTTAGGCAATAAATTTCTATTGCTTGAAACAACCTAATTGCAGTACTTTGCTATAGCATCCCTAAGGATTTATCAGTGCCATTTTAAAATTTCAATTTCTGAAATTCCGTTAATACTATGAAAATAAAATTGATTTTTATGTTGATCTTATCATAAAACCCTGCTAAAGTTGATCATTAAAAAACCAAGTCACCTATGTTGAATAGGAAGAAGTAAAACTATCTCTATTTAGAGACAAATATGATCATCATTGTAGAAAATTTGAAAGAATAAAAATATATAGAGACACACATCTATATATATTTCTGACTGTAACTTATAATTATCAGAGATATATTGGTCTAATAGAATGTGATTTGGAAGAGATTGTGCATAATTGGTACTATTTCTTCTTTAATATTAGGTAGAATGAACTATGAAGCAATCTGGGCATGGGATTTCCTGGTGAGAATATCATGCAGCAAATTCAATCTTTTTAAAAGAGTTCATGTATTTAAAAGATTGTTCACTGTTTAATTTTATGAGCTGTAGTAACTTATATCATTCAAGGATTTTTTTCATTCTATTTATGTAGTTGAATTTATTAATGCTAATAAGTTCATAACTTTCCATTAGTTATTTAAAAATCTATATATAATGATTAAGATACAAGGGAGTGTGGTAACCAATATCTAAGTTTCCTATGTATCAAGATCTAGGATCGTAAAAGCAAATTAAATCCAAACAAGACTGAGATAAAGATATAATAAAAATAAGGAAAGATAAAAAGACTTAATTCACAGTCCTAAATAGGGAAAATCTACAAAACCAAACTTAGCTCTTGGACTGTATATTAGTCTGCCAAAGAGGTGCTGATGCAAAGTACCAGAAATCTGTTGGTTTTTATAAAAGATGTTTATTTTGTATAAAAGCTTACAGTTACAAGGCCCTATAGAGTCAAACTCAAGGGTGCTTTCTCAACAAAATCAGTTACTACATGTTGAAGCAAGATGGTCACTGATCTCTGCTGGTCTCTCCTTCCTTTGCCTCCTCTTCCTCTTAGTGCTCCATAGACCCAGCTTCTTCCTATAGGTTGGCATAGGGCTTGTTTCTCAAGGCTTCCTCTTGCTCAGCTGCAAACTAAATGGCAAATGGCTCATCTCTCTCTGGGGTCCCAGGATCAAAAAATGACAGAGCTCTCTCTCTTCCTGTGTGTCTTCTTGAGTAAGTGTCCATTTATATCAGCCCACCAATAGGGTGAGGACTCAAACTGAGCTATGGTTTACTAACATAGCCCAATCAGAAGGCTTAAATTGATTTTTATCAAGTAAACTTAATCGGAGAACTCTCACTGAATTTAGTACCATCAAAGGCTATCACACCCAGAGGTATAGCTTAGTTTACAAACATAATCTTTCTCTTTTGGGGATTCATAAAATAATCTCAAAATGCCACAGATGTATCAAAATTCAAAAATATTTAATATGAGCTCCTACTGAGGTGTGCGTAAGAGTTACCTCGTGGATGACCTCCTGACTCTCTTTGAACATCTAAGTGCCTATCACCCCACTCAGTGGGGTTCCTGAGAGCTCCAGAGACACCCCGGTCCTATATAAAGGGGGATAGCCCCAGAGACTGATGCCTTATCAGTGGGTTCTATTTTGGAATCTGTGCTCCTGAGAGTGACAGAATTAGACTCAAATAAGTCCTCCCTGCACATGGTTCACCAGTCCCTTCTATTCAAACCTATATGCGATGCTGGAGTTTTTAGGTATACTTCCAGAGACTGGAGCCTCCCGCCTACCTATGTGCCAGGTGTGCATGAAATCTAGGTGGAGCTGCAACTCCTACCCTACAGCTCAATGGACTCATCCAAGTCACCTGGTGAGGAGACAAAGATGAGCAATGGTCATCCCAGGGAATGGAGAGGGCCTGCATCTGCAGGCAGGATCATCCCACCCACCATATCCATGGGATATAAGCCCTCTCTCACTTGGAGTTGGAGTGGACATCACCATCCCAGTCCCCTCAGGATTGGGGGAAGAACTATGGACTAGAGTGGACTTGATGGTATTCTCTTGTTCACATATGGTGATTCTAGCAATGCAAGAAGTTGTAACAATGAGGTGGAGCCAGTGGCCACTTGACAGTTTTTGGGTAGGGAGGGGATGAGCAGTTGAAATACAGGGAGTTGGAGGTTGTCTTGAGTACTGTTGTGGCAATGGATGTAGGCCATTTTAAATCAGCACACACCACTCAGAACTGAGTGGGAGAGAGTGTGGTCTACAGTGTGAACTGTGGTCTGTGGTTGGTGGCAAGGCTCCAGGATGTGTAAGTTCATTGAGGGTGGTGGGCCACACTGTGGGAGATGTTTGTGTGGGATGTGATGGGAGGTGTGGGAGGTGGGCAACATGGGAATCCCAGTGGGTTCCATGTAATATTTTGGGTAATCTAAGCACCTCTTAAAATATATGTATATATATATAAAAACAACATTTTTGTAAGCAAATACACATATATGCATATATATTTATATATCATTTTGCAAATGTTTGTATGTATTGTGAGAATTTTGATTTTTACCCATAATAATAAAAAAAAATTTAATAGATCAATCAAGTGAATTGAGAGAGAAAATACGACATCATTAGAAAGAATGGAAATCTGTTATATCACTGGTAGTAGAAAAAAATTGCATGAAAATTTGAAATACTGTTGGACAACATCTACTAGAACTACTGTACACTTATATTGAACAATTTTACTCCTAGATCATGATATACAATACCATACAATCTATATGATTAACCCCAATGCATCCTCAATTAGTATTGGTAGGATGTGGTTATAGCTAATCTTATCAGGAATGATAGGTTGCATGTGCACATGGCTTACATTTCTGGCCTACCTGATATTGCTTAAACTCAATTTCAAAAAACACATGAGGAAATTAAGCTCAAAGAGGGAAAGATGAATTTCTCCTTGGGAATAAAGTGAGACTATATATCCATTTCAGGGTCAGATGCCCAAAACACCAGTCTTTTCCAACAGGCATCCACCCGATGAAGCATGTGCAAGAAGAATCTCACTAAACTGAACATATTAGGCATTCTGGAGTTCTAATACTTCAAAAGTCTGTTTGAAATGGGCCTAAAGATTCTCCTGTGTAAATCTTTTCAGTTAGAACCAGAGATGAATTGTATTACAGCTTAGCAATTTGGGTGAATTGGAGGAAGAGCCTGAGAGAAACATGTGTACATGGAAGACTAATTAAGAGGTTTTAATAAATCTTATTCCAATAAAAGAAGGAGTTGTCCAGAAAGCCCTGACCAAGTAAAAACGTTTCAGCATTGGAAGATATCAAATGCCCAATGCATATTAAGTATAGTTATGGTACTGTGAAATCATTTTACATATGTCATCACATATAATTGATGTAGACTTTTCAATGTTATGGAGATGAAAATAAATAAGATTAATAAAACAACACAATAGACATAAATGTTTGGGAAATACAATGCTAAAAGAAATTAGAAATAAAAACTTGAAGTAATATTTATCAGAAAGAGAAAAGAAATTGGAAATAAAATCTTGAAGTAATATTTATCACTGGCAGACTGGGAAGAAATTCAGAGACTGGACCAAGGCCACTGGGCCTTCCAAATTTCTTCCTTCCTTTGAGAAAAAGTGAACACAGACAAACAACTGCTTCTCAACAAAAAAGCACCAGCCAAACATATAGTGACTATCAGATGAAAAATCACTAAGCTCTCCCTTTCCCTCTACTTCAATAGGTGGCTCCAGCTGATGAGGGAACTAAATACCTGTACTTTGTTTAAATCAGTTACTATTACAGACAGATCTGTTACATCTGCTACCAGAGAGAAAATGCAGCACAGATATTAAAATTTGAGCTGCAAAGTCAGAGTCTGCTGACAACCTCTAATTACAAAAACTATTTCATTCCTCTGGGGATGTTACATAAATTCTCTGAGATTCTAGTAAGAAGAACAACAATACAATGAAATATAGAATACTTACTATATTCTATACCAAGTATTGATCTAGGAGTGTAATGTGTTTTATGTGCCAAATCAAACAACTAGACTGTCATAAAGAGTTCTTTCTGAACCCAGAACTTATGCTCTGGTTCTCCATAAGGCACACTGTGCATCATGTCCTCTTATGTGAGAACATATTCTAGTCACTCCAATGAAAATATATGAGCTGGACTGAATTATAAGCCTGGGAAAAACACCCTGCATACTCATCTGATATTTTCCAACTCCTTGAATAAAAAGGTTAGAAAAATAGATGCTCTTTTACTTTTCCTTAAGTTGAACCCAATTCAGCTGATGATTCATTTTAACATAAAATGTCAGAACACAAATAAAGACACTTAATAGCACTTTCAGATGAAAGAGTTAATCCATGAGACTTTTAGTTATAATCAAATTGTCCTGAGAATGTTGATGGTTTATGTAGAAAGGAAGAAAAATTATTTAAATTAAGATGACTTTGAAATACTTAGGATATATTATGACCATAATCATAGGCCTTGCAAGGTCTTTAGGGGAATATTAGAATAGCATAAAAGTGTCTAAATATTCCCTCTCAGTAGAAGCTTAGAGCAAAGAGTATAGAAAAGAGTAATGGATAGGAAGAGTTGACCAAGGCAGGAAGTTGTATACAACTGTGTCATTCACAACTTATTTTGGCCTCCAATCTTTCCATTAGGTCCCATATAAGACAGCTAATGTTCGTCAAGCCTGGTGATTTCTGACTGCCTTGGGGCTTAAATAATGTGCCTCTGTAACACCTGTTTATAAGCTAAATTAAAGTATTCCTGTAATAAAATTTAAAATGGTGAACAAATATTTTAAATAAAAATCTTATATTCATTAGCAGACTTCTTAAAATTACACAATTTAGAGCCAAAATATTTCTTAATTAGCCTGTGCTTACGCTCATGTCCTGAGCGAAACAATCGACTAAATTATTCTATACATTCACTTGACAGATGTTCTTGAGTCATCACTAACTCTGCTAAGGACTGTAAAATGAAAGTCAGAATGAAGAAGTGGCAAATATATCATTAATCTTTTATCAGTTCATTTTGTTGTGAGATTAATATATAGTTTCACCATACTATCTGCCAACAAAATTTTGTGGTTCCCTAAGAGAGATGATAATAAAAGTTTTCATGGTTCTGTAGCACAGTATTCTCCCTGATGAGATGTCTTTCCCCAGATCCCTCCTCAAGGACCCAAGCCCCCCTCTCCAATACCATGCACACACACACACACTCACAGAATCACAAACACCAATGGGAAGTTTTCTTTCCTAAAAAATCCAAATAATCCCAGGAGCAGTACTATTTTCAACTAAATAAAACAGAACTATAAGCACTATCTAGTTATAGCTAACTTCCTCTTGAATAGAGAAATGTTTTTTTATCCAATACTACAGATTATTCCATGGATTCAAGGAAAATACAAGTTTTGCAAGATGTATGAAAATCCGCTAAATTTGAAACATTGAGAAAGACAAACATTACTGTCACTATGCTTTTCCTTGACTTCCCTCTGGCTGCTAGGCAAGAGTAACTCAATCAGATAAGTGTTAACTGGAAGTAATGTACTCATTTTGTTGAAAAGAGTCAAGTGCCTAGACTCAAAGAAATGTTTGAAGAGATGTGAACCAAGACAAAAGGCAGATATTGGGTTATGTGATCTATTAGATGTGGATATATGAGGTAACTGGAATACCAATGACTCCTTAATAAAGAAACGGTATAACTAAGAAACATTATAGGTGCTGCTGATAGTGCTAGATTCCATTCTATATTTCATAGTCACTTATGTATATTTGTGCTAAAATTCTGGCATTTCAGACATAATGTATTTCATGATTAATACATTGTTGTAAATGGCATAAGACATTCCATATATATGACAAGATATTCAGTCAAATAAAAAAGGAGCTATTATCTTTTAATTCAATTCAGTAAGCACTTAATTCTTATTTTGTTCCAGACACATGCTAAAGAAAAGAGAAACAAACAAAAATAGACATAGCACATAACATATACCTCAAATTGTGAAAAAAATACCTCCGAGAAAATGAGCACTACTATACCATTTGAAATAGGATAAAATTAAATATAATTGGAAATAGAAGTGTTGGGGAGAGTAAAGGATATAATTCTGGTCTGTTGCTAGGTCAATAAAAACATCCTGAACAACAAAATACATAAAAGAAGGTTATTTATATGTAAGACATGGACCCTCAATTTAGGGGAAGACAAATAATAACAAAGGAGATAGAACAGATAAACACAGAACTGTGAAACATTATGGAGTAGGATTGGATACTGTAGAGTGAGCACTATAGCTGTTAATCATCCTACGCAGTAAAACAAATGTAGAAAGTAAGCAGAAAAACTTAAAATCAGCTTCTATTACAACATATACCACGCTAAAATATATGTCTTAGTCCACATAGACTTCCAACATCTTTATAAAACATAGTATTACCTCAATTTCATATATTCTTAAGACAGAAGCCATCAAAATTAAGCAACTTGCCAAGACCACAAGATAAACCTTGACTGTCAGCATTTGAACCACATATCATTCATCAGAAAGCCTATCTTCATTGTATAATACCATATTTTTCTACCATTGAGGTCGGTTCTAAGATTAGCAAGGAAGACTTGAGCAATTTGGAAAGATTTCTTAACACATTAGAAGGTTGAATTTATTCCAAAATAAAGTTGCTGTAAATTTTTTGGACAGGGGAGACATATGATTAAAGGTGTGTTTTAGGAAGATGTTTCTGGTATTCTTTAATTCCTAATAGTGATAACTGGAACTAGTAGAACATATTAAAGTGAGATTGAAATTTGAATAATAGTAATTTGTTTCTTCAGCTTACGTAAATTCAGGGGTCATTTAGCCTTCTCCCAAAGAACCCTTTAATACTTTCTCCATGTCTCTAATGATAAGTACACTGAGTACACAAGATTGGAGATGTACTGAATACCACTTTATTTACTTTAATTCTAAAAGTACCATATGAGACATTTCCTTCCACATGTCAATTTTCATCTCCACATTTCTCAAGTTATGGATGAGAAGATTTGGCATGTGGGCAATCAGAGCATAAATCACAGAGATTTCCTTGTCCTTGTTCTCATTCTCAGCAGGCAGAGCATGGTTACATACAGGGCACAATAACAACAAAACCTACAGCCATTATGTGAGCTACAGGTTGAGAGAACTTTGTGTGTCTTTGCATCAGTATCTGTCATAACATTGTAAATATGTTTATGGAAGAAGCGTCCAGGATGAAAAAAATTATTGACACAATTGGTAAGACACTAACAACATGAATAACTTTTCAGACCAGTTCAAGAAAGGCTTTACATCAGATATTAAGTAACTGATCTAATTAGGGCCACAGAAAGGTAGACTAAGGACCTTGAGAAGCACAGAAATCTCTCACCCCAGTCCACCATGATCAGCACAATACAACTCTGCCTGTTCATGATGACAATGTAGAGCAGGGGCTTGGCAATAACATCATAGCTGTCAAAGCCAGGTGTACCAGGATAAATATTACCACAACTGCCAGCAAGTGGAAAGCAAAGAACTGGGCAAAGGAACTGTTTTAGGAAATGTTTTTACTCTCTGCTGCTAAGTCTCTGATTAGCTGGGGAACCACAGTGGAGTTGAAGGAGAGGTCCATGATGGAGAGATGGCAGAGAAAATAGAACTTTGGTTGTTTGATTAGATGGCTACATGTAATTGTGTGTAAGATGATGAAGTTACCCATTAAAACTACCAAGTAACAGAGCAGGAACAAGAACAGAACAGTAGATATATTTCCTTATTCTCCCATAGTCTAAGGAGAAAAATTCAGTGACATTTTTAGGTGTTCTATGAGCTTGAGGTGAGTTCAGAAAACAGATTAAACTCAATTTATCTGAAATAATGCAGAAAGTAATATTATAGATTTTATTAACACTAGGGAGAAATATATATTGAAACAAAACACAGATCATAATGGTTTTAGTTCAAGATAAATATTTTAAATTCTTTGTAGATTTGGGCATTATTATTTCAAATGAGATTTAATGAGAGCCCTTTTACAAATAATTTACCTGCAAATAACTTCCATAATAACCCAATTAATTAGTAGTAATAATCTTATATTCATTTTATATATGAGGAAATAGAGGCAAGAAGGATTCAATTAATCAGATAAAATAATAAACTTTCAAGTGTTAGATCTAGGTAATGAACCTGTATCTGATGCCAGATTCCATTTTCATCACAGCTATTTTACATTATTTGCAGGGCAAGTGGATTCCAGCTCTTTTCCATCTCAATAAGGAAATATGGTCTTTATCCATCTTTGTTTTTCTCTGTATAAATTTATGCAAATCACTCCCTTTCTCTATGCCACATATAATTTACCCATACATTCCCAATCTCAGATTAAAATTCCTTATATTTGTTGAAACTCTTTATATTAAAAATAATCAGGACTCTTAATCATATTGAAGTCATAACAGAATTAATTACCAATCATTTCATTGAAATTAAACTTAGGTTGAAGATACGGATAGTCTGGAAATAGGGAAATTGAAGCAGCAATGGCTGGGCATCTGAATATAATAACATAGGATATTATTATATGAAAGTTTCACCTTTCTCCTAATTTTCCAAAGGCACATTTTTATTTTGCTGTTTGAAACACTTTAGGAAGTTAATTGTTTTCTGTTGCAAAGTTGAAGGAACTAATGAATGAAGAAATTACCTTTTTATTTAAATATACATTCACATGAGTTTAGGCATCCAGATGTAGTGTATTTGGGACAAGGGAGATCATGTGTTGAGACTATATGCCCTCCTCATCAATACCATCGTTTAATGGAATGTTTTTTGTTTTTTCCTTTGTACAGTGAGGGACTAATATGATTTAGTGTACAGATCCCTAGTCTAAGGATCATGAGGACAAACAGTCAGTCTTGCCCTAATAATTGATACCTCTCTACTGCTAAGCACATTCATTCTGAGATTTCTTATTCAGTTGTCAAGGTCAGCTGATATACTGGATCTATTTATCTTCTGCCAAGAGCCAAGAAAGGAAGTCCATGTAAAGTTATGATTGTAACTTAAGTCATGTACACAGACAGCCTTCCTGAAAATGCTTTGCTAGGAACAAATTGTTGCATAAGAAAGTGGACATCAGCAGTTTCTTCAGATAATTAGTTTCCCTGTTTTCTGTGTTCAAGGAAAAACTTGGGTTCTGGTATAATTTTATTCTGGGTTCAAGATACAACTTAAACAATACTTCTTTATACATTAAAAATATCCAGTCTTATCTGAATGTGGAAGAATCTGATGAGATAAAGAATATAAAATGATAGAGGGATAATTTTACATTAAAACTAAATTCTACAACTTTACATTAAAATTTTAGTAAAGCTAAAAAATGAAACTGTAGAGACCAAACTCTTTTTTTAGACTATTTCCCTAATACTGGTTCAAACTTTACTATCTCTTAACGCATAGTTGCCCTTCTGCTTTACTTAGAATGATTGCACATCAGTCAGGAAAACACAGATCCCTGTATGAAAAGATTATTGAAACCAGGGTCCATAGTGTTTTTACTAGGATGCCTCTGAAAAAACACCCTTACCCTGAAACCTTTGGAACCATCTTTACATCATTTCTTTCATAGTAATTTCAAATCCTTAAAAACTCTCTGTGCTAATAGAAAACCCATACCCTCTCTTTTTCTCTCTCTTTCTTTCTCTTGTGCTCTCTCACACATGTTTTCACACATGTAAAGATATGTGGGGTTTGTGGAGACAATTTCCAATCCACATTTTTACATATCTTTTACATATCTTATGACAATTTCTAAAATTCCCTTCGTCATTACAAATTCAACCCTAGAGAAAATTCTGTTGGAAATTGTTTGCAATGGTATGTCAACACATTTTAAAGAAGAAAAAATATTTAAATAAAACTGCTAAGAAGAGGGAATTATAACTATTCAAGAGAAGATAAGGGTTTTGTAAAGTTCCATCAATGGCAATTGGATATGTTTTTTTTTTTCTCTGTTTTTTAATAATTTATTATATCCATAATAAAGAAAAATTGTGAAAGCAATAGCCATGGAATTAATTATTTGATGGAATTAGAATGATATGTTTAGATACAATAAAGCGGGCAATAAAAAATTCTAGGCACTCTGCTGGATACTTTCTTATGCTTATTCAGTTCACCTTCACCTTGACAGCAAAGATATTTAGAAGAACTTAACCAAAACATTTGAATTTACTAAGATCAAATTTTTATATAAAATAAAGAGTTGTTTTGGAATCCAGAGGGTTACTTTAATCTTTTATATGAACATAGCCACACCCACACACTATATATATATCAACGTAAATACACATACTATTAAACAGAAGTTCACTTCTTCTGTAATATTTTATGAATTTTTAGAATATCCAGGGATTCTTCAAACTGGTCTTTTTAGTTTTTTGTGACTATGCTATAAAGCAGTAATTAGATGTAGAAGGTCTCTAACTTTTCTTGAAGCTTCCTTTCAAAAGAAAATTGCAGGAATACCTTAAATTAAAGTCACCTGAGGGTCTCAGAAAGAATTATTCCACAGGGCATTGTATATCAGAAAATGCCTGAATAGTTATGCCTATGGAAATGAAACCCACAATATTATAGTGGGCTTTTACTTATTTAATTTATGTTATGTATAGTGTTATTGACACTGCCAAGAGGGTCTGTTTGTCCATTGCCCACAGAAGCCAACCGTGATTCACCAGGATTTTGAGAAAAGAAAAAAGTTATTATGTAGTTGGCCAGGAAGGAGACTGGAGGCAAGTTTCAGATCTTTCTCCCCAAAGAAAATGGGCATGGGGGTTTCAAAATGACTGGAAGGTAGGCTTAAAGAAGTGGCTAAAGATGAGGTGAGGTGCCACAAGCCTATCTGTTTTGGGAAAGGTGGGGTTAAACAGAGTATGCTCTGTTGCAATTAATCTTGGTCCTAAAATGGAGGCTTAGCATGCCCTGTGAGTAAAATTGGTCTGTGCTGGCTTTAGAAGCAGTAACTTTTTTCTGGAGGCATCAAGCCTCCTATGAATAAACATAGAGAAGTGGGACATTTAAAGGGAAGTTTCTGGAAACTTCTACAAACCAGTAAGGGTTTGTAGAAGTTTACTATAAAAAGTGGGTTTGTGGGTGTTGGTTTTGAGGGGCGGGAAAGTGGCAGTTTCATTATCAGGTACATTTTGTGCAACTGGGTATCAGCTAGTATGATTATATTGGTTAGAATAAGGAATATATCAAAATGCATAGCCAATATTTTCTTTTTTTGTTTTTGTTTGTTTTTATATTTTATTTTTTCCTGGTATGGGGAGAGGGAGAGTGTCAGTTGAAACAAAAGTGACCAGAGTTGGGTTAATCTTAGCCGTTAGTTCACCACCAGTTCCATCCCTCATGAATCCACCTAGCCACCTACTTTATTCTATTTAGCAGATGTCAGATTTCCACTCTTACTCACCTCCAGGTACTGTACATTCCTTGTGATTTACTTTCAGCTGTCCACATATGTTGAGTAATAATCTCTGATTATATACTCACTATAGTACAGCATTTGACTCTATCATCTATTGCTCTAATACCTTAACTAAAAGTAGGTTTGAAATATTTGCTGCAACATGGGAAAGACCTACATGAATAAACAGATAAATTCACAGAGGAAGTATAAAGTATTCTTTTATCAATTATTGATTAGCAAGGCATGAAATAAGTCAGTAAGAGATAAATGATAGAACAGCAAAATTAAAGGACATATATATTCATAGGTAGACATATGTGAAATTATACCTGCAAAGGTTAAAGAATAATCTAGCATCCAAAGAAGAATATTTTTAAAAGTTCATTATCAGGACATTAAAAAACCCTCAATAATTTTAAAGAAGAGACAGTATCCAGATAGTTCAGCACTCCAGCCTCACAAGAAAAAGCTGAAAACTGAAAATCAATATCCTTCAAAGAATTGAGGTCATAGATCAAACCACTGCCCCCAAAACTGGAGAAATAGGGAGATACAAAGAATCACAGGTGACCTGGAGCTGAAAACTCAACAGGAATCAGCATTTGGTAGGAAAACTAAAAGGTAATTGACCAATTTCTGGGGAGTAAATGTGAACTATCTTGAGAGAGAAAATCTAATGGAGGCTCAGTGGGAGTGACCCTCCCACTTTATTGAGTCTTACCTCCAGGAGATCCATGAACTACCCACTGTGAATTTCAGAGAAATCTCACTGGCTTACAATAGGGCAGAGTAGAAGTAACCACTTTGAAATATGTCCGGATCAATGACAAATACCTGCCCTCAAGGGAAATTGTTGTATCAGAGCACAGTCTATGTGAGCTTTTCCAGAATCGAACTGACTTTGGGGAAGTTAAATACCCAACTCTGTACCCTCTAGCCTCCTGTCTTCACCTAAGGGATATTAAATATTACACAAGATTTCTCTTTCTCCACCTCTTTGCCAAAACTTATGTTCAGCCTTACATTTTAACCAATATATTTGGAATGCAGCAGTGTCTATAAAGTTTTAGTTTGCATTAACTTAATGGCTATTGAAGTCTAGTGTCTCTTCATTTACTTATTTGCAATGTGATTTTTTCTTCCTTATGAAGTATCAGTTGGAAACACATGTATAATTTTGTTGATTTATTTATTTTTTGCTAAGTTTTAAGCTAATTTCACATATTCTGAGTAGATCTTTAATAATGATATCCTTTTCAAATATTTCTCAGAGTGTTGAATTTTGTTTTCATTCTTTGAGCATTCTACTTATTACAGTAAAAGTTCATTTTCCTCAGGTTAAATTTATCATCTCTTTTCTTTTAAGTATTATGCTTTTGTTCTAAAATCATATCTCACAACTCTGCATAAACTAAGGCATTGAAATTTTCTCCAATGTTTTATTAAAATCTTTCAGTATTACTTTTTTGCTAACTCATCTCTGTATCATTTTGAAATAATCTTTGTATAAAGTGAGTGGTATTGGTTGAAGTTCATTTTCTATGCATAGAGATGTTCATTGTTCCATCATGATTGCTTGTAAATACTATCCTTTCTCCACAGAATTACCTAAAGTTTTTACTATTGTTCCTTTGAAGACACATTTACAGGTCTACTTTTGAATAATCTAGGGTCTTCCATTGAGATAATTGTCCATCTTTACGAAAATACCATACTGATTTGATTACTGTAGCTTTAAAATATGCCTTGATTTCACATAGTGCACAGTCTACTTATAAGTTCTATGATGCAGTTGTGTGGGCAGTTCTAGATCTTTTGCACTTGCATATATATGTTAGAGAATTAGGATTAAAAGAAAAAAGAAAAAATGCTTTCTTGGATTTTTTGCAGGTGTTGCGTTGAATTTAGGGAGTAATTTGGAGAAGGGAGAATTGACATCTTTAAAATGTAGAGTTGTCTTATCTATGGATTTGGAATGTCCCTCCATTTATGGTGTTCTTTATGTTCTCTTAACAAAGTTTTGCAGTTTTCAGTGTAGATTTTACTTGTGAATATTTTGTTACATTTAATTAATATGTAATATTTCATTAATTATTAAGTTTTTTGACGCAATTTGTGCCATTTAAAAATTAAAGACTGATTTTCATTCATGTCATTTCTTCACGTTCAATTTTTGTACATTGATCTATTAGTTCAGAAGTTTCATTTACATTGTTAAAGAAAAACAATCATTTGTTTTGGACAGGAAGAAATACAACTGTCTTTATTTACAGGTGATATATTTGTCCATGTAGAAAATCCTAAAATGAAGCAAAAAAAATCTATGATATTTGATAAATGTGGCAGTTTGAAAATATTTTTGTGAATCCCATTTTTGTAAATTGGTTTGTTCCTCTGGGTGTGATACCCTTTGATTGTATTAAAGTCAAGGTTTTAAGTTTATTTAATAAAATCAATTTAGGGCCTTTAATTCACCCACACCAGAAGGGTGTAACTCAAGGTTGATTCCCTACCGCCTTGGTGGAATGATATAAATGGACACTCACTCAAGAAGACACACAGAAGAGGAGAAAACTTGGTCATTTCAGTCCTTCCATGTGACAGAAAGGAGAAGGCTCAAACAGGAAAAGCCCTAGGAAGTGTGATAAGCCATTTGCCTGATAGTTTGCAGGTGAAGCGAACAGAGCAGCTGAGCAACTCAAAAGCCCCAAGAGACCAGGCAGAGATTGCCCACTATCTTCCCTTAACAAGTGGCAAGTAACTTTGGTGAGAAAACAGCCTTGAGATGGACTCTTTAGGGCCTTGTAACTGTAAGCTTCTACTCCAAATAAACATCCTTTTAAAAGGCAACAGATTTGTGGTACTTTGCATCAGCAACCCTGTGGCTGACTAATACAATAAGTTACATGGAAATGCTGGCCTAAAATAAAGAGTACAGATATAATCTCTTCTTTACTTTCTTCCAGTATTGTTGTTTTGAATTGGTATTACTTCTTCTTGATTTTTGGTAGAATTCACCAGTGGAGGTATATGAACAAGGGATTTCCTTATGGGAATATTTGAAACTACACATTCAATTTATTTAATAGGTATAGAGTTACTGAGATTATCCATTATTTACTTTCAAGAGCTTTAAAACTTATATTGTTCAAAGAATTTATCCATTCTACCTAAGTTGTCATATTTATTGGCCTTCATGTGTATATAATAACCCCTTATTAATCTTTTAAAATATACAGAATATATAGTGATATCACCTCTAACATTAAGAAACAATAAGTTTGCAAATAGAATTGTGGGAAGATGGCCAAGTAGGAAGCTCCAGGAATCAGTCCCTCTAACAGAATGACTATTAAACAGACAGGAATTATCTAAATCAAAAATTTTGAAACTCCCTATTCTAGAACACTGTGCAGCATCGAAGAGTGTGAAGAAGAGGCTAGTAAATTGCAGTAAATACTGTTGACTTGCACTCTCTGCAGTGGCTACTATTATCCATCCACCAGACTTGCAGCAGGCTGCAGTGACTTTTCAACCTTGAGTCCTGATGCAGCTTGTTGGTACCAGGATGGGCCAAAAGACCTAGCTCACCAAGATCTGGGAGTGTATCGTCTAATAACTGATGACTGTTTGGTTTGCTACTTCAGATCAATGGGGACCTGGCTCTGAGGGCAGCCATAGTTCCAAAACTTCCCAGGGAAAAACACCTGAGAAGACTTAAAGAGTATATGTTTCCTCAAAACTACGAAAACAGATAATGGGCTGTATTTAGTGGGCAAGTGCCAAATCAAGAAAATGTAGCATTGAAGACACAAGTGAGAAGCTACTTTCAATCTTCCTGGTCCCTTCATTACCTTCTTCCCAGGGCAGTTTGGAGCTGGCCAGAGCTCTCTTTTTGTGTCACTGGCCATGTTACAGCTTGGAAAGAATGATTTGGGAAATTTCTCACTGATGTGTTCCCCTCCCAAATTTGCCCTCCTGGTAAAAGGAGCTTGAGACAGGGAAAATAGTATTAGAAACAACTGAGTTTGATGTCCAGGGGTAAAGATTACTTGCTTTAATCCCTGTGGTGGAACTCTGGGAGAGGTAGAAGGTCTATTTCCTAGGGAGTACAGGAGTCATTCAAATTATTGACATTAGGGGTACTCCTAAGGCCTCTAGGAAGCACAAGCCCAGAAAAAGAAAATAAGCCCTGAAAAGTCAGGGAAGAGCCTTCACTTTGCATTAACCTTGAGCTGATCTTGTTCCTTTTTTATTTTATTTTTAGACAAGTGTATTTGTAGAAAAATCATGCAGAATATCCAGGATTCCCATATACAGCCCTATTATTAACACTTTGCATTGATGTGGTACGGTTGTTACAGTTGATGGAAGTAGATTTGTAATTGTACTACTTACTATAGTCCATGATTTACCTCTTTGTGTAGTGCAGTTCCATGGATTTAAAAAAAATTATTCTATTACCATATATAAACTCAAACATTTTCCCTTTTAACCACATTGAGCTATTACAATACTTGTCCTTTTGTGTCTGGCCTATTTTGCTCAAGGCAATGTCTTTAATATTCATCCATGTTGTTGCATGTATCAGTAATTCATTCCTATTTAAATCTGAATAATATTCCATTGTTTGTAAGTACCACATTACCATGGGATAGAAACAACCTAAATGTACATTAACTAACAAATGAATAAACAAAATGGGCTAAGCTTCTTGATGGGAGGTATGAACTCCAAAGAGCTTCAATCAATGCAAAGACAACTTTCAAAGACAATGAAAGGTGTTTTCCACATTGCTTGCTTTGGTTATGTTAGCTCCTAAGACTCAGGAAAATCTCCTTCATATATCTATTTTAATATACACTCAAGAAACAGACAGCTCAGGGACTATATATCAAAGATAACATTTTACAATATCAAAATATACAGCATGCAACAGAAGATTACAAGACAAACAAACAGGAAATGATGGTCCATCCAAAGGAAGATGATAACCTAAACTGTATTCCAGAAAAAAACACCAATGAAGAAGACCAGACTGTGGACAAATCATACAAAGATTTAAAACAAAACAAAACAAAACAAAGAACTTTAATGTGTTCAAGAAGATGAAGGAAATACAGAGAAAGAACTAAAAGATATATATATAAAAAAAAGAACAATATGAGAATCTCAAGGAAGAGTTGGAAATTTTAGAAAGGAACCAAACCATTCTATTGGAGTTGAAGACCACAATAACTGAAACGAAAAAATCCCAGGACTTTCAACAGTAGAATAGAGCTGGCAGATGAAAAAATCAGTGCATTCCTATGCAAAACAATTGAAATGAGTCAGGCTAAAGACCAGAGTGAAAAAAGATTTAGAATAGCTAAAAATAGCCTAAGATAACCTGTGGGATAACATTAAGCATATCAATATCAGCATTTTGGTAGTCTCAGAGTGAGAAGAAGGAGAAAGAGGAGCAGAAGAAATATTTAAAGAAATAGTGACACAAAGCATTATAAATCTGACCAAAGATTTGAATATGCACATCCAACAAGTGCATTGTATAACAAACAAGATCAGAAAGAATGGAGGTAAGGGAGCAGTGGGTAGAAATAATTAAAGTACTGAGAGAGAAAAGAAGTTTGGATTGTTACATTTCATAGCTTTGCAAGAAATTTTAAACACACTCTAGACAAGAAAAGAGTCAATAGAAAAGATACAATGTAACTGTCTTGGAATCAATGTCTAATTGTCTTGCAATTGAAGTCTAATTGTCACATTATTGAATGAATGAAAGCTTATGTTTTGTACAATCTTGAAACTTTAGTTATTGTGGGAAAAACGAATTTAGAATATGGAGTATGGACTTACATGAGCAATTTTCTCCAAGTGTGAGGAATTATCAGGCACCCAGTGGAGCTGCAAAAGCTGTAGCATGTCTTCTACCTTAGTCTGATGCACTGCAGCAGTGATATCTGGCCCCTCTGAATGTCCTTTTTTAAAATGAAGGATAATGTTGTAGCAAGTTTATTTAGAAACCATCACAAATTCAACCTCTGTGTCCATAGGATGATTTTAGAGGTCAAACAAATAACCAGAAAAGGCATTAAAATATTGTCCATTTGTGAGACATTTTAATAATTATTTAACTCTAATTTCATCAGTGAAAAGTCTTATTGTATTCCTATTAGGTCTTCAGCATTGTTATAAGGCTTACTATCTTCTTATTATTAAAAAAGAGTAAATAATTATCAGGAGCACAGTGTTTAGGGGTCAAACGTACATAAATGATATTCAATAATTAAGGGATGATTCCTTTATCTATATTTTACTTATATCATGTGATGCTGTTTGTTCATGGAATGTCTTAATATGAATTGACATACATATTTATATATCTAAAATAAATTGTTTTAATGAAAATGTTATATAAATAGGCTAGAAAACAAGCTAAACTGGATATCAATTAAACCAAACCCATGATTATCAGTAAAAGTGAATCAGATGAAGAGAATCTTAGTAATTCTTCAGAATCTGTATGTAACACTTAAATTGTTAGAAATCAGATTTACTATTCTCACTCAGTTTAATACTCAATCTCATACATGAGAACTGAGCAGAATGTGGGCAGGGTTTTATGGGTGCCTCAGTGGGAGAAATAACTATGAATCCTCATCTCATTAGAAAATTTTATGGGAGTTGACAAGTTAAAGGATCACCAATTCTGTCTTTCTGAATATATATATGAAGGTATATCTTGTAGCTACTATAAATATGCAGTACAGAGTTCTATGTTTGTAAACTATTTTGAAATAATTGTACTTAAGTTTTACATAAATGCGTATTTCATAGATCAAGATTCATGGTTGTTCTCTGGGTCATGATAAGGGTTTAATTCAAAATAGCTCCTAAAATACAATCCTGCATTCAAAGGGAATATGTTATTATGATCACAGCAGTTAGCAGAGGTCAAAAGGAACTTGAATAGATTCAGGTGAGAAGAATCATTGCAATAAAACAAGTAATACATTTTGACCATAGAAATTATAATAAAACTCCTATGAAATATTAATGTCATACCTGATGAAAGGAAAGAAACATGAGCTGTCCACTGTGGAAGTCTTTAAATAATGGCAACAAAGAGGTAGAAACATTGAGGAGTTCAAAATAAACTGAATAGATGTAACCATGAGCTTAAAGAGATTAAAATGATAAATAAACTGTAAGAGAAAAATGTTATATAACTATCATTTATGAGAATGAATGTTTACATTCCTGCATGTAAAGAGATTGGAATTCATCCCTCCCATGTTCACAAAAAGAAAAGAGCTGTGAACTGAAAAAATTAATATTTGTAAGAGAATTGAGGTCATAGTGCAAACCACTGCCCCTAAAACTGAAGACATAAGAGGATACAAAGTATCGCAATTTATCTGGAGTGCAAACCATAGCTGTAGTCTTTCTTGGATAGGAAAAATAAAGTGTAAATGACTAATTACTGGATACTGATTTTGTGCTAGCTTGAGAAGTAAAATCTCACGGAGCTCAGCTTTAATGATGTCCTCATATTTTCTTGAGTCTTAACTCCAGGAGCCCCATCCAGTTCCCATGGTGAATTTCAGAAAAAAATTCAATTTGCTCCCAGTAGCAGTTTGATATTATTGATGAGTTCCAAAAAGAAATATTGGATTAAGTTTGTAAACTGGTCTTTTGCTCTGGGTGTATTAGAGTGTTTTACTTTTAATTGATTAAATTATGATTAGGACTTTGGGCCACATTGGTAGAGCATTGAGTCCTTGCCCCTTGGTTGGTGGGGACTCCCAGATAAAATACATGGCAAAGGACAGAGTTGGAGTTTTTTATGTTGGAGGTTTTGAGCTGGAGCCCTGGGAAGTAAGCACACAGAAGAGCTTGGTTGTGAGGAAAGAGAGAAGGCCCTGGGAAAAGAGACGAGCTGTTCACCTGAGAGTTACAGTTGGCCTTGTAGAGAAAATAAAGTAGCTAAGCCCAGAGAGAAATAGAGCCCCAGGAAGAAAGGAAACCAGGAAGCCTGAACCCTTACAAACATCCACAGCCATCTTGTTCTAACACTTGGCAACAGACTTTGGTGAGGGAAGTAACTCACACTTTATGGCCCGGTGATTGTAAGCTTCTACCCCAAGTAAATATCCTTTCTAAAGCCAACAGATTTCTGGTATTTTGCATCAGCACCCCTTTGGCTGACTAATGCACTCCCACAGAGAAAAATAAAGTAAACATTTTCAAATAATCCTAGAACTGTATATTGTCCTTAGCAAAAATCTGCCTACAAGATATTTTACCAGACAGCATTATCTATGTGGATTTTTCAAGAACCTAACTAATTTAGTAAAGAGAAAACACTCAGCCACACTTCCCTCTACCCTTCTTGTCTCACCTATGCAGTGTTAAGTGATGTATAAGACTTCTATTGCTCCATATCTTCATCAATGCTTCCTATGTTCATTATTCAATTTTAGCCATTCTAAAAGTCATGTATCAGTATCAAGATTTTAATTTGCATATAGGGCTTTCCCTTGGTTGAACATTTGAAACTACCAATTCAATTTCTTAAGAGATAGGACTTGTGAGATTATATTAATAAATAATTACTTCATGAGATTTGAAATTTAATAATATTCAAGGAATTTTTTTCCATTTTTTCAAAGTTGTTGAATTCTTTGGTCTTGATGTGTTAATGATACCTGCAACATTAAGAAACAAACAAAAAAAAAAACCTTAATCAGTGATGTAACAATCTTAAGTATCAAGGAATTAAAAACAAGAACGAAACAATATAGAGAAAAGGATTTAAAAGACGGGTGTAATATCATAAATAACAATCAAATAAAATGATCAATAAAGCAAAAATTGATTATCTGGAAAGATTAATATCATCCAGAAACCTTTAGCATGTTCAACCAAGAGTGAGAGAAAAATAACACAGAATACCAACATAATGGAAATCATATATATTGCTAGTGGTACTGCAAAATTAAACAAACACACTGAAAAGTTGTTTGACTTTTTTTTATAAAACCTACCATAAACTATAACCTGGCCATTTCCATTCTAGCTGTTGATTTGCAATACTACAAAATTGCATACCTGGCACCAAAGAATCAATTACATGTATTATGAATACCATATCTATCCTTAGTAAGAAAAACATGTTGCATATCCTCACATTTACATCATGCTATTCCTCCTTGAAATCAATGTTAAAGAGCACTTTAACAAATTATACTCAAAGAGTAGAAATAAATCATCCTTGACCATATCCTGAGATTGTATATCCATTTCTTAGTCATATAGCAAACACTCTTCTGAACAGCATTCTCTTTGATTGCAAAGGTCTTTTCTGTGACCCTTTCTCAAGAAACATGAGCAACTCCCATGCCATACACATAACCACACATAAACATGGACACTTTTTTACTTAAGAAATTCACCCTATTCCTTTGAAAAATAGTACATTATACACAAACAACAGAGCTGTGAATAACAAATTAGTTATTATATTATTAGTTATATATTAGTTATTTTATTAGTTAAAAGCTAATTTTCTCTGGAAAAGAGTGAATGATTTTCCCTATATACAAGAGGCTTCATGGCTCCACTGGAAATAAGTTGTTACTTAGTTATGTGAAAGTTTCTGTATTAGTTCAGGCAAAGGGTTGCTGATACAAAATACCAGAAATGGGTTGTTTTTTATAAAGGGTATTTATTTGGGGTAGAAGATTACAGTTACCAGGCCATAAAGCACAAGTTATGTCCCTTACCGAAGTCTATCGCCATGTTTTGGAGAAAGATGGCTGTCAATGTCTGTAAGGTTTCAGGCTTCCTGAGTTCTTCTCTTCCTGGGTTCGTCTCTTCCCAGGGCTTGCCTCTTTCTGTGCTCAGTATATTTCTCTCATCTAGCATTTTGTTATAATCTGCAAGGAGAAGCCAAGCCACATTCTCTGAGTTTACTTTGGAAAGTTCTTCAGCTAAATGCCCAGGATCAGCATTTTCAAATTCTGCCTTCCATAAAACACCAGGAGTTAATCTTGCTAATTTCTCTGCAACTTTAAAACACAAATCACCTTTCCTCCAGTTTCCAAAAATAGTTTCATCATTTACTTCCAAGGCCCCACCAAAAGTCTCTTTAGAGTCCATATTACTATCAACAGTCTCTTCAAAGCACTGTAAGTATTTTCTACCAAGAATCTTGCAATTCCTCCTGAAAATATCTCTTACCTATGCAGTTTTGCTAACTGCAAAAGCACTTCCCCACTACTCGGTACCAAATTCTGTATTAGTCGGCCAAAGGGGTGCTGAAGCAAAATACCAGAAATGTGTTGGTTTTTATAAAGGTTATTTATTTGGGGTAGAAGCTTACAGTTACCAGGCCATAAAGCACAAGTTACCTTCCTTACCAAAGTCTATTGCCACGTTTGGAGCAAGATGGCTGCCAACATCTGTAAGGATTCAGGCTTCCAGGGGTTTGCTTCTCTCCAGGCTCAGCTGCTCTAGTATCTCCACTAGGCCAGCTGTAGTCTATTAGGTGAACAGCTTGTTTCCCTTCCTGGGGCCTTCTCTCTTTCCTCACAACCAAGTTCCTCTGTGTGCTTACTTCCCAGGGCTCCAGCTATAGACTCCAGCATCAAAACTCCAGCCAATTTCTGTGCTCTTCCATGTAGTTTTATCTGTGAGTCCCTGCCCACCAAGGGAGTGGGGACTCAATATCCTCCTGACATGGCCCAATCAAAGCCCTAATCATAATTTAATCATGCCCAGGTACAGACCAGTTTACAAACATAATCTAATATCTATTTTTGGAATTCATAAACCATATCAAATTGCTATAGTCCCTAAAAGGTAAAACATCAAAAGAGGAGATCCTGGCACTGAAGTCAAGCATTGCAGCTTTAAAGGTTTGTCCAGGTATACTGTTGGCTGAGGGGCAGGTATGACTTAATTAGGAAAAGTGTATAGAAATAATGCAATCATTCTGTTGAGAAAGGCAAGTACCTAGACAGGAAGAAATTCTTGCAAGACACAAAGTAAGATGGCTTTATAAGAGTGCAAGTGTTAATTGGGATAATAGTGTTTCCTTTATGTAAGAAATACAAAAGTGAAAAAAAAAAAAATACCATAGGAGGCTTATAGTCTGTTGGAATTCATTCCTTCCGGATAGGTACTTGGAGATATATACTAAAGTGTCTTTCCTTTCAGACATCTCATTTTTCACTATTAATGCATGATTGTTAGTGACACTGGAAATGTTCCCCATATGTGAAAACAGTGTTTACAGTCAAATTAAGAGAGGAGGAGATATTATAATTGAACAGTTTTTATTTATTTATTTACTTTAATTGAATACTTTTTAGAAAATATATATTTTTAAAGAAGGGCATGCGTTTTCACACCATGAACTAAATCAATATGAATGTTCTATTTTATGTTCTCTAAACAATGAAATATAAATAGTGTGCTAATAAAACATTTCATGTTCCAAACCATTTTCTCAAATGTTTTTACTTTGCAATATTGTCTTTATGGCTTTTTCAAAGAGAAATTAAATCTGGAAATAATTTTGATCCTTTGTTAGTGTCTTTACAAATTAATAATTTTTCCATTTCCTTCTAACTATAAATGCTGTACTTAATTTTAACAACCTCATTATTTTTTATTTTCTTTATCCTTTGTACTGTATCACCAGAATGATTGCGACTCTTGAAATGCAAGTGCAAGATATGATACTTTCCTTAGTTTAATTACCTAATTTTTCATATAGTCTTGTTATTCAAGCTTTTCTTCCTTATGATTTGTGTTCTGCTTCTTAAGAGAATGGATATAGTTCAAGTGGTTGATGCTTGCTTCTCATGTATGATGTCCTGGGTTCAATCCACAATACCTCCAAAAAGCAAAGCAAAACAAACAAACAAATGTAAAAATCAACTTCCATTGGGGAGCTGATGGATTTAGCTCAGTGATTGCATGCCTGCTTCACATATATGAGGTCCTGGGTTCAATCCCCAATACCTCCTAAAAATATATTTATTATCAATTTTTTCTCCTTTCTCTGTGAAATCTTTCTAAAAAGTTGCCTCTTCATAATCATTCAGGAGGATTTGCTTTATCTATTGTGTCACAGTATTTTTTTTTTTGCTTCTAAATATTTTTTATTTTTGTATTTAGATGATGCCCTTTTTGTATTTTCCTTATTTTTTCCCATAGTAATAGGAAAGTCTCTGATTCTGGATCTAATAAGTAGCCATTTAATTGCCAGATTTAAGAAAGTTGGTTCAACACATGCATCATATAATTCATTTTAATAATGTTTATGAAAAATGATTTTCAATATTGGTCCATATATAGAACATGTTTTCAATATTCCATTACAGTATTTTTGCACTGTATTCACTGGTTATTATTTTTTAACGAAAATTCTGATGAGTTGACCTGCAGAAACCACCATAAATCATATTCTACTATACTAGCTTCAAAATTGCAGAATTGATTTTGAATTCCACTAGATGATATACAGGTAAAAATCTACCAAAATTAAAATGATTACTTCAATTATAGATTTTATCTTCTCATTACTACAGAATATGCCACGATGTGTCCTACTTGTAAATAAAAAGTTTTAAATAAATTTGTCATTAAAGTTTTTCCATTAAAATTCACTGCTCAAGAAGGCCTCTTCATCATTGTTTTTACAAAAATGATTTTGGTTCAAGTAATCCTACTTACTCCATCTCAATATCAAAATTAATTATGTGTCAATATTATTTTGGTATGGTGTTATTAATCTTTGAGTAAATGTTACTTTAAAACTTTAAGTCCTATCACCTTCATCTATTACATTCATGAGACCAATAAAATATTTGATCTCTGAAAGTTTCTAGCTTTATAATTTAATTGTGTGCTTGTTTAATTGTGTCAAAAAATAATGTTTGACACCAAACGTTTCTCATGGCATTTTTCATCTCTGTATTTCTGAGAGTATAAATTAGGGGATTGAACATAGATGCAATGATGGTGTAAAATAGTGCAAATATTTTATTCTGAGGGTAAGTGTCAGCTGGTCTATGGTAGGCAAATTGAAGGCCCCCAAAATAAGACAAGCACTGTTATATGACACCCACAGGTAGAGAGGGCTTTGCAAGTTCTATCAGCTGAATGATTTCTTAAAGTGAATAATATAATGACATAAGAAGCAAATAAAACAACAAAGGTTACCAAGGTGACCATACTTGAATTGGCAATAACAAGGACACCTGTGATGTAGATGTCAGTACAGGCAACTTTTAGCAATGGGAAGATATCACAGAAATAGTGATCTCTTTCATTATGACTACAAAAGGGCAACTGCATTGCCAGATAAAACTGAGGAAAGGAATGGACAGCTTCTCCCACCCAAGTAGCTAGGATTAGAAGGATGCATGTTATTCTGCTCATAATAATCATATAGATTTGCAGATGGTAATGTAGTGATCAAAGTCCATGGCAGCAATAACAAGGACTTCAATACCTCCAAAGTAGTGCATGGTCAATATCTGCAACATGCACTTTCCATAGGAGATGATTTTTGTCCCCACTAACAAGTCACTAATCAGATAGGGTGGAGCACTAGAGGTGTAGCTGATATCCATACAGGATAAATGACCAAGGAAATAGTACATGGTTTGGTAAAGAAGGAAACTGCATTGAATGGAGATAAAAATCAGGAGGCTTCCTGACAATATGGAAATTTAACAGAAGAAAAAGAGCACAAAGCAAAATATTTGTATTTTCTTATCATAGAAAAGTCTCAAAAGAATGAATTTGGAGATGTTTCTGTGGCTTTCCATGTATTTCAGTTTGGCATATTTTTGCACTGATGATTTGCAAGTATGAAAAGAAAAAAAATGAGTTTGATGAAAAATACCAATATTAGAAATATCACAATAATAGAAAATTTACCAAAAAGTGGATTTTTATGCATAGAATATTAAATTAATTATTATTTATTCACAGATTTAAGTTGCTTTTTCTTTTTTATGATGTGTCTTAATTTACAAATCTTATTTGAAAAATTTTATAATAGTAATTATAATGCACTTTTTCAATTATTTCAGTAATTATTAGAGAATATTTTTAAATTAGATTGATCATAAAGAAAACATGTTGTTCCTCTTAATTATATTTTTAGACTACAACAAAAGTTAAGCTATTTAATTAAAATAACACTTTTTATTGCAAATTTTAAACACTTGACACTCTCTCGGCCATGGAGTCAAATGTCTTCTTTCAACATGAATGGAGGGCCTTTTTTACTTTTCTGGAACTCTTAATGCACAAAATAAAATCTTTGAAGCACCCCAAACTAAATCTGTGTACTATAATTTCATAGGGTTTATTGTTTTTTGCTTTGTGGGCAAATATTACCATTTAACATACAGAACCAATGAAGTTTCACATATATCGAATAGCTAAGAATGGTTGAAAATTATACACTAAAAAACTGATTGTCAATTCATGATTAAAATTCTGAAAAGTAAACTGAAAATTCATTCCTTTATACTATTTTTATTTCATAGATTAAGATATGCTCTCATTTATGTTTCTAATGAAAATTTGTAAAGGAGATATATAATTCTTGAAAGACCCAGTTTTGTATAAATTATATATATTTTATGGCTCTTGTTAGAAATTTTATATACATTCTACATAACACAAAATAAATGATATTGAAAGAGATGACACAATGTAACTGTAACACAATTTTTGCTCTGCCTACACTCAGAGGTTAAATGCTGCACTAATATTGAGTGATTATTTTCTTTTGGAAAAAGAGAATGTAGAATAGGGAGAAATCACAAGCATGAGCTATTTACCCAGTGTTGAAGAATTATTAGCCTCACAGTGGGGTTGCAAAAGGTACAAAACATCATCTTCTTTAATCTTAATCCAATGTGACAGCCATAAGTGGACACTCTGGATGTCTATTTTTTAAACAGAAAATAATTTTGTAGTAAGTTTATTTGAAAATCCTCATATCTATTGCTTCACAAATTCAACCCCTATGTCTTCAGGCTGATTGTAGACATGAAATAAATAATGGATAAGTTGTTTTTTAAAAAATTGTCCATTTGTGAGAATTTTAAATTATTAATTAATTCTAATTTCATGAATGAGAATTTCTCATTGTATTCCTCTTAGGTCTTTTACTACTGCAGGACCTAGTATCCTCATTTTTTAAAATAGGTTGAGAAAATAATTTTCAAGCAAGAGAGTTTAGCAGTTAAGTACATCTAAACATTATTGTATAATAAAAGATGATTCAATGACCTTCCTTTTAATTACTACAACTGATACACATTTTGTTTATGAAAATGTGTGATATTAGTTGTCAAATGCATTCATTCAAATCAAATAAATGATTTAATGACAATTATTATATAAGTAGGTTGGTGTAAAAGTTAAACTGGATATTACTCACTCATTTCCAGCTCATGATTTTCCATAAAAGTGAGTCAGATCACATAAATCTCAGTAATTTTTCAGAATCTGTAAACAATACACTGTGGATATTAGAAACCAGCTATCATGATTCTCATTCAGTTTATTGCTACTTCTCACACATGGAATGATAGGGAATGTGTCATGGGGTAGGGCTTGGGAGCAAGTCTTGTAAATATTCATCTCAGTAGAAAAGATTTTGGAAGTTGATCAGCTACCAAATCAGCCTGACTTCCTGAATATTTATGCAAAGGTGTATGTTGCAGTTAATATAAATATGTGATCTAGAATTTTCTGATTCTAAAGTATTTATAATAAGTGTACTTTAGTTTTAACTATGTACATTCGTTAGGTCAAAATTCTTCAATGTTCTTTATATCATATGAAAATGATATTTATCCACAAATGCTACTAAAATCCTGTGTTCTGGGGGAACATGATGTTACAATCACTGCTAGTAGCAGAGGTAAAGGGAAGCTTGAATAGATTTAGATGAGAAGAATCAGTGTCACTGAAACAAATAATTATTGACCATAGAGATAAGTAAAAAAAAAAAAACTCTTATGGAAGTATAACAGTTGTAAATGATCAAAGGACATAGCCAAAAAGAGTGTAAGTGGTTAAAACAGTGGCAAGATAAATAAGTAGAAAGGTTAATGATTGAGCCTTTACAGTTGAGAACATTGAGCTTATTGTTTAATATCCTTAAACCTCACTTTCATGAGTTTTACAAGTGAGAATTTGTTACATAGTTGAAAAATATATTAAGGAATATATTAAGTAATATGAAATGTCCCCAGAATTATACATGGTTCATGACACACAGGTCATTTGTGTTTTACTTTCCATCTTTATTGAGCAAGATTTAGCAACTACTGAAACAGTCATGCACAAATATACAGAGAGCTCCAATAAAGAAATAAACAAAAACAAACCAAAAGCAGAATATAAAGAAGGCTATCAGCTGAAATTTAAATTTGATAAACAATGAAAAAAATTATTCTGGTGATAAGTTGACTAAGACAATTCTTAACACTAATCACTAGCCTAAACTTTTCTTTTATATAAAAACAGAGTGAAATAATTACTATATTTCTTTGTTAGACTGAATAATTATTCTACATTTCCCTTTGTGTGAGCCATAGCATAAAGAGAATAGATGTTCTTAGATAAAATAAGCTACTGTCCACATTAAAGTCCCTTGTGCCTCTGGACATTTAATTTACAACTTTGACTTCACCTGGCTCAGACTGTGTTTCTCTGGAGGCTTCAAAATGCATCATCAGACACATAGCAGTTCAGGAAACCCTTATGGTTCTGTACTTATCTAAATTTTTCAAGAATAGGAAAGATGAGTGGTTATCAGGTTAGCTTCCAGGAAAATCTGAGATGAGGAATAACAAAGAGCACAAACTATAGGCATTACAGTGATAATTGACCATTATAAGAGTAACCTAGATGTGTAGAAAGAGATAGATTAATAAAATCAGGCAACTGCATGATCATGACTGAGAATAGATTATTTGTTAGTAGGGACTAACATTTCTGGAACAGATGGTTTAGGAATTGGATACAAGGGAAATGAAAAAAGAGAAAACATATTTCCCCATATGCATTTCAGTTCTGAAAACAATATGTCATTAAAATCAGAACATAATGAAAATGTTGGAGGAAATCAGCCATCAAAAAATATAGCATGGTTTTTACTCTATTTACCATGAGGTTCTTTCTGTTTTGATTACTATGGCTATGTAATAAGTTTTTTTTTTTAACTTTACTTTGTACATTTAATAATTGAAAACATAAGCAATTAAAAACTAAAAAGTAAGAACAGATGAATAAATATATACATTTCTCAATTAAATGTAATGGATACATGTAAATTTTTTTGTTGTTGTTTTGTTTTTTGTTTGTTTTTTTGTTTTTTTGTGTGTGTGAATCAAACAATATATTACACAATATATTTGGTTCATAGTAATGCATTCATACTGTATTTGTCCTTTTGTGTCTGGCTTGCTTCACTAAACATAACGAAGAAATACAAATGGCAAAAAAACACATGAAGAAATGCTCAATATCACTCATGATTAGGGAAATGCAAATCAAAACTACAATGAGATATCATTTCATACCTCTCAGAATGGCCACTATGTAAAAAATAGAGAACTACAAGTGTTGGAGAGGATGTGGAGAGATGGGAACACTTCTTCCCTGTTGGTGGGAATGCAGGATGGTACAACCACTATGGAGGACTGTTTGGCAGTTCCTAAAAAAGTTGAATATAGACTTGCCATGTGACCCTGCAATACCACTACTGGGTATATACCCAGAAGAATGAGAGCAGTGACACGAACAGACATCTGCACACCAATGTTCATAGCCACATTATTCACCATTGCCAAAAGTTGGAAACAACCCAGGTGTCCATCAACAGATGAATGGATAAACAAACTTTGGTCTATTCACACGATGGAATATTATGCTGCTGTAAGAGGAAATGAAGTCATAAAGCATATGGCAACATGGATGTAATAAGTTTTAAGATCAGGAAGTATGAGTCATCGAATATCATTCTTTTTTGTCAATATGGAACTATTCTACACAACAGGTGAACCCTAAGTTAAAACATGGACTATAGTTAAGAGTACAATTATAAAAAAGAGCTTTCTTCAATTGTAACAAATATTCCACACCAATGCAAGGTGTTAGTAATAGGGTGGTGTTTTAGTTTATCAAAGTGATGCCAATGCAAATTACCAGACATTTGCTGGCTTTTATTATGGGGATTTATTTGGGGTAAAAGCTTAGAGTTCCAAGGCCATGGAATGTCCAAATAAAGGCATCAGCAGAAATGTTTTCTCACCAATATCAGCTAATGTTGACCCTGGTGTTGTTGCCACATGGTAAAGCAAGATGGCCATGATACCTGTGGAGGCCTCTGCTTTCCCCTCCAGAATCGACCATATCTTAGAGCTCGGTTGTATGCAACCAGTCATAGGACGTATCTCATTGTGGAACTCTACTTTTGAACCTCTCAGGGGCTTCAACTTTCCTGCAGCATTTTCTCTCACATGGCAGAATCAATTGTGGCAGCTCCCTTTTTCTGTGTCTGTCTCTTTCTGTCTTCCTTTATGTCAGTCCCAGCAAGAGGGCAGAGAGTTAACATGAATCACACCCCACTGATATAATCCAGTTAAATGGATCTCACACCCACAGATTACTGTGATTATTGGATTACTGTAAAACAATCTTTAGCCTTTTGGGATTCACATATTCAAACTGTCAAACTCCACCCTCTGAAACCCAAAAATATATAGTCTTTCCATATGCAAAATACAATCATTCAAATTCTGCCTTCCATTTAACATCAGGAGTCAATTTTGCCATGTTCTTTTTGAAATTGGATAGCCTTTCCTCAAGTTTCTAATAATAGTTTCATTTTCTTCTAATGCCTCACTAGAAATAACTTTAGGGTCCATATACTTACCAATGTGTCTTCTAAGCAATCTAAGGCTTTTCTATCAAGCATCATACATTTCCTGCCCCTCCTCCCAAAATTTGTATTGAATTCACAATATTCAAACTGTCAGAAGTGTTACATAGGAATCTTGTATTTTGTACATGATTGTTCTATAAACCCACAGCATCTCAAATACAGAACAGCAAAATTTTAGAAAATCAGTACTTTATAGTAACTTATCTGATTCAAATCTATTTTCCTAAAAGAGTTATAATCATAATTTATGGACAAAATATCGGGCTATTTAAATTGATTGTATGAATTACCATCACAATAACACACAGATTGATGTAGGTGGTCATATTTCTTATCATTCTTCTTCCAGGAATACACATACCCGGATACTCATTAGAAAGCATGTAGGTATCTCATTGGTAATTTGGAACATTACCTACTCAATTCTGAATAAATCCCTGGTAATTGCTATATGTTTTGCTGCAAAACTTTAATTTTGATGAGGTCCTAATATATATAGTTGTATGCTTTTGAAGTTGTATTTAAGGACTTTTGACTAATCCAATTTCAGAAAGATTTTCTCTATTCTTTATATAAACATTTTGTACTTTTGCATTTATATATTATTTTAAGATCCACTTTGAAGGTGTACATTTAGGGTGTATGTTGAGGTTTAATTTGTATATATAAAGATCCAAATATTCTAAAACTATTTGTTGAAAAGTGTATCCTTGCTACACTGAAATGGAAAGAGACTTTTTTGAGATTTATTTGAGCATATATGTACAGGTTTGTCTTATTGACTACTTGCTTAGTTGTATGAAAACACTATGTCATTTTGATCTCTGTAGTTTTGTAATATACCTTGATATCAGGTAGTGGAATTCTCTAAATTTGTTCTATTTAAAGTCTGGGAGGTAATCTAGATCCATTACATTGACATATAAATGTTAAAATCAGGTTGTAAATTTATAAATTTTTTTTGCCAGTTTAGAATTTGCATGGGATTACATTGACCTAGAGAAATAATTTGGAAAGAATCAAAATATTATTAATGTGAGGTATCCAATTCTGAGCAATATATTTCTTTCTTTTTATTAACACCTTTCCATTCCCTCAAAATTGAGTTGTCAAAATACAATTCTTGCACCATATTATGTCACAATTAACCATAACTATTTCATATTTTGCTGCTATTATGAATGGCCTCTTTCGGTTGAATTGTGTTCCCACAAAAGTATGTTCAAGTCCTTACCCCTGGTCCTATGAATTTGACCTAACTTAGAAATAGGGTCTTTGAAGACGTAACTAGTTAAGATGACATGAATCTTGATTATATTGTGCTTTACTCTAATATAACCTCTTATAAGAAGAAGGAACTTTAGAAAGAAGGCTATGTGAAAGTGGAAACAAGGATTGGAATGCTGTATTAGAAGCCAAGGTATACCAAGGATGGCTAGCAACTCCAAGATACTGAGGATTCATGGAAGCATTTTCTTCTTTAACAGCAGCCCTAGAATTTAAAAGTGATATTTTAAAAATTCAGTTCCTGATTTTTTTTTACTTGTCTCAAATGAAAACTGAATTTTGTATACCTGACCTTTTTGAAACCCTGCTCAGCTCACACATTTTTAAAAATTCACCCAGTTTACTTAAGAAGGAAAACTATTTGTATTACAGATGATATGATCATATACATAGAGAATCTGAAGGAATGCATAGAAACCACTATAGTTTATGATTATGAGAGAAATGCTGGTCTAATATAAGAGATCTGGAAGTATTTGTATATAATTGATATTATTTCTTCCTTAATATAAAATAGAATGCAATAGCTAAGCAATCTGAAAATTGGATTTCATGGCAAGAAGATTTTACATGCAAAAAAACTGAATCTTTTTATTATAATTATTATTAGTTATTATTATTATTCAGTTGCTTTTTGTGTAATATGAATACCCTCCTTATCAAGAACCTATTGGAAATATGATTAATTTTGATGAGCTATTCATTTTTTATTAAGTTTTGTGATAATTTAATATATTTTTAGTAGATCTTTATTAACTATATCCTTTTCAAATATTTCTCATAGTGTTCAATTTTGTTTTCAATCTTTTAGCATTCTCATTATTATAGCGAAATTTTTCATTTCCTTAAGGTCAAATTTATCATTTATTTTCTTTTAAAGATCATGCTTTAAAAAAAAAAAAAAATATATATATATATATATATATATATCACAACTCTTCACCTAATTTAAGACATTGAAATTTTCTCCTATGTTTTATTAAAAATCTTTTAATATTACTTTTTTGCTAACACGTCTGTGTTCCATTTTGAAGTAACCTTTGTATAAAGTAGATGGTATTGATTTAGGTTCATTTTCTCTGTATAGGGATGGTCATTGTTTCATCATGATTGCTTGTAAAGTCTATCCTTTCTTCACAGAATTGCCTGTTTTTTTTTGCTATTGTTCCTTTGAAGACACATGTTCCGGTCTACTTTAGAATGCTCTAGGCTCTTCTGTTGACTTAACTGTACATCTTTAGGAAGTAACACACTGATTTGATTACTGTAGCTTTAAAATATGCCTTGATTTCACATAGTGAACAGTCTACTTGTAAGTTCTATTATGCAGATGTGTGGGCAGTTCTAGATCCTTAGCATTTGCATATATATTAGAATTAGGTTTAAAATGAAACACCAAAATGCCTTCTTAGATTTGTTGCATGTATTGCATTGGATCTAGGAATTAATTAGGAGGAAGGAATACTGATATCTTTAAAATGTAGAGTTGTCTCATTTATACATTTGGAATTTCCCTCCATATCTGGTGTTCTTTACTTTCTCTCACGAGAGTTTTAAAGTTTTCAGTGTAGATGCTAATTGTGCATATTTTTTTCACATTTAGTTAATATATAATATTTCAATAAATATTAAGAATTTTGATGCTACTGTAATGTCATTTAAAATTCTGTGACCTATTTTTGTTACAAATAAAACATTTACATTTAATTTTTGTATATTGGTTATGTAGTTCAGAAATCTTTTTGTCTAACTTTTTAAAGAAAAAAAATCATCTGCTTTGGATGGGAAGAAATAAAACGTCTGTGTTTACAGGTGATGTATTTGTCCATGTAGAAAATCCTAAAGAAACAAGTAAATAAAAACTGCAATATGTGATAAATAACAGGAAAATTCTTGCCTCAAGGAAAGAGTACAGATACATTCTCTTTACGTTTTTCCAGAAGAGTTATTTTTAATTGGTATTATTTCTTGTGATTTTTGGTAGAATTCACCAGTGGAGCTATATGATCAAGGAATTGAAGCAAGCTAGATAGGAAATCAATAGATGGATCTGGAAACTGGCAGAAAACCTGCCACCATTAACACATGTTCTTCATTGCCCCCAAGATGGCTCCTGGAAGACGTTTGTGAGAACTCCCATTCAGAACAAGGTTTCTTCTGGAAGACAGGAAAATTCCCAGATATTGCCCAGGGTCCTTATCATTGGGGCTTCCTGAGGGATTGATGTGTGGGGTAATCAATCAAAACAGCAAACAGCTCGAATTCCTCCCATGCCATTAGCAAAAAGGTGGAATAATTAATGGTTCAAAAAGCAAGTGGAAAGCCAAATCAGTCTTCTTCTTGACTTTGCCCAGGTTCCTGCTTTCCTTGCCCTGCTCTCACCATTTTTTCCTTGCCGTGATGGCCAAGCAAGTAAAGACTGGGCATTTATAACCTACAATGGAAAATTGAGTCTGTAAATCAGCCCACTTTACTTCTCTTAAGCCCTTTCCTCTTTCTTGGACCCATGTTCTGTTATTTTCTCCCATTTCTCTTCCCTCACTACCTTAATAAATTACTGCCTATTCAACATGGCATGCTCTTGAATTTCATTTCTTGCAGTTGAGCCAGGAACCTAGGCAAAATCTGGCAACAAGATTTCCTTATGGGAATGTTTTAAACTACACATTCAATGTATTTAATAGATATAGGACTATAGAGAGTATACATAATTTATATTCAGGAGCTTTAAAATTTTTTATTATTCAAAAAAAATTGTCAATTGTACTTAAGTTGTAAAATTAGTGGACTTCCTGTGTTCATAATAACCCCTTATTATTCTTTTAAAATATATAAAATGTGCAATAATATCACCTCTAACATTAAGAAACAAAAAGTTTGCAAATAGGATTGTGGGGAGATGGCAAAGTGGGAAGCTCCAGGAATCAGACCCTCCAACAGAACGACTATTAAACAGACAGGAACTGCTTAAATCAACAATTTCAAAACTCTGGAGACAAGGAGACCACTGCCCAGCATTCAAGAGTGTGAAGAGAGGCTGGTAAATTGCAATAAATACTGATGACTTGCACTCTTTGCAGGGGATACCATCCCCCATCCCCCAGACTTGCCTTAAGCAGAAGTGAGTTTTCAACTCACCTAGTTCCACAAGATCTGGGAGGGGTATGGTCTTATAGCTGGTTAACATTTGATCCCTGGTGGCTGTCTCTGAGGGTGGCCATTGTTCCAAATCTCCCTATGTAAAAGCTGCAGAGGATACTTAAAGAGAGTATGTATCCTGAAAACTACAGAAACAGTTAAAGGACTGCATTTATTGGACAAGTGTCAAATCAAGAAAATGCAGCTTTAAGGAGCCAAAGGAGAACCTACTGGGACTTTTCCTGGCCCCTCCCTTACCTTATTCCCAGGGCAGTTTGGAGCTAGCCAGAATTCCCTTTGTAGGACACTGGTCATGTTCCAGATGGGCAAGACTCACATGTGAAATTCTCCCCTGGCATGTTCCTTTCCCAGAATTTGCCCTTCTGGCAAAATCAGCTTGAGACAGTGAAAATAGTGTAAGAAACAATGGAATTGGTGACAAAGGCTTACCTGCTTTAATTTTAGTGCTAGAACAGTGAAGTGGGAGAAGGTCTATTTCCTAGGTAATAGAGGAGACATTCAAATTCTTGTATTTAAGGGGACTCCTCAGGCAAATAAGAAGCACAAGCCCAGGAAAAAGCACAGGCCCATAAAAGACCAGGGGGACCTTGCACTTTGGATTGACATTGAGCTGAGCTGCTTTTAATTTTTTTTAAAATTAAAGAAGTTGTATATATGCAGAGCTATCATGCAGAAAAAACAGGATTCCCATATACAACCGTGGGGACCCAAGGCTCCCTCTAAATCCTCAGCACAAAGCTTCCTGTATGACTTAGATATAACTTAAATGTTAACAACCTTCCCCAGAAGGAAAAGAATGTATATATATTGTCATAAACTATTATTTTCCCAAAGCAGTAAACTTCCTTGGTAAATGTCCTTCCTAAGAGCTTAATGAAAACATCACCACATCCCATGTATATGATTCATGAGACCGTAGTAAGAACTTTGTTCTCATACCCTATGGAATGGTCTTGTTATCACCCTTATGGAATGTCCTTGTTCTGGGACCCCTTCATTTTTCCTGTCTCTTTGTAGAGCAATAACCTCATTCATTCTTTGACCCACCACCATCAAAGTTTCTCTCCTCTCTGTAAGTCCCAATAAAGCGTATGCATGACTAAATGTCAGGTGTGTTCTTTGGACTTGCATCCTCACCAACCAATGCCCTTCAGGAGTCAGGTGGTTACAATTGGTGAGACAGCCAGGAGAACAAAGGACCACCAGCAGTAGTGGGCATGAACACAAGGAAAGGAAAATCTTGGGGGAAATTCTGAGTTGGCTTGTAACACCCATGTGGGGAGGAGTGGCTGCCCTCCTGGATGAGTGGAGAATGCTGAGAGAATATGGGGTCATCCACTTGCTTGATTGTTGTGGAACTCCATGTGAGTATGAGGATGCTCCAGAAACACTGATGGGAGTAGGAGTTAACTAAGATAGGGAAGAAATTCCTGCAGCAATTCTGCAAACCCCCTGACCTTGGCTGGTGCTACAGTGAGCTAGTGAGGGCTGACAGAATTAGTTTAGCTGCTGGAGAAATAGACAAACTTAACAACATTAATGTTTTCTGTTTGATTTCTATGTTAATTCTAATTAGATCTGGATAGCCACATTAATAAAATTGGTGCTGTTAAAATTTAGTAACTTTGAATATGAAAACTCTAAAAAAAAAGAAAGAAAGATTAGCAACTTGTCTAAGTCTGTAATTAAAAACATGTTACAAAACCAAAAGATCAGAATACTGTGTAAATTGTGGAAGCTTTAAATGAGATATTATTTTGAGAATGTTCTAAGTTTTAGTCACATTTTCTTTTGATCAGAATTTTTATAAAGGTGTTAAAATCAATTGTCAATTTTGAATCAATATCTTCCTCTGGAACTTTGCATCTCTCTAAGTGTATGCCTGAATAGTAATCAGGAATATATGTGTTAAAAGTCTGTCTGTCTAAATGGCTAAATTAGTGCTTAACTGCATTTATACCACTCAAGTATTCTTAACGGGTTGCTATTTACTCATAAAAAAGTTTCCAGAGGGCACTTGCTGACTCACTCTCTGAGGAGAGCTGATTGGGAACAGGATCCTGTCTGGGGGAGTCTGTGTTGGAGGTGCACAGCGAGAACCTTGGGAACATCGATCTGGAAGGAACCGGATGGTGAGTTAGATTGCTTGGGAAGGGTTAGTGAGTTTTTCCCCTGCCTGTGGTGGTTGACATAGATGGCTGAGCCCCACCCTCAGGGAAAAAGGCTGGTTTGAGCCACGACTCCTGCCAGCACCCTGGTGAGAGGGAGTGTTCTCCAAAAGTGGGACGGTTTTGGCAGAGGGTCGTGAGGGGTTTCCTTTCCATAGATTTGGCTGCCTGGAACCCCTTGCAGCTTTGGGGAACAAAATAGCTGGCTTGAAGCAGCTCCAGGCTGAGGGGAGTGGTGAATCTGCTGAAAAAGGTTGACTTACCTAGCTGCCCAGAGATATGCCCTAACTCCCACCAGCACCCCAGTGAGAGGAAGCATTATCTGAGAGTGGGAGGGTTCTGATGTAGGGTGGAGAGGAGTTTACTTTCTGTGGATTTGGCTACCTGGACCCCATAATAGCTTTGGGGATCAGATAAGCTGGCGTGAAGCAGTGCCAGGCTGAGGGGAGGGGCGAATCTGCTGAGGAAGGATGATTTACCCAACAGCCCAGTGATACTGAGGCTTGGCTCCAGAGGGGGTGGAGTCACTCACTTTTATCATTCTGCACTGTCAAACATCATAGCTTCAGCTCCCCTGGGGAGGCCAGGAAGTGGGAAGTGCTTGATTAGTTTCCACGAGCCTATTTAGGTTCCCCTCAGTGAAGGGGGTGATCTAGAAGAGGACTTCTTTTAGGTCCCTTCATTTGCCAAAAAAAAAAAAAAAAAAGAGAAGAAGAAGACATTCACTTTAAAAAATGAAGAAAGAAATATTTTTTAAACTTAGTTTAATCGCTATAATATGTCTTAAAAGCTGCAGATAGAACCTTGCAGGGCAATTGATTGATGAACACAAGCAGGCTGAGGGGTTCCACAAGGGTCCAAGAAGGAACACTGTTCTTCCATAGTTTTGTATGCCTGCTTGCTTGTGAGATTGTTTGGTTCTTCTTTGTTTATTTGCTGTCTCTTCCTTTTCTTTTCTCTTTCTTCCCCTTTTTTTTCTTTTCTTTCTTTCTTTTTTTAAATTAGGTGCTGCTGGCTTGTCTCTTCTTTGCTGTGCTTCTTCTTCCATGATTTCCAATTCTCTGTCTATATTGATTTTGTCTCCCAACTCTATCTCTTTTCCTTCCTTAATCTTTCTGCCTTCTGCTTTCTGTTGTGGTTCTTACATACCATCATTTTTCATTAGTCCACAACTTAAGGGTGCCAATTTCTATTCTATCTATTCTGTTTTCTTCTTTATTATTATTATTAACTTTTTCCTTTCAGCCCCTTCTTTACTCTTTCCCTCCCTCCTCATGATTCTAGCCTTTTAATCATTATATATATTTTCCTCTATTTGGTTTCCCAGTCCATTGTAGGTACTCCACTTTTTTTTCTTACTACTCTACACTGCCTACATGAGTTAAATATTCATTTTACTAAGTCATATATGGCACCTCTTCTAATTTTTATCAATATTACTATTATCCTTCTCCTTTTCTCACATCTTTCAATTACTCTGACCCTAATCTTATCCCTTCAAGGGAACATAGAAAAAAGCAAGGAAAAAAAATAAGAAGAACAAAGAGTCAAAGAGAAAAAATTATCACACACACACAACCACCAGCTAAATAAAACTCTAGAGCACAAAGAGAAGCTAATCAACTGAATAAACCCATCAAGATAAAACGATTACTAGAGGGCAAAAAAAATTTACAAACCATACTAAGGAACAGGAAGGCATGTACCAGTCCAATGAAGAAACCAAAAACCAGGAAGAGATGCAGAACATCAAACAACTAATCAAAGCTTTCCAAACAAATTGCATGGCCCAACTTAATGAGGTGAATGAAGAGATTAATGATATTAAGAAGACACTGGGAGAATATACTGAAGAAATTATAAACATACATAAAGAGATAATGGATATGATGGTGATCAATAGCAATATCCAAGAAATCAAAAAGACACTGGATACACATAACAGCAGATTTGAACAGGCAGAAGAAAGAATTAGTGATGTGGAAGACAATACATCAGATATCAAACAGATAGCAGAACAGATAGATAAAAGATAGAAAAAATCCAGCAGGGACTCAGGGATATAACCGACAACACAAAACATGCAAATATATGCATTATAGTCATCCCAGAAGGAGAAGAGAAGGGAAAGGAACAGAAGGAGTGTTGAAGGAAATAATGGCTGAAAACTTCCCAACCCTATTTAAAGTAGGATGTACAAGTCCAGGAAGCACAGCACACCCCAAACAGTATAAATCCCAACAGGCCAACGCCCAGACATATACCTGTCAAAATGTCCAATGCTCAAGACAAAGAGAAAATACTCAAGCCAGCAAGAGAAAATATAACCATCACATACAAAGGAAGCAGAATAAGATTAAGTGCTGATTTCTCATATGAAACCATGGAGGCAAGAAGACAGTGGTATGACATAGTCAAAGTACTAAAATAAAATTTTAAAAAATTTCCTGCCTTCAATTCTCTACCCAGCAAAGCTGGCATTCAAAATGATGGAGAGTTCAAAATATTCATAGATAAACAGAAATTAAGAGAATATGCCAATAAGAAGTCTGCACTTCAAGAAATACTAAAGGAAGTTCTACAAGTTTAAAGAAATAAAACAAGGGAGAGAGAGTTAGAGGAGAGTATTAAAACAACTAAAAAGACAAAAAGAGAAATAAAAACAAAATATGACATACATTAAACCACAGAAAATATGGCTGAAGTAAGAAATTCCTTGTGAGTAATAACACTGAATTTTAATGGATTAAATTCACCACTCAAGAGTTACAGATTGGAAGAATGTATAAGAAAATAAGATCTATCTATATGCTGTCTACAAGAAAGCCACCTTTGACCCAGGGATTCAAGGAGACTGAAAGTGAATGGCTGGACAAAAATTGTACAAGCAAACAATAGCCAAATAAGGGTAAAAGTAGCTACCCTAATATCAGACAAAATAGACTTTAAATGCAAAACTATTGTAAGAGACAAAGATGACACTATATATACTTGTAGAAAGGGTAAACTCTCAAAAAGAGAGAACAATCACCTAATCGGGGGTGCCTAAAAATATAAGAGGCAAACTCTGGAAAAATTAAGTGGAGAAATAAATGCCTCTACAATTATGGTGGGGGACTTTAATACACCATTATCACCATTAGACAGAACATTTAGACAGAGAATCAATAAAGAAACAAAAACTCTGAACAATACATTAGAGGACCTGGACTTAATAGACATATACAGAACACTAGACCCAAATACAGCAGGATTTACATTCTTCTCGAGTGTACATGAATCATACTCCAAGATAGACCACATGCTAGGCCACAGAAAAACTCTCAATGAATTCAGTAAGATTGATATTATACAAAGTAATTTCTCTGACCACAATGGAATGAAATTGGAAATCACTAAGGGCCAGAGAATCAGATTAAGCACAAAGATATGGAAGTTAAACACCACACTATTAGACAAATAGTGGGTCAAGGAGGAAACCTCAAAAGAAATCAGTAACTACCTTGAAACTAATGAAAATGCCAACACAACATATCAAAACCTAAGGGATGCAGCCAAAGCTGTCCTGAGAGGGAAGTTCATAGCCATAAATAAATATATTAAAAACGAAGAAAGAGCTAAAATTGAAGACCTAACTGCACACTTGGAGAAATTGGGAAAATAACAACAAACTAAACTCAAAGAAAGTAAAAAGAAGGGAATAACAAAGATTAAAACAAAACTAAATGAAATAGAGAATAAGAAAGCACTTGAAAAAATATACAAAACCAAAAGCTGGTTCTTTGAGAAGATCAATAAAATTGACAAACTCTAAGCCAGATTAACAAAGAAGAAGAAAGAACAAATGAAAATACACAAAATAAGGAATGAGAATGTGATATCACTACTGACCCCACAGTAATAAAGAGTATCATAACAGGGTATTTTGAAAAATTATATGCCAATAAGAATGATAACTTAGAGGAAATGGATAAGTTTCTAGACACTCAGAAACAGTCTACATTGATGAAAGAAATATTTGATGAACTCAACAGTCCAATTACAAGTAAAGAGATAGACTCAGTCGTCAAAAACTTCTTAATTAAGAAAAGCCCTGGACCAGACAGCTTCACAGTTGAATTCTACCAAACATTCTGGAAAGAGTTAGCATCAATTCTGCTTAAGCTCTTCCAAAAAACAGAAGTAGAAGTAATATTCCCTAACTCATTCTATGATGCCAAAATTACCCTAATACCTAAGGCAAACAAGGATACCACAAGAAAGGAAAATTACACACCGATTTCTCAAATGAACCAATATGTTAAAATCATCAACAAAATGCTTGCTAATTGCATTCAACAACATATCAAAAGAATTATACACCATGACCAAATGGGTTTCATGCTGGGTTTGCAATGATGGTTCAATATAAGAAAATTAATCAATGTAATACAGCACATAAACAGATTGAAAGAAAAAAAGTCACATGATCATCTTTATAGATGCAGAAAAAGCATTCGAGAAAATACAGCATTCTTTTCTGATAAAAACAATGCAAAAGATAGGAATAGAAGGAAACTTTGTGAATATGAGAAAGGGTATATATGAAAAACCTAAAGTTAATATCATCTTCAATGTTGAAATCCTAAAAGCCTTCGCTCTGAGATCAGGAACAAGACAAGGATGTCCACTATCACCACTCCTCTTTTACATTGTCTCAGAAGTATTTGTTCAAGCAATGAGGCAAGAAAAAGATATAAAAGGCATCCAAATTGGAAAAGAAGTAAAAATTTCATTATTTTCTGAATATATGATCCTATATTTAGAAAGCCCTGAGAAATCTACAATCTAGTTTCTAAAACCTATAAAGGAGGGAAGCAGCTGTGGCTCAATCAGTAGGGCTCCTGTTTACCATATGGGAGGCCCCTGGTTCGGTTCCCGGGGCCTCCTGGTGAAGGCAAGCCCGCCCACACGGCGTGGTTAGCTGACCCAGCGAGCACAAGCAGCAAGGGGGGGATAAATGAACAAATAAATAAAATAAAATAAAATAAAATAAAAATAAAACCTATAAAGGAGTTCAGTGATTCTCAAGCTATAAGATCAATGCTCAAAAATCAGTAGCATAACCAGCAATCTGAGGAGGAAATCAAGAAAAAAATGCCATTTACAATAGTAATTAACATAATCAAATACTTAGGAATAAATTTAAATAAAGATATAAAGGACTTATAGACAGAAAACTATGCAACACTGTTAAAGGAAATCAAAGAAGACTTAAATAAAGGAAAGAATATTCCCTGTTCATGGATAGGAAGACTAAACATCATCAAGATGTCTATTGTACCCAAACTAATCTACAGATTTAATGCAATCCCAATAAAATTCAACACTGTATTTTTTTAGAAACTGGAAAAACTAACTACAAAATATATTTGGAAAGGTAAGAGGTCCCGAATTACCAAAGACATACTGAAAAAGAAAAATGAAGTTGGAGGTAGCACACTACCTGACTTTAAAACATACTACAATGCTACATTGCTCAAAACTGCATGGTTTTGACACAAGGATAGACATACTGCAGAATGGAATCGAATTGAGAGTTCTGATATAGATCCTCACATATATAATCATCTGATATTCAACAAGTCCACCAAGTCTACTCAGTTGGTGAGAGAATGGCCTCTTTAACAAGTGGTGATTGGAGAACTAGATATCCATATCTAAAAGAATGAGAGAGGAATACAATCTCACACCTTATACAAAAATCTACTCAAGATGGATCAAAGAACTAAATGTAAGAACCAAAACCATAAAGGTATTGGAAGAGAATGTAGGGAAACATCTACCGGACCTTGTAACAGGAAATGGTTTCATGAACTTCACACCCAAAGCATGAGTAGCAAAAGAAAATAATAGATAAATGGGATCTCCTCAAAATTAAAAACTTCTGCACCTCAAAGGACATTATTAAGAAAATAAAAAGGCAACCTCCCCAATGGGAGAAAATATTTGGCAACCATATATCTGATCGTCACCTAATATCCTGCATATATAAATAAATCCTTCACCTTGAAAATAAAAAGACAAACAATACATTTAAAAAAATGTGTAAGTGACCTGAAAAGACATTTCTTCAAGGAAGAAATACAAATGGCTAAAAAGCACATGAAAAAATGCTCGACATCGCTAGCTATTAGGGAAATGCAAATCAAAACTACAATGTAATACCATCTTACACCTATCAGAATGGCAGCTATTAAAAAAATAGCAGACTATTAGTGTTGGAGAGGATGTGGAGGAATAGGAACCCTCATCCACTGCTGGTGGGATTGTGGAATGGTCCGGTCACTGTGGAGGACAGTTTGGTAGTTCGTCAGAAAAGTAACAATAGATCTTCTGTATGATTCAATGATTCAACTGCTGGTATATACCCAGAAGAATTGAACGCAAAGACAGAAAAACATATAGGAACACCAATGTTCAAATCAGCATTGTTCACTATTGCCAAAAGATGGAATCAGCCCTCGTGCCCATCAACAGATAAATAGATAAACAAAATTTGGTACCTACATACAATGGAATATTACTCAACTGTAAGGAGGAATAAAGTGCTAACAGAAGGAATAACATAGATGGTACTTGAAGACTTTATATTGAATGAGGCAAGCCAGGCACTAAGGATGAACAGTACATGACCTCTCTGATTTGAATTGAGGAAAGTGAGCAATCTCTGAGAACCATTGTCTGAAAGATCGGTTAACAAGAGAGCGAAAGAGAAGAGAAGGTTGTGGGCCTTCACCCTTACGGACATAATCTATTGTAAAGTGATAGACTATAGTTGCATATTGAAGGATAGGACAAGTGGGTAGTGATATTATTGGGTTTGTTGGTGCAGGGTTGACCGGATGGGTAGATTAAGAAGGGCAGGTAAGAATACCCAGGATATTGGAGGGAGAGATGGGGGAGAGAGACCAGGTGAATACAGGATTTGTTGGTATGAGGCTGAAAGTGCAGGAGTGGGAATGCTCTTATGGCAATATGACAAGTTAGTGTCACTGGTTAGGGTGGAGGTTGGAGGGACATTCATGACTCCAACACATCTAAAGTAGGTTCCTAGGGAGTGTGTGAGTGTTCATCCTGTCCTAATGGGTTGTGTTGGGGAGTGGAGACCCACAAGGTGAGTGGGAAGGAGATGGACCCCTATCTTTGGGAGGACTGATTTACCCAGAAACAGACAAGTTGGTGTCTCTTAGGAGCAAGGGTGGATCCTAATAGGGGAGGGCAATCAGCATGTCAAGACCTCTTGTTGCATGTAACTATGAATCTTGTCATCCAATGAGTCAAGTCAGGGGGTTGTCATGTGCCCCATGGGGATGGGGAGAAAGGAACAGAAAAGATCAAACAGGAGGTATTTAGTCATCAAGGGAAATGTTTTTCATTACCTTACAGTCATGGACACAGGACATGGTAAATATCATCAAAAATTATTAAACTGTACCATCAAAATTGCAAACTATACTGTAAACCTTTGACAATGTTTAGCAGCTGTGTTTCACTATCTGTTTAACAGTTATAACAATGCTACCATCCACATACAGAAAGGTTTTAATATGGGGTGAGGAAAGGGGGAGGAGGTTGGGTATATGAGGGTCTCTAGTATTCTGTGTTTGACTTTGCTGTGACCTAAAACTTCTTTGAAAATTAATGAAAATTTGGGAGACAATGGGAAGTGAGAGGCGGAGGTGCCACAGTACAGACTGGACATCTGATAATGCAATGATAAAAGGAAAAATGGTAAAAAAAAAAAATTAAATTTTTTTGTTTTTTCCCATTTTTGGAATATCCCAATCCTTTAATTTTGTTTTATTTTTCATGTTTTTTTTTTTTAAGTTTCCATGTAATTTATCTCTTACATTTAAACTTATCATTGTTGTTTCATTTTCCTATTAATTGTATTTGGCTATTATATGGGCTTCATCTTCAAGGAAAGATTGGATCACAGAAGGGTTACAATGGGGGCACGAGAGGATCATTGGTGGGGGATGTCCCAGATGGGGGTTTCATGGGAGGAAGTTCACCTGAATATATATGAAAGACATATAAAATTGTTCAAATGATCATGGAGTGGGGCATGGTCTTAGTGGGTGAACAATCACTTAATAAATGAAAGAATACTGAATTCCCAGCCTGGAGAGCTCTGCCATATTCTCCAAGGGAGCAGCAACAGTCCCCCAAGTGTAGGGGCAGTGTCTGGCAAAGGAGGATGGTCCATTAATAGATTCTTGTTATTGATGACTAGCCTTACAAGTCTTTGCTCTTGTAATTGAAACTTAGCCTACTGTTATGTGGTGCCTAAGTGTTGCCTCCTGAGAGCCTTGTTGTTGCTCAATTGTGGCCTCTCTCTAAGCCAAACTCAGCCTATGAATGCATTGACTTCCCTCCAGCATGGAACATGACTCCCAGCGATAAGTCTCCCTGGCAATGAAGGATTAATACCAAGTGCAAACTGGCAATATGTCTGGAAAAAAACCTTGAATAAAAGGGAGGAAAGGTAAAGACAAATGAGTCCATATGGCTAAGGGACTTCAAAGAGAGTTCTTAGGTCATCCCAATGGTAACGTTTGAGCAGATCTCATTAGGATCTCATAGAACAGCAAAGGGGATATCACCCCACACAGAGGGTCTCCTGAGGACTCTGGAGACACCCAGGTCCTATATAAGGGGGGATAGCTCCAGAGATTGATGCCTTATCAGTGGGGTATACTTTGGAATCTGTGCTCCTGAAAGTCACAGAGTTGGACTCATATAAGGCCTCCCTGCACATGGTCCGACAGTCCCTTCTATCCAAACTATATGTGGTGCTGGAATTTGTAGGTGTATTTCCAGAGACTGAAGACTTTGGCCTGCCCATGTGCCAGCTGTGCCTGGAATCTCAGTGGAGCTACAACTCCTACTCTACAGCTCAATGGACTCACCCAAGTCACCTGACGAGCAGATGATGATGGACAACGGTCATCCCAGGGAATGGAGAGTCTGCAGCTGCAGGCAGGATAATCCCATTCATCTTATCTATGGGATATAAACCCCCTTTCACTTGGAGGTGGAGTTGACATCACTATCCCATACTCCTCAGGATTAGGGGAAGTGCTATGGACTAGAGTGGACTTACTGGTATTCTGCTGTAGACATATTGTGATTCAAGCAATGGAAGAAATTACAACATAGATGTGGAGCCAGTGGCCACTGGATGCTTTTGGGTCAGGGAGAGGGAAAATCAGTTGTAATACAGGGGCATTTTCAGGATTTGGGAATTATCCTGAGTGATATTACAATGACAGACCTAGGCCATTTTACATTAGCATATAACATGCAGAACTGTGTGGGAGAGAGTGTGGTCTACAATGTAAACTATGGTCTGTTATTAGTGACAAAGCCCCAGGATGTGTATAACCATTGCAATTGATGTGCCACACTAATGAAAAATGTTTAAGTGGCAGGTTATGGGAGATGTGGGATGTGGGGAACATGGGAATCCCTGTAATTTCTGTGTAACATTTATGTAATCTAAGCATCTTTTAAATATAAAATAAATAAATAAATAAACAAAAAAATGTACAGATACTGTCAAGTACAGAAAGTGCATGACATTTTATTTAAAGAAATCTAATGGTCTCAAATATAAAACATATTTTGAGGTATTCATGTGAATATAACACTAATAGCTCTAAATGTTAATGAACATTTATTTCGTAATTTTTCTTTTTCATGCATAAATGATATATTCATAGTAAAATAAAATAAAATGGCAAATTAAAAGGGGAAAAAAAAAGTGTTTCCAAGATTGAGCTTGCATATTACAGGCAACACTAATTCAAGAAGAATTTTTAAAAGCAATAAATTTCAGAATGTGAAATGATGGAGAGCTTGTGGTTCTCCACAATCCACCCCGAAGTAGTGGCCTACATTGACAAAGGACAAGCATTGCATCCACATTACACAGCATTAATATAAAAGGTAACAGCATAATATCAGTAATATATAAACAAAACTGAACAATAATGAGGGCACAGGTCTCACCTTGTGATGCAATAAGAATATCTATATCCATCCTATTTTGTAAAACTGCCTTTTGTAGTTGGGTAGTTTCTATGTTTACTAAGGAAATTTCTTTTTTGGATCCATTAAAGGTTTGAGCAATGTGATTGGAAAATATCTTATATGATTTTCAGTGACAATGGTAGCACCACCTGGCACAACATAAACAAAACAAAACAAAATCAGTGCTTATTGGTTATAGCCACCAGGGGGTGTGCCTTACTCTATATCTAGCCATGATATAATTACATGAGTAAAATTACACAACTCAGGGGGTAACCACCCCACATCACAGATTTCCTCTTGTCATTCTATGCAATCAAGGACAATGAGAGCTAGGGTAACAGCCTCAGCCATTAACCATCCTAAACTATTATATATAGCATATACTAATAAAGACTGGGGCTTATTCATCTGTTTCCTTACAAGGGAAAATTGTACAGGTATATACATATATATACATACACATATATATGTATATTTATAATATATATGCATATTAATAATTATGAGTCTCATCGATAGATGGCAGCTGAATCTCAGTCTTAAATGAGAAAGTCATCTTCCAAACTTGTTGATGGGTTTTATTCTTCCATGCCAGTAAGGTCTTCCATGCCAGTAAGGTGTTCCATGCTGTCCAATTTGTAGGAACAATAAGGGACATATCATGCTGATCTAACAGTATACAAGCAACATTTCCATTATTAGATAACAAAGTAGTATGGAACTTTCAAACTGAACCTCATGACCAGAGTCTTTGGCATGCTTTATTCTGACCAGCCATCTTCCCTGTTTCCTATACTAACCTGCCTCAATTTCACCCTAAGAGAGTTTACATTATTCTTAAGGGGAACTGAAAGGCAGACCCTCACAAAGAAAATGATATGGCAGAGGAAAGAGCTTAGTTTTTGATGCTTGAGCCCTGGGGAATGAGCTGAGTTTTGTCTAATTGTTTATAGCTGGCCTTCTGTAGAAAGCAGAGCAGCTCATCCCAGAAAGAGATGAGCCCTGGGAAGAGATGAGTCCTATGCTAACCTACAGCTGAGATTGGAAGAAGCTGGGACCATGGATCCCTAAAAGAAAGAGGAATGCTGAACCCTCCCAGATACCAGCTGCCATCTTGCTCCAACATATGGCAACAGACTTTAATAAGGGAAGTAACTTACTCTTTATGGTCTTGTGACTGTAAGCTTCTACCCAAAATAAATAACCCTTTGTAAAAGCCAACAGATTTCTGATACCTGGCATCAACATCCCTTTGGCTGACTAATATAGCCATTTAAGTATTTCAGTTTAGAAAATACTTTTACAAACTTCCCAAAACTATACAGAACCACATAGTTTGTAGTTACCTCATCTCAAGACAAATTTCACCTTTAAAAAACACATTTCCCTACTTAACACTACCTCTACAATACCTTTTACAACTTTATATATTTACTCAAGCCTTGTCTTACATATTTCCACCCTGATTTTATGAAAACCAGCCACCTTATCTTAAGACAAAGCACATTCCCTTACACAAACATAAAATTTTAGTCAGCATTGACTATGAATTCACTTCCACAAACAATTTTTTAAAAAGAGGTTCATAATAACTTAATTAGCTAAAAACTTACAATTTTCTTCTTAAAGATTTAACACATATTAATCCTAATTAATTTTATTAGTGTTCTATTGCCCTATGAAGATTACACTTAAGCTAAATAAAATTGAAACAATTATAATTTATTCAAGAGACATTAATTTTTCTTCCTTCCTCCACAGGAGGCTAAATCCTATTTTTTAAAATTAAATTCAAAATTGTAAATAACCTTAAAAGCATACTGACTGCCAAGTTCTAGAATATATTATAATTGTTTAATTTGTTTAATCATAATTTTAGAAAAGTATTGCCATACTTTTCAAAGGCCTTCTTATTTACTTACTGAAATTTGGCTATTGGATTATCACTGTCCTCTCAAAAGCTGTTAAAATTTAATTGGGAAATTACAGTACAGAGTATACAAAACAAGGTTTTTTTCTGTAATATCCCCTCTGTCCATATCACTTTAATTTCTGGGCCTAGTAGATAGAATTCTAGGCTAAGCTCACATCTTCCCTGTCTTTCTACACTCAGGCCATCCCCTTTGTTTCCTCAACTGGTATTATTGGAATTCATTCAAGGTTAGGAGAAGACCTTGGGGATAGGATAGGCTATAGAAAGATTATGAAAGAATTCAGGATAAACTATTTAGTTTCTTTCCTTTAAATTCTTTCTTTATTTAGATTTTATGAAACTTTTTATCCTGTTTGGCTTTTCTAATTTGAACTTCAGAGTACTCAATTGCCAATATAAGCAGTTATTTAATTTTTGGCTATTTGAATATAGCTCTTTTAAGAATTTTCATTTGTTAATATAATATTACCATTCAGAGGTATGAGGATATGCACTGAACAAAGAGACAAACACAAAAAGAGTTAAGACACACCAAATATAAACTCACTAATATGACTCATAAATCTCACTCTGCCACCTTCAGAGATTTTCTCCTATCCTTAAATAACAATAAAGCTTATGTCTAATTCTCTGCCCAGTGCATTCTTTGGTCTCATGGCCTCATCAATTGTTCCCTTCAAGTATTGTCTTGGAACAACAAACCTATTATTAACACCTTGTATTGGTGTGGTACAGTTGTTACATCTGATGAAAGCAAATTTTTAATTGTACTATTTTTTTTTAAGATTTTATTTATTTATTCATTTATCCCCCCCTTGCTGCTTGTGCTCGCTGGGTCAGCTAACCACGCCCTGCGGGCAGGCTTGCCTTCACCAGGAGGCCCTGGGGACCGAAACCAGGGCCTCCCATATGGTAAATGGGAGCCCTACTGATTGAGCCACAGCCGCTTCCCTAATTGTACTATTTACTCTAAGCTGTGGTTTAACTGTTTGTGTAGTACAGTTCCATGGATTAAAAAAATATATTCCATTACCATATAAAAAAAACAAACATTTTCCCTTTTAAACACATTAAAATATATATTTCACTGTTGTTACTTTCACTCACAATGTGCTGCCATCTGCACAATCCATTACCAAAATATTTCCCTCATTCCAAATAAGAACTCAATACAATTTAAGCCCTAACTACCTATTCCATATTCCTACCCTATCCCCTTATAATTTATATTCTAGATTCTAATTCTGAGTTTTCTTATTCTAATTATTTCATATTGATTTGAGCTTACAATATCTGTCCTTTTGTGTCTGGCTTATTTCATTCAAGATGATTTATTCAAGGTTCCTGCATATTATTGCATGTATCAGAAATCCTTTCCTATTTAAAACTAGATAATATTCCATTGTTTGTACATATCAATTACCAAAGGATGGAAACAACCCCACTCTCCATCAACTGATGAATGGATAAACAAAATGGGTCTAACTTCTTGATTGGAGTTATAAACTCAGAAGACCACCAGTCAATGCAAAGACAATTTGCAAAGACCGAGAAAGGTGTTTTTGTTTGTTAGTTTGTTTGTTTGTTTTTGCTTTGGTTGGTTTGGTCATGTTAAATTCTCGTACTCAAGAAAATCTCCCTCATATCTCTAGCTTGATACACACTCAAGAAACAGACAGCTCAGGGACTATATACCAAAGCTAACAATTTACAGTATCATGATGTATAGTGTGCAATAAAAGATTACAAGACAAATAAACAGGACATGATGTTCCATCCAAAGGAAGCTTATAAATCAATCTAAAAATAATATCCAGAAAACACCAACAAAGAAGACCATACAGTGCAAACCAGAGTCTTAAAACAATAAAAAGATCTTCAATATGCTTAAGGAGATGAAGAGAAAGAATTAAAGGCTCTTAGGAAAACAAAGAATGAACAATATGAGAAACTCAGGAAAGAGACAAAAGTTTTTTCAAGGGACCAAACCAAACTGGAGATGAAGACAACAATAACTGAAGTGAAAAATTCCCAGGAGAGGTTCAACAGCAGAATAAAGGTGGCAGAAGAAAGATTCAGTGCACTAGAATACAAGACAATTTAAATGAGTCATGCTGAGAACCAGAAAGTAAAAAAGATTTAAAAGAAGCAAAAATAGACTAAGCATAACAATATAGGCATTTAGGTATTCCCAGAGTGAGAAGAAACAGTAAAATGACTAGAACAAATATTTGAAGAAATAATGTAAGAAAACGTTACAAATTTGACAAAATATGTGAATATGAACATCCAAGAAGCCCATTGAACATCAAACAAGATCAAAGGAGTTGAGGTAAGGAGGCAGTGACTTAAAATGCTTAAAATACTGAGAGAAAGAAAAAGTTTGGATTGTTATAAATTATAGCTTTGCAAGAAATTTTATATACAGTCCAGACATAAAAGAAGAGACAATAAAAGAGATGACCCAGTGTAAGTATAAGACAAATTTTGTGGTCAGTTTGCAATTGATGTCTAATTCTCACAGTAATGAATGGATAAAAGTTTATGTTTTGTACAATCTTGAGACTTTATTTATATTGGGAAAAAGAGAATTTAGAATATGGAGTACGTACTTCCATGAGCTACTTTATCCAAATATGAGTAATTATCATGCACGCAATGAAGCTGTAAAAGCTATAGCACATCTTCTACCTTAGCTTGGATGCAAGCAGCAGCCATATCTGGCCCTTCTGGATGTCTTTTTTTTTTTTAATGCTGGATAATTTTTTAGCAAATTTACTTAGAAATCATAACATGCATTGATTCACAATTTCAACCTCTTTGTCCTTAGGATGATTTTAGAGGTCAAGAAAATAACAATTAATGCATTAAAATAATGTTTAGTTATGAGATTTTTAAATAATTATTTAAATCTAATTTCACCAATGAAGAGACTCATTGCATTCCTATTAGTTCATCAGCACCATTATAAGGCTTACTATCCTCCTTTTATTAACAAAGAGTAATAATTATCAGGTACAAAAGGTAAAGTGTGTTTAGTAGTCAACTGTAAATAAATAATAATGAATAATTAAGGAATGACTCTTTGATCTATATTTTACTTATTCCATGTGATTCTGATTGTTTATGGGATGTCTTAATATAAATTAGCATATATTTTTATATATCTAAAATAAATTTTTTTTAAAGAAAATGTTATATAAGTAGGCTAGAAAACAATCTTAACTGGATATCACTCAATCCAAGTCCATGATTATCAGTAAAAGTGAATCAGATGAAAAGAAACTTAGTAATTCTTCAGAATCTGTATGTCATATATAAAATATTAGAAATAAAATTTCCTGATTCTCATTCAGTTTCATACTGGATCTCATGCATGAGAGATGACCCTAAGGGTGGGGGGCATTTCATGGGTGCACCAGTGGGCTAAGCTACTATGAATCCTCATCTCAATAGAAAATTTATGGTAGTTGACAATTTACAAGACCACCAATTATGTCTTTCTGAATATTTATGTGCAGGTATATTTTGAAGCTAATATAAATATGTTTTTTCAGAATTCTAAATGATTTTGAAATAATTGTATATCAGTTTTACATAAAAGGATATTTCTCAGGTCAAGATTCTTGCTTGTTCTCTGGGTCATGATAAGGGTTTAATCCACAATAGCTCCTAAAATCCCATCCTGCATTCAAAGGGAATATGCTATTTTGATGACTGCTGTTAGCCGATGTCAAAAGAAATTTGAAGAGATTCAGGTGAGAAGAATTATTGCCATAAAATAATACATTTTGACCATAGACATTATAAGAAAACTACTAAGAATGTATTGATGCCATACCTGATGAAATGAAAGAAATATGAGCTGTTCACTGTGGAAGGCTTTAAAACAATGGCAATAAAGATGTAGAAAAGTTGAGGATTTAAAATACACTGAGCAATTGTGACCATGAGCTTATTGCTATCTATATGTATATGTATATATGTATATGTATATATATATATATATGTATATGTGTGCATATATATATATATGTATATCTATATTTATATCTATATCTACCTATATTTGGAAATTAAAATTATATCATGTTAAAGACCTATTTTTTAAAAAAATAAATCATAGGAAAAAGTTTTAAATAACTATAAATGATGAGAATTAATATGTTTATATTCTTCATGTAAAGAGATTGGAAGTTGATCCTCCCATGTTCACAAAAAGAAAACAGCTGAGAACTGAAAATTAACATCATTCAGAGAACTGAGATCATAGGACAAACCACTGCCTCTAAAACTGAAGATATAGGTGGATACAAAGAATCACAATTTATGTGGAGCACAAACCATAGCTGTAGTCTTCCTTGGGTAAAAAAATAGAGAGTAAATGAATTTATTGGGGACTGGTCTTGTGGTAGCTTGGGAGATAAAAATCTCATGGAGCTCAACTTTAATAATGTCCCATTACTTTCTTGAGTTTTACCTCCAGGAGACCAATACTGTTCCCACTGTGAATTACAGAGAAAAATCCCCTTTCTCCCACAGTGTAAAATAGAGGTACGCATTTTGAAATAAGTCTGTAACCATCAACCTTACCAAAAATTTGCTCACAGGAAACTATTTTTACTAGATAGAATTATCTAGGTGGATTTTTCAAGAACCTACTAATTTAGTAAAGAGATAATACCCAACCACACTATCCTCTACCCTTGTCTCACCTAAGCAGTATTAAATAATGTTTAGAGCATCATGCTCATAACTCTGCCTAATCATAGGCACTGGAAATTTTCTCCTAGATTTGTTTCTAAACTTTTAATGTTTTTATATTTTTTGTAAACATCTACAAATTTTGAATGAATTTTTCTTGAAAGTATGAAAAATAGGATGAGATTCATTTCCTGTACATATGGATGTCCAGTTGTTCCACCACAATTCCTTGAAAAGATGATCCTTTCTCTATGGAATCACATGAGGTCCTTTGCTGAGATTAATTTGAACACACTTGTGTGGATATATATGTGGCCACTCTAGACTCTACCATTGATTTACTCTTCCATTTTTAGGAAAAACCACACTGCTCTGGTTACTGCATTTTTATAGTATGAGATTATTTCAGATAGTAGAAGTTTTCCAATTCAGTCCTATTATGCAGTTATTTGGGCTCTTCTAGATCCTTTGCATTTCATAAAATGTTACACATACGATTAAATGACAAAAGTTTCCTTGGAATTTTTTGAAGTTCTGCTTTGAATCTAGGCACTACTCTGGCAGGAGAGACAATTGATATTTTTAAATTAATTTTGAGATGAATATGGAAAGTCACTTTATTTATAAGGTGCTCTTTAATTTCTCTCTTCAAAATCTGATTTTCAATGTAGCTGCCTTAGAAATATTTGGTAACAATTCATGAAGTATTAATATTTCATTAAGTATTAATAATTTTAATGATATTACATATAATTTTATAAATACTATGTCTGACTTTTTGTTAGAAGTAAAATGTTTAATTGACTTTTTGTATATTGATATTTTGTGTGATAAACTTCCTCATCTCACTTATTTTTTAAACAGTATCCTCCATATAGATTGGAAGATAGAAAACTACCTTAGTAGGTAATAACATTGCACATGTAGAAAAGTCTAATGAAAGTAAAGAATAGCAATTATATTTAAAAATTATCAGAGAAATTGTGACCTAAATGAAGAATTCAGATATATATATAGGTCTGTTTCTGTTTTTGGAAGAGTTTGTATAAAATTGGTATTATTTCATCTTTACTGTTTGGGAAAATGCAACAATGGAGCTATATATACAGGGATTTTCCTTTGTTGATGATTTGAAACTACAAATTCAGTTTGTTAAGAAATACAGGGCTTTTGAGATTATATATTATTTTCTTTCCTGAGATTTAAAAAATTTATAATATTCAAGCAATTTGTCCATTCTTTAAAAGTTGTTAAATTTTTTATCTAATTGTGTTCATAATATTTCCTTATTATCATTTAAAAATCTGTAGAATGTGTAAGGATACCTGTAACATTAAGAAACAAATAATTGTAAACAGTGATGTAAGTATCTTAGCTATCAAGGAATTAAAAACAAATAAAAACCAAACAATATAGAGAAAAGGATAAAAGAAGAGGGGGTGAATGTAATATCATAAATAGTCTTACATAAAATTATCAGTAAAGGTTAAGTTGATTCTTTGGAAAGATTAATAACATTCAGAAACTTTTAGCATGATCAACCAAAGAAAAAGAGAAAGAACACAAAGTATTAATATAATGGAAATCTTATATATTGCTAGTATTAGTACAAAATTAAACAAACACATTGAAATGCTGTTTGACATTTTTTATAAAACCTAACATAAAATATAATCCAGTCATTTCACATCTAGGTGTTAATTTACAATACTATAAAGTTGCATACCTGGAACCAAAGAATCAATTAGATGTAGTGTGAGTACCTCATCTGTGCTTATCAAGAAAAATAAATTGCATATCCTCACATTTCTATCATGCCTGTTCTTGCTTGCAAGCAATGTTAAAAAGCAGTTGAACAAATTAAAGTTAAAAGTTAGAAATAATTTATCCTTGACAATAACCTGAGATTGTCTATCCATTTCATGGTCAGATGGCAAATACTGTTCTGAACAGTATTCTCTTTGATTACAAAGGTCTTTCCTGTGACCCTTCCAGAAGAAATGCAATCAACATCCACACCATACATTATATTCATTAGTTATTATTATTATTATTATTATTTTTTTAATTTTTTATTTTTTTATTATGGGTAAAAATCAAAATTCTCACAATACATACAAACATTTGTAAAATGATATATAAATATATATGCATATATATGTATTTTCTTACAAAAATGTTATTTATATATATATATATACATATATTTTAAGAGGTGCTTAGATTACCCAAAATATTACACGGAACCCACTGGGATTCCCATGTTGCCCACCCCCCACACCTCCCACCACATCCCACACAAACATCTCCCACAGCATGGCCCACCAACCCCAATGAACCTACACATCCTGGAGCCTTGCCACCAACCATAGACCACAGTTCACATTGTAGACCACACTCTCTCCCACTCAGTTCTGAGTGGTGTGTGCTGATTTAAAATGGCCTACATCCATTGCCTTTAACAGAAATTTGGAAGAATAGACCTCAAGGAACCACTTTAAGTCATATTCTACTACACTAGTTTCTACAATGCAGAATCGATTTTTAATGCCAGTTCATGTTATATAAGTAAAAGTCTATCAAAATTAAAATGATTACTTAAGGATTTTTAACTTCTCATTACTACAGAATATGTGTCATGATGTGTTCTACTTGTAAATCAGAAAATTTAATAAAAGTATCATTAATTTTATTCATTAATATTCACGGTTCAAGAAAGCACCATCTTCATTGCTTTGACAAAGATGAGTTTTGTTCGTTATCCTACCTAATCCATCTCAATATCAACAACAATAATTGTGTGTCCATATTATTTCTGTATGGTAGCATTAATATTTGAATAGAGAACACTTTAAAACTCTAAGGCCTATCACATTCATCTATTTCATCCATGAGAGCAATAAAATATTTAATCTCTGGGGAAGTTTCTAGCTATATAATTTAATTGTGTGCTTCCTTCAAATGTAATATTTGTCATGAAACTTTCTCATGGCATTTTTCATCTCTGTATTTTTGAGAGTATAGATTAGGGGATTGAACATAGGTGCAATGATGCTGTAAAATAGTGCAAATATTTTATACTCAGGATAATTGTTGGGTGGTCTAAGGCAGACAAAGTTTGAAGACCCAAAAATTAAGACAGCCACTGTGAAATGAGACTCACAGGTGGAGAGAGCTTTTTGTCTTCCCTCAGCTGAATGATTTCTTAAAGTGTATGATATAATAACATAAGAAACAAATAAGATAATAAAGATTACTAAGGAATACATACCTGAATTCACAAGTACAAGGGCACCAGTGACACAGGTTTCAGTAAAAGCAACATTTAGCAGTGGGAAAATACAACAAAAATAGTTATTCATTTCATTATGACCACAAAAGGGCAATTAAACAACCAGATAAAACTGAGGAAAGGAATGGAGAGCTCCACTAACCTAGGCAGTTGGGATCAAAAGGTTGCATTTTGTCCTGTTCATGATAATCATGCAGTGCAGAAGTTTTCAGATGGCAATGTATTGATCAAAGGCCATGGCAGCAACAATGAAGACCTAAATACCTACAAATTAGTGCAAAGTAAAGCTCTGCAAAATGAACTTGCCATAGGAGATTGTTTTTGTCCCCACTATCAAGTCACTGACCAGTTTGGGTGTAACACTAGAGGTATAGGAGATATCCATACAGGATCAGTGACCAAGGAAATAATACATGGGCTGGTAAAAAAAGGAATTGCATCAAATGGAGACAAGGGTCAGGAGGTTTCCTACCAAGATGGAAACATAACAGAATAAAAAGAGCACAAAGCAAAACATTTGTATGTTCTGATCATAAAAAAAGTCCTCAAAGAATGAATTCTGAGATATTTCTGTGACTTTCCATGTATTTCAGTTTGGTGGTATATTTTGCACGGATTAGGTGAGAGTCTGAAAGAAAAAAATGATTTTGATTTAAAATATCAATATATCACAATAATAGAAAATTTACCATAAATGAATATTTGTGCATAGAATATTAGTATTAATTATTACTTATTCATGGATTTATGTTGCTTTTTCATTTTTATGATGCATTTACTTTACAAAACATTTGAAAAATTTTATAATAAGAATGTAATGCATTTTTATTTTATATCAGTAATGATTTAAGAATATTTTATATTAGTTTTATCATAAAGAAAACATGTTATTCTTCTTAAGGATATTTTTTAGGTAAAAATAAAAGTTTTATTTACTCAGTTAAGACAACACTTTTTGCATATTTTAAATATTTCACTCCCTACAGCCATGAAGTCAAATTTCCTTCTTCAACGTGAATGGAGAGCCTCTTAAATTTCTGAAACGCTTACTGTCTGAAATGAAATGTCTGAAGCATACCAAATTAAATATTTGAACTTGAATTTGGTAGAGCTTTTTTTGCTTTGTAGGCAAATTTACATTTTGGACGTGCAGAACCAATGAAGCTTCACATATATCACATAGCAAAGAATGATTGAAAATTATACACTAAAAAAATGATTGTCAATTAATGACTAAAGTCCTGAAAAATAAACTGTAACTTCAATCATTTCTGCTATTTTTATTTCTTATATTAGGCCAATTTTTATGTTTGTGATGACAATTGGTAAAGGAGATACATAACTCAAAAATTGCCCAAGTTTGAGTGAACTCTTTATGTCTCTTGCTAGAAATTTTATATACATTCTAGGCAACAAAAAATAAGAGTCATTAAAAGATATGACAAAAAGTAACTGTAACAATTTTTTTGGTCTGCTTACACTCAGAGGTCAAATGCTGTACTATATAAATGGATAAAATATTGAGTAACTGTTTTCTTTTGGAACAAAAGAGAATGTAGAATAGGGAGAAAAAACTGGCATGAGCTATTTTACCCAATGTTGTGGAATTATCTGGCACACAGTGGGACTGAAAAAGCTACAAAGCATCATCTACCTTAGTCTGAATCCAATGTGACAGCCATATCTAGACAATTGAGATGTCTACATTTTAATGAGAGAATAATTTTGTAGCAAGTTTATTTGGAAATCCTCACATCTAGTGCTTCACAAATTCAATCTCTTTGTCTTTAGGTTGATAATAGTTATAAAACAAGTAGCAGGTAAGGTATTCTCCATTTTGGAGAATTTTAAATTATTATTTAATTATAATTTTATTAATGAGAAACTCTCATTGTATTCCTCTTAGGTCATTGGTACTGCTACAAGGATTAATATCCTTTTTTAAAAACAGGTTGAAAAATTCCTATAAAGCACACATTGTTTAGCAGTTAACTACATCTAAACAATATTTTATAATCAGGGGATTATTCAATGACCTTTCTTTTACATTTTTTGTTTATGAAATGCTGTGATATTAGTTGTCAAATACATTTATTCCTCTAAAATAAATGATTTAATGACAATTATATAAATAGGTTAGTAAGTAATGTAAACTAGATATTACTCATTTACTTCCAGCCCATGATTTTCAATAAAAGTGAGTCAGAACAAAAGAATCTCAGTAATTTTTTAGAGAAAGTGAATAATATCTGTGTGTCTTAGAAATCAGCTATCCCAATTCTCACTCAGTTTAGTACTACATTTCATGCATGCAGTAGGGAGAAGGAGTAATGGCATAGAACTTTGGGAGGAAGTCTTGTAAACATTCATCTCAGGAGAAATGATTTTGGAAGAAGACCAGTTACCAGATCAACCAGTATGCCTTACTGAATATTTAGGTAAAGGTATATGTTGCAGTTAATATAGATATGTGGTCCAGAATTCTGTGATTCTAAACTATTTGTAATAATTTTACATTAGTTTTACTTAAATGTATATTTATTAGGTCAAAATTCTTCCATGTTCTCTAGATCATGTGAGTGTTTTATCTACAAATGTTGCTAAAATCCCATCCTGCATTCTGTGGGAACATGATATTACAATCGCTGCTAGTAGCAGAGGTAAAGGGAAACTCAAATAGATTTAGATGAGAAGAATCATTGTCACTGAAACAAATAATTATTGACTATAGAGAGAGTAGAAAAAAAAAAAAAAAAGACCTCCTATGGAAGTACTGCAGTCATAAATGATCAAAGGACATAGCCAAAATGGGTGTAAGTGGTTAAAACAGTGGCAAGACAGACAAGAAGAAAGGTTAAGGATTGAGCCAGAACAGTTGTGAACATTGACCTTGTTGCTTAATATCTTTAAGCCTCATTTTCCTCAGCTTTACAACTGAGAATTTGCTACATGATGAAAAAATATATTAAGTATTACATTAGGTAATATGAAATATCCCCAGTGGCATGCATTGTTCATGACACAGGCCATTTTTATTATACTTTCCTTCTTTATTGAGCAAGATTTAGCAACTACTGAAACAGCCATGCACTCATATACAGAGAATGCCAATAAAGAAATAAACAACAACAAATACAAAAGCAGAATATAGATATAAAGAAGATCTCCTAAACTTCAAATTTGATAAACAATGAAAAAAGTTATTCTGATGACAAATTGACTATTTAAGGTAATTCCTAACAGAAATCACTAGCCTGAATTTTTCTTTTTTTTATAAAAACATAGTGAAATAATAGCTATTTCATTGTTAGATTTAATAAACATTCTGCATTTACCTTTGTGTGAGCTATAGCATGAAGAGAATAGTTGGTCTTAGATAAATTACAGTTTCCACCATACATTCAAACTTCCTCTTAGGGATATCAAATGTACTACATGACAAACTTACCTTAGATGAAACAGATGAAGATTTTTTCAAATTTTAGGATTTCAGGTTTTTGGAGTGGTAGAAAATTCTTCCTTGTTGTTGATATTCAAAGATAAATGGGCTTATTCCTTCAAAGGATTATGGAGGAAAATACATAGGCACCAGAATTGGACTCCATGAAATTCACTGGAAACAATTAAGATTTTGTTAATTTTAAGCCTATTCTTTTAACTGCATTCCACCTGTAAATAATACACAATTAAAGTTAGAGTGTGGTAAACATTTTCATGGTTATCAAATTATCATATGCTTCTCCAGAGTTACAGTCCCAAAATGAAATATAAATAGCATATAACCACCTTATTGCATGGTAGTTGGACTTTCTCCAAGCCAAGGTGGTATGGGTAATTCACTGACCACTAAGTCTGAATGGACTTCAGATTAAATTTAGACTGCATCCAGAAGAATTCTTTCTGAGAATTCTGTTAATCCTTCTTCAGTAATAGAATCTGAAGTAAATGAAGGGAAATACAGAGCAGTAATTTCAACAAATCTAGGTTAATTCTCAAAAATATTTTTAAATCTCAAAATATCTTCAACCTATCTATGTGTTTGCATTTAGAGTGGATTTTAAATACCCACTAAACCTATCAGACATGCAATCAGAATTAAAATTTTATTCTGCTGGAAAGCAAGTTGGGACCTTTGAATGCGGATTTAATATCTGCACTAAAACTCAGAATAAAAATAAACAGGATTGGGAAGCGGCTGTGGCTCAGTCAGTGGGGCTCCTGTTTACCATATGGGGGGCCCCGGGTTCGGTTCCCGGGGCCTCCTGGTGGGGGCAGGCCCACCCGCATGGCGTGGTTGGCTGACCCGGTGAGCGCGAGCAGCAAGGGGGAGATAAATGAATAAAGAAATAAAATCTTTAAAAAAATTAAAAAATAAAAAAAATAAACAGGTTGGTTTTTAAATTCTCAAATAAGTTAACACAGCATTTAAGTTCTAGGAGTTATCTGTTTTATGCCTATTAATTAAGGATATTAGTTTGGAAGAAGAGAATATGACCTATGTGATAATGCAAGTACTAATAGTTTTGAAACTCCTTAGAAATTATTTTCCCTAGGGCAATCAAACATAATCTCACCAAATGTTCCTAAACTACTGTTCACATTTAAGTCCCTTGTGCCTCTGGGCATTACTTTACAACTTTTACTTTGCCTGGCACAGGCACTGTTTCTCTGGAGGCTCCAAAATACATCATCAGACACATAGCAGTTCAGGAAACTCTGATGGCTCTCTACTTATCTAACTTTCTCAAGAATAGAAGGGGAGATGAATGATATGATGTTAGCTGCCAGGAAGATCTGAGGTGAGGAATAACAAAGAGCACTAAAGGTAGGCAGTATAATAAAAATATCTACCAATATTAAAGTGTAGGTTAATACTACAAAATGTTAATATCAGACAACCCCCCCCCCCCAGAAAGATACACACAAAAATATATTATAATAACTGAGGGTCACTGGACACAGAGTACTAAATATTGTATGATTCCATTTATATAAATTGTAAATATAAACCCATTTATGAGGATGAAATTAGATTAGTGTTATGTAGGGTTGGGGAAAGAATGCTAAGGGGTGTGGAGTTTTTTTTTTTTTTTTTTTTTTTTTTTTAGTAATGAAATTTGTATTAGTCAGCAAAAGTGGTGCTGATAAAAAGTATCTGAACCCTGTTGACTTTTATAAAGGGTATTTATTTGGGGTAGAAGCTTACCATTATCATGCCCTAAAGAGTCCAACTCAAGGTACCATAAGAGGTAATTTCTCACCCAAAGTCTGTTGCTATGTGTTGATACAAGATGGCAGGTGACATCTACAAGGGTTCTGCCTTCCCCTTCCTCCTGAGGCTCTATGGTCCCATCTCCTTCCCATTTCAGCTGTAGGCTGGCATAAGGCTTGTTGTCTCTCTTCCTGGGACTCTTTTCTTTCTGGGCTTAGCTGCTCTGCTCTCTGCACAAGGTCAGCTATAGACTATCTGGCTCATTCTCTTCCTGGGACCCCTGTCTTGTCTAAAGGAGCCTTCTCTCATTTCTCACATATCTGCTTCTGTGCTTTCCTTTTCTGTGAGTCTGTTTTATACCCACCAAGGATGTGGTGACTCAACCCTGCATGCCCTAATGACATGGTCAAATAAAAGTCCTAATCTTGATTTCATAAAAAAATGGAAATCTCTGAATCTATTACAATCTATTATGCTCAGATGAACAGACCAATTTACAAACACAACCCAATATCTGTTTTTGGAATTCATAAATAGTATCCAACTGCCACAAAATTCTTCTAAAATTTTTGAGGTGATGAAAGTATGACGTTGGGATTACACTAAAAACCATTGATTATACACTTTGAATAGATCATAAGGTTTGTGAATATATCTCAGCAAAATTTCTTAATAAACAAATAAGTAATTGTACAAGAGTAGTCAGTAATATCAGCTATGTACAGCATAGAAAACAGAAAGAAATTAAGAGGTGAGTTATTTTCTTGCTTTTCTATTTTTATTATTATTACTATTGAAATAATGAAAATGTTCTAACAATGATTGAAATGTGAAAGCACAACTATGTGATTATACCAGATATCATTGATTGTACACTTTGAATGAGTTGTATGCTTTATTAACATGTATCAATAACATTGATTTAAAAAAAAAAAACAAACAAAAAGAGTAACCTAGGTGTGTAGATAGAGATAGTTCAAGAAAATCAGTGACCTGCCAGATCATGACTGAGAACAGCTTATTTATTGACAGAGACCAAGATTTCTGGAACAGAGAGCTCAGGATTTGGAAACAAGTAAAAAGAAAAGAAAAAAGGGTGAACAATTTTCCCCATATGCATTGCAGATCTGAAAACAAATCATTTAATTATAATGAAAATAATGTCAGAGGAAATCAGCACACAAAATACACCAAAGTTTTTACTCCTTTTACCGTGAGGTTCTTTCTCCTACACCACTGTACTGGCACAGGTTGTAGAGATTCAACACACAAATGCACACAGTGAAGTTCAGTTAACCCTTTTGTCTCTTGTATATAAATACATACATGAAAGCTTTTCTTACATTTAAAATTTCAGAAAATCATATATACAACATGCCTTTTGCCCTTTTAACCACATTCAGTTATACATTTCAGTGCTGTTAATTACATTCACAATGTTGAGCTATCATCACCACCATGTATTACCAAAACAGTTCCTTTTTCCAAATAGGAACCCTGTACATTTTAAGACTTAACTTCCTATATTAGCCAAAGGGTGTGCTGAGGCAAAGTACCAAAAATCTGCTGGCATTTATAGAGGGTATTTATTTGGGGTAGAAGTTTACAGTCACAAAGCCCTAAAAAATCCAACACAAGGTACCATAAGAGGTACTTCCTCACCCAAAGTTTGTTGCCATATTTTGAAGCAAAATGGTGGGCAACGTCTATGAGGATTCAGCCTTCCTATTTCCTCTTAAGGTCCTGTGGTCCCAGTTTCTTTGAATCTCAGCTGTAGGCTGCCATAGGACTCATCTCTCTTCCTCTGGGCCTCATTTCTTTCTGGACTCAGTTTCTCTGTTCTCTTCACAAGGTCAGCTCTTAATTATTAGGGTCATCTCTCATCCTGGGGTGCAGGATCCTCTATGTATCTTCTCTGTGTGTCTACTTCTGCATGAAAATCTGTTTTATCAGCCCACCAAGGGGATGGGGACTCAACCGTGCATTTCCCAATTATGTGGTCAAATCAAAGCCCTAATCTTAACATAATTTATTCAAAGACATCTCAGCTGAATCTAATATAATCAAAGTATATCACACCAAGAGGAACAGACCAGTTTACAAACAAAATCAAATATCTCTTTTTGGAATTCATAAAAAATATCAAACTACTACACTTCCCATTCCCTATCTCCATCCTTTCCCCTGATAACCTATACTATAGGTTCTGACTCTATGATTTTATTTATTTTAATTTTTTCATATCAGTGAGATCATACAATATTTGTCCTTTTGTGTCTCACTTATTTCACTCAACATGATGTCTTCAATATTTCTGCATTTACAGGAACTTCATTCCATTTTGTGACTGAGTAATATTCCATTATATGAATTTGTTTAGCCTTCTATTTTTTGATGGACACTTGGGTTGCTTCCATCTTTTGGCAATTGTGAATAATTCTGCTATGAACATAGGAGTGTAAATATCTGAGTCCCTGCTTTCAATTCTTTGGCTATATATACCAAGTGTGGGATTGCTGGGTTATATGGTAATTCTCTATGTAATTTGTCGGAGAAACTGCCAAACTTTTTTCCACAGTGTCTGCCTATTTCTCATTCCCACAAGCAATGGGTGAGTGTTCCAATTTCTCCACATCCTCTCTAATACTTGTAATAATCTGTTTTTTTTTTTAATAACAGCCATTCTATTGGATGTGAAGTGGTGTATCATTTTAGTTGCAGTTTTTTTTTTTTTTTTTAAGATTTTATTTATTTATTCATTTATCCCCCCCTTGCTGCCTGTGCTCGCTGGGTCAGCTAACCACGCCGTGTGGGCGGGCTTGCCTTCACCAGGCTCGCTGGGTCAGCTAACCACGCCGTGTGGGCGGGCTTGCCTTCACTGGGACCTCCCATATGTTAAATGGGAGCCCTACTGATTGAGCCACAGCCACTTCCCTTTAGTTGCAGGTTTGATTAGCATTTTCCTGATGACTAATGATGTTAAGCATCTTTTCATGTGCTTTCTGTTCATTTATATATCGCCTTTGGATAAATATCTTTTCAAGTCTTTTGTCCATTTATTTAATTGGCTTGTCTTTTGGTTGTTCTGTTCAATGGTTTATTTATATGTTTTCTAGATTAGATCTTTATCAGACATGTGTTTTCCAAATATTTTATCCCATTGTGTAATTGATGGATGTAGGATGACTGAATACCTGCAAGTAAGTTATTTCTCTCCCTGTTGCTAGGATAAAAAGGAAAAAAATTATGTAAATTTGAAGGTAATGTAGATGCAAACCTCTCTTGGTCCTAAATTCCACTTTTGGTGGTCAAAAACATGCTGTTGAAGCAATGAACTGTGAAAAACATCTTCAACCATTTGGCCAGACCTGTGCAGAGTAAGCCCCTTGCTGTCCTCACTTCAACTTGCCTAATTAACATAGTAAATTTCTTACACTGGGCTGGAGCTACCTGCCCCTTTTTTGACCATGCAATGTATGTGCAAGCATGGTTTCCTGAACATACTAATCATACAATTATATAACTAGCTATGTATGTTCAAACATATGCATAAAAGCTAATGCATAATCAAAGCAAATGCTAAGTAGTAACTTAGGTATTTAAGCAAGAGTAGAACAGCAGCACAGGGAGTCATGTCTGAGTCACTTTAGATTGATATTGGCTCCTACCTCTGCAGATATAATAAATGTGAGTTTGCTTAACTGTCATGTTGAAGTTTCCTTGCCATCTCTGGTTATCCCTAATGACCCTGCTTTGAGGCTTAACATAAGTTGTCCTTTTACTTTCACAATAAAATTCTTTGAGGTGCAAAAGTTATTAATTTTGATGAGGACTGATTTATGTATTAGGTGTAGGAGAGGAGGTCCTCTTCTTTTTTGCAAATGGATATCTAATTTTCCTAGCACCATATTTTGAAGAGACTGTTCTTTCCCAATTGAGTGGCCTTTGCCTCCAGGTTAAAAATCAGTTGGTCATAAATGTGGGTGCTGATTTCTGAGTTCTCATTTCAATTTGAATGGTTTAAATGTCTTTCCTTGTGGCAGTACCATGCTGTTTTGATTCCTATGGTTATGTAATAAGTTTTAAGATCAGGGAGTATGAGTCATCCAATATCATTCATTTTTGTCAGTATGGAATTTTACTACACAATGAACGCTAAATTAAAGTATGACCTATAGTTAATAGTACAATTATAAAAAATGAGTGTTCTTCAAATGTAACAAATATTCTACACCATGCAAGGTGTTAGTATTAGGATGGTGTTTTAATTTACCAAAAGACTGCTGATGTAATCTGTTGGCTATTATAATTGGGACTCATTTGGGGTAAAAGATTACAGTTCCAAGCCATGAAATGTCCAAATACAGGCATCAACAGAGATGCTTTCTTGCCAATGTCAGCTAATGTTTACCCTGGTGTTGGTGTCACATAGTGAAACAAGATGGCCACTGATCTCTGTGGAGGTCTCTGCCTTCCCCTCTGGAATCTCCCATATCTTGGAGCTCAGCTGTATGCAACCATTCATAGAGCTTGTATTTTCCTGGAATTCAGCTCTTTGACCTTTCAAGGGCTTCAATTTTCCTGCAGTCCTTTCTCTCATCTGGCAGAAACTAACATGGCAGCCCTCTTTTCCTGTCTCTCTCTCTCTGTATCCCTTTATATCAGACCCAGCAAGAGGGCAGAGAGTCAACATGAATCATACAACACTGACATAGGGTCTCACACCCACAGAAATGGGTTAGATTAAAAAATAATATTTTGCTTTTTGAGATTCACAAAATTCAAACTGTCACACTCTACCTTCTGAAACCCCCAAAATATATTCTTTCCATATGCAAAATACATTCATTACATCATCATATTTTAAAAGCCTTTAATCATTTTTGTAATAATGCTAGGAACAAAATTTCATAAATATCAATTTTAGGCACCATTTTGTCTTGGCAACATTCCCTTATGGCTGTAGACATTTGAAACTTATAAACAAAGTATCTGCTTCCAACAAACAAAGGAAAAACATACATAGGATAAACATTTGCATTATCATAAGGAAAATTTGGGAGGGAAAAATGTGTCATGGGTTCCCAACAGTTCTGAAAACCTGCAAGGTATACTCTATTAGATTTCAAAGTTTGAGAGTCATTCTTATAAAGAGAGTAACTTGTCCACGAGAATTCATGGGGGCCTACACTTTCCACAGGGTAGCCAAATGGCCATAATTTCAAGCATCTTGGTGGTAACCATGCTCCAGAACTCAGCCTCCAAGAACATCAGGATGACACTCAGAGGACACTCTCAACCCCCTTAGTAGAGTGAGGTGGTAACAACATTCCACCAAATCTCTGGCATACAGGCTTAGCCCCTTCAACACAGTGGCATGGTGACCTACTCTCCCTAAACTATGGGGACTAGGCCCAACCCCTTGAGAGCAGTGGGGTGGTGACCTTACTCTCCCTAATCTATGAGGAACAGGATAACTCCTTCAGAGCATTGGGGTTGTGAACTAACTTTTCCTAACCTATGAGGAAGAGACCCATGCCCCTCAGAGAAGTTGGGTGACAACTTAACTCTCCTCAAACACCAGGGAATGTGCTCCATCCTCTCTGTACCCTCGTGTGGCCAAACACTCCCAAAAACAACAGGATGGACTATCTGCCCTCTTCAAATGCTGAGGCAAGCTCACCCTCTCCATATACATGGTAGGGGTCCCTCTCTTGGCCCAAGGAGATGTCTTAATTCCAGACCTTAGCTCCCATGCTTTTCTCTTGAAGCTGTTTACCTTTCCATCTCTCCCCTCCCTGACCCTTTTAGTCCAGGCATACAATAATTTCATTCATACACATCTCACAAAAATCTTGTTGGTGTAGCATTCAGGAAACCAAGCTATCAGACATTAAGACTTTCCACAAGTCCTTCCTGGATAACTGCATTTCCAATCTTGACTTAAAAGTTCCAAATTTAGTTAAACCTGCACATGGGCTACTCTGCAATTTTATAGCAAAGATTGCCTTTCCTCCAGTTTCCAATAATAGCATCATCATTTCCTTCTAAGTCCTCACTGGAAATAATTTTAGGGTGCATATTCTTACCAACAGTCTCTTCAAAGCAATCTAGGTCTTTCCTATTAAGCATCTCACAGTTTCTCAAAATATTTTTTTTGCCTTTTGGGATTCACAAAATTGAAACTGCCACATGTGTTACATGGGAAGCTTGTATTTGGTACATGATTGTCCTGTAAACCCACAACTTCTTAAATATAGAAAAAAAATTAGGAAATCAGTAATTTATAATAACTTATCTTATTCAGATCTACTTTCATGAAAGAGTTATAATGATAACTTATGGAGAAAATATTGGGCTGTTTAAGTTCATTATATCAATTACCATTACAATAGTACATAGAATGATATAACTCATCATACTTCTTATCGTCCTTCTTCTGGGAACACACATACCTGGATACTCATTAGAAATGCATGCAGGTTCCTCCTTTGTAATGTGGAACATTACCTATTCAATTCTGAATTCATCATTCATCATCACTATTTGTTTAGTTACAACACTTTAATTTTGATGAGGTACAATATTTATAAAAGAGCATGCTTTTGAAGTTGTTGTTACTAATCCAAGGTCAGAAAGCTTTTCTGTCCTCTTTATTTAAATATTTTGTGCTTTCATATTTATAAATTGCTTTAAGATGCAATTTGAAATAATTTTATATTATTTTTGAGGTTTAAACTGAGGTTTAATATCCTATCACCATTTGCTGAAAAGTATATCCTTACTCCACTGAATTGGAAAGAGATTTTTGTTGAGATTTAGTTGAGCATATATGTACAGGTTTGTTTAATTGACTACTTGCCTATTTGTGTGAAAACACTATGTCATTTTGATTAATGTAATTTTATAATATACTTTGATATCAGGTAGTGGAATTCTCTAAATATGTTTTTTTTAAAGTTTGGGAGGTAATCTAGATCCATTGCATTGACATATAAATGTTAAAATCCGGTTATAAATATATATAAAAAATATTTACCAGTTTAGAATTTGCATAAGATTGCAATGACCTAAAGATTAATTTGGAAAGAATAGAAATATTAATGTGAGGTATCCAACTCTGAGCAATATATTTCTTTCTTTTGTTTAAGGTATTTCCATTCTCTCAACATAGTGTTGGCAATATACATTCCATATTATGTCACAATTAAACATAAGTATTTCATATTTTTATGCAATTATGAATGACTGCTTTGGGTTGAATTGTGTTCCCATACAAATATGTTCAAGTTGTTACCCCTGGTACCATGATTTGACATAATTTGGAAGAAGTGTCTTTGAAGATGTAACTAGTTAAGATTACATGTATCTTAATTAGATTGTGCTTTATTCTAATATAACCTTCTTATAAGACGAGGGGAATTTGAACATAGAGTCTGCATGGGGAGTGAAGGCTGTGTGAAGATGGAAAGAAAGATTGGAATGCTGCATCTACAAGCCAAGGTTCATCAAGGATAGCCAACAACCCTGAGGAACTAAAGGATTCATGGAAGTAGTCTCATCTAAGCTTTTGGAGGGAGCATGGCCCTAATGACAAATTGGTTTTGGATTTCTAGCCTCTGGAAGGGTTAGACAATAAATTTCCATTGTTTTAGACAATTTAGTTTGTGGTACTTTGTTGCACATTCCTACAAATTTAGAAGTGATATTTTTAAAATTCAATTCCTGATTTATTTTTACTAGTCCAAAATGAAAAAAAAAATTGGTATATTGAAGTTATCCTGAAACCCTGTTAAACTCATTCATTAAAAAAATTAAAATCAACTAGATTGGATAAGAAGTAAAACTCTTTGTATTACAGATGATATGATCATCTATGTAGAAAATCTGAAGGAGTGTACAGAAGCCACTATAAATTATAATTATGAGAAAAATGTTTGCACAAAAGAAGGGAATGTGGAAGTGTATGTTTTAAATTAGTATTATTTCTTTCTCAATATTTAATACAATGCAGTAGTTTAGCAATCTAACATTGGGATTCTTGTTAGGAAAATTTTTACATGCAAGGCAAAATTCAATCCAATGGTTACATTATTATGCACCAAATATATTATGTAAACTCAAAGAGTTACTAATTCGAATATCGGTCACCAGAAATTAGAAGGAGGGTAGAGAATGGAAAGCTGTGGATTAATCTATGCAGAATTTGTAAAAAATGTTTGTAAATCTTTGGAAATGAATAGAAATGGTGAAAGCATATTATGGTGTTTGTAACTAGCAGAGTTATTATATGGATATAGCAGTGGTTGAAAGGGAAAGCCTAAGGTCACGTGTTTGCCTTAATATGTTCACTAGTTCCCTTTAGTATCATATAAAAACTTTTGGATATATAGATACATGACTAATAAGATTTAAAAACAAGGAAGCTTTGTAACTAATAATCTAATTATCATAGGTATCAAGATTTAGGAAAATCAAATCAAATTGAATCTAAACCAAACTGAGGAAATGATATAATAAAATAAGGAAAGAAAAAATGTCTTAACAGTTTAAAATAATACATACCAACATAGGAAATATTGGTTCTTTAAAGGATTCATAGAAGTCTGAAAACTTTAGCTTGACCAATAAAGAGAAGAGAAAAAAAAAAGTTATAAATGAAACTTATTTTATATAAAATATAAAATATTAAACAGTTTATATATTAATTTGGATGAAGGAGGGAGAGACAAAGAAGCATATTTACATAGTAGACTAAGGAGGAGATTTGAATAATACTTATATGAAGAAAATGAGACTCCATCAAGAAAGCCATGACAGAATTAAAAAGTTTCAGCAGGTGGGAGAAAAGAAATAGGTTTAAATAAAATATAATGTGTACAACTCATCCTAATATTTTTGGGGTAATTCTGGTACGGTGAGTTATTTTACATGTTATCTCATAAATTTATCACAAAATTTACAATAATAGGAATTTATAAATAAATGAGTAAGGAAAACAACATAGAAGACTTAAAATGATTGGAGAACACCATGAAAAAGGACTTGGGAATCCAATCACAAAGACATATGTACCAAAAAGAGTGGTACCAATGATAGTCTTTGTGGATATTAATAGATTTGAACCAGACAATGAACTTTCCAGACTTCTTCCTATCTTTAGAGGAAAATGTGAAGTCAGAGCATATTCTTGGTCTTATCACCAAAGCTCCTGCCAAGCCCATAGTTACCTTTAGGAAGAATTCAACATCCCTTTCTTTCCTCACCAAAAACTGGCCACAGCTGATGAGGGAAGGAAACACCTGTACTTCATTAACTTAGTTAATATTATGAGCAGATCTGCTGCTGCTTCACACAGAAATAAAATGAACACAGTGGTTAAAACTTGAACTTCAAAGTCAGAGAACTGAGATACCACATTTAACTACCCACCATCTTCAATTTGAATGGGGATAGTATATAATTCTCTGAATTCCTAATAACAACAACAACTACTACAGCCACACATGGAACACCTACTATGTGCTTTCTTTGAATTGAAGTGGGAAATTTAGATGGTGTATTAGTCAGCCAAAGGGGTACTAAATCAAAATACCAGAAATCTGTCGGCTGTTGTAAAGGGTATTTATTTGGGGGTAGGGACACAATGTCCTACTGACATGGCCCTATCAAAACCTTAATCATAATTTAATACAGTAAGAGTGAAACCCCTGAATCCAATACAATCTAATATACCCAGAGGAACAGACGAATTTACAAACATAATCCAATATCTAATTTTGGAATTAATAAATAATACCAAACTGTTACAGGTAGTTTATGTCCAAGGTCACACAGCTAGACTATTATAAAGATTAATTTCTGACTCCAGAATTTAAACTCAACCTCCATAATGTACCCAGCACATCACATACCCACTATGTGACCGTATATTCTAATAACTGGGGCTATAATATATGAACTAGTATGAATAAGAGGATTAGAAAAAAGCAGCTGCTAGCACAGTTATCCTTGTGGTGAACCCAATTCATTTGATGGCTCATTTTACATTAAAAAATATCAGAACATAAATAAAATAAATACATTTTCTGCTTCTAAATTCTCTGAGTTTTCTACAGTGACTTCAAAAACTAATTTAGGCCTAAGGAGAATCCATATAGCCACACATAGAGCCAAAGCAATTTGCTGTCCTGATTGGTTGCCTTTCTAACTTCACCTGCCAACTTTCAGAGAATCAATGGGGAGGCCTTTCTGTTTGGAGTAATCCAAGACTCCTTTTGAGTCTGGGACTTTAAAACTGGACCTCTAGATCAGACTCTTTGATAGGCTTATTTCTGATCAGCTGCCTTCCATTTTTCCTATACTAACCTGCCTCAACTTCCCCCTCAGAGAATTTAGACCCTTATTCTTAAGGAGAAGCTGAAGGATGGTGATCATTTTCTGTAGCTGCTTCCTGCTGGTTAGGGGTGAGTAGTCTTTGCATGATGGGGTGTGATTTCTCAAAGAACCAACTTTTGGTTTTGTTGATTGTCTATTGTTTTGTTGTTGTTGTTGTTCTTTATTTCATTTATTTCTGTTCCGATCTTTACTACTTCTTTCCTTTGCTTGGTTTTGTAATACTTTGTTGTTCTTTTTCTAGTTTCTCCAGGTGTTCAGTTAGATCTTCAATTTTAGCTCTTTCTTCTAGTTAATGTAAACATTGAAAGCTATAAATTTCCCTCTCAGCACTGCCTTTACAGTGTCCCATAGCTATTGATATGCTGTGTTCTCATTTTCATTCATCTCAAGATATTTCATCAATTTTCTTGCAATTTGTTATTTGACCCACTGATTGTTTAAGAGATTTGATTGAGAAGGCTTCATATCTTGAACTTCCAAATTATATGAATCTTTGGGTTAGAAGATTCAGTCTCCTTTCCTTGTTCCAAAAGTATAACATCATCATGACTGGAGAACACACAATGCCTTCACTGAAACAGGCAACTCTCAGACTCTCAAAATCAAATAACAACACTCCTAATTACCTCCAGATCAATAAACATAGTCCATTCTCAGCCTAAAATAAGTAAAACTTTTAATTTGAGAGATATTAGCCAACAAGTCACATGCATTTTTAGGACTTCACTAATATGAACTGTGTGGAATGGGAGAACATTCTTTTGGAATAGATCTTGAGTTTGTTCGATTTGGGTGATGGGCAGAATTTAATTCTGGAAATGGGAGAATATGTTAAATAGATGCTTGGGATTGTGTATTCTGATATAGATATAGACAGCCTTCCCCTTGGAACTCAGACAAGATATTGGGTTATTGCAAATGACATGAAGATTTGTGAACTTCCTAGGAGAAAGGAAAATTTGAGAAAGGGATCATTTTTCTGAGGAACTATGCACTGGGGAAAGAGGATTACTCAGACATTTTTATGGTCATTTATTGTAACTTCTGACCTGTCATTGATTCAAGAAGACCTAAAATACTATCATAATCCTTCATTTAGAGTGGACACTCTTGAAGGCCACATTATGAATTGAGTTTTAGTTCAAGACTCCTTCAAAGTAGGATTAGTTTGGCTATTTAACTGTCCTGTGATTATTTCTCCATTATCTGAATGTTTATTTGTAGCAGAATTATTTAGTAACTGGAAGAATCCATCTACTCATTCTGCTGAAAAAAACTTACATCACAGACAAGGCAGAAAATCTGAAGAAAAATGATAACTTATAAGGACTTCCAGAAATAATAGCAATCATATATTTAAAATATTTAGGGTCCCCATAATATCACCATTGAATTAATTGGCCTAGCTTATGCAACAAGTAGATGAATTGTAATATATGACTATAGACTACTATAATATCACATAGGTGGTAGCCCCAATAAAAATTGCAGTGCTATGAATATAAAATTTATTAGGATATCAGAACCTCTAGCATTTGGTTTGTAATTCTGATCTTGTAAATGAGTTTTTCTTCAGCTCCCTGAAAAGGCAAAACAAACTAAATTAACCTTAACATAGCAAAAGACAATAGCTTTTGCCCTGGGACACGTTTTTCCAGTCATTTTTTGTTCATATTAGAATCTCAGGGGATTTAGTCTTCTGAATATTCTTCAAAATATCAGAATGGTCCACTTTATTAATAACATCATGCAAGATGGACTGATAAGCAAGAAATAAAAAAGTACTCATATATCACAGTGTAATTTATTTAAAATGGACACACCAACTTTGCAACTCTTTCCATTAACTCTTTCCATGAATCGGTTTGTGACATGTTTTGATGAGCAGAATATAATAAAATATTGTGTGTAACACCTGAGGGTTGACCATGAGGGGCTTTGAGCTTTAGTTTTTGTGAGACAACCAATGCAATGATACAATTATGGTGATAGAGACCGATTTAGTCTACTGGAGAATGAAAGGCCATATGAAAGAGAACTGAGGTACCTAAGCCAATTGCTTCATTTATGAATGCTGCCATCTGGTACTGAACACTCCATGTGAACTGTCAGAGTGCTATCAGGTGAGACCACCAGAAGACCAACACAGCTGAATCTACCCCAAATTGCAGAAACATAAGAAAATTTCAGCAGTAAGGAATGAGGTTTGATTTTCTAACCCACTTTAACTCTTTTTAGGAGACTTGAAGTGTCACCACCTTGAAGAATTTGACATGATGTTTCTACCCGCCTCTCCTTATGGAAAAGTCAGAGTATCTCACTCTCCAGCAAGACTCTATATCAAATTAGAACATATATATTTCCCACAAAATTATATAGCAAATGACTCTCTTTTTCCATCATTGATAAGCATATTCTCGTTTGACAATCACCCCTTACTCATAGCCTACCTGTCCTCTATGATATAAGAACATTAATATTCAATTATTTACATAAAGGATCTAGCATTGTATCAAAACACATTTTCAAACATCTCCTAGACATATAAAGTTAATTTTGCAATGTGGGAAAACAAAAGGTACAATGGAATTTGTTAGCCAATCAACTACCTATCTAACTATATTAATCAAGGATCTCTATCAATACAGAACTGACAGGATAGATATAAATATTAACACATTTTTATTAGAGTTGAATTACTTGAGTGTGGGGATGGCCAAGTGCAAATTTCATAGGGCAGGCTGTAAGCTGGGAATTCTGATTAAGGTTTTCAATGGATTCTCCAGGAGAAGCTGGCAAGGATAATTCCTAGACTTTAATAATCAGAGTTGATTGCATCTATGTTTGAGTATATCTACAATCAACTGAGGAGATTCCCTTCAGCAATAAATGACTTCTCATCCAATCATTCAAAGACCATAAAATGAGAAGTGATTTCATCATTCAGGGCCAGAATTCCCATCTCTACTTCAAACAGCCATCATCTCTTATGAAACTCATCAAGGACCTTCATCAGGCTTCCTGGCTTGCAGCTTACCCTATGGAAAATGGACTCATGAAACCCCACAGTCATGTGAGATTATTTTATAAAATCTCATACAGTTTACAGATATTTCCTATTGGTTCTCTTCCCTAGAAAACTTTGACTAATACATGCATGTATATCAGTGTCATACTATTTGGAGGCAGCTTGAAAGACTAATCCAGGATACTCCTTTCTGGCTCCCCTTCCAAGATCTTACCCTGCAGGCAGGAGCAGCTTGTGGAAAGCTAAAGAAGTTTTGGAAACAATCAAATTGAAACAACCAGGGACATATTATCATTGACTTCAAGAGAAACAATAAAACAACTAAGAAGGGGGAAAGTCTATTCCACAGTTAGTAGAGGGAGTATGTGTATCCCTTAAAATGGGGAAATTCCTAAGTCCACAATGCATGATCATAAGAAATAAGTTCAGAAAAGACGGAGAAGAACATTTACTTTCACGTCAGGCTAAACTGTTCTGTAGGAGGGCTAAACTCTCGATGAGAGAACCAGCCATTTTGTCAAGCCTGTGAAGGTGTTTTTAGGTTTGTGTTATTGATTTGTTAGCTACTAGCATTGATGTACATTTCTGTCATTTCACTAGCTGGAAAGAACTTAAGGAATAGACAGTAAAGTACTAAATTCCAGAGTTAATACATTAAATACTAAAATATACCAATAACAGCAAAATCTTCAAGACAAATTAAGGAGCAGGAAATGATGGCCATACAAAGGAACAAGATGAAACATCAGAAACTCTCATCAAGGTGACAAGACTTTAGACATGCCATACAGACACATAAAAAAAAAATCTCAAAGAACTAAATTGAACACGGAGAAAGAATTAAGGACTATCAGGAAAATGATAAATGAAAATATTAATAATTAAAATAAAGAGACAATTGTAAGAAAAAGCAAAATGCATAGTGGGGTTAATGTCCAAAATAACTGAAATTAAAAATTTCATAGAGAGTTTCAACAGGCAATTTGGTGCTAGAAGAATAATCAGGGTTTAAGAGGGCACTCGCTGACTTGCTCTCTGAGAACGGCTGACTGGGGACAGGGTCCTGCCCGGGGGGCCTGTGCTGGGGGTGCACGGAGCAAGAACCTTGGGGACATCGATCTGGAGGGAGCTGGACGGTGAAGTGGATTGTTCAGGAAAGATTCGTTAGTTTTTCCGCTGCCTGTGGTGTTTGACACAGACGGCTGAGCCCCACCTTCAGGGAAAAAGGCTGGTTTGAGCCGTGTCTCCTGCCAGCAACCCTGTGAGAGGGAGCATCCTCCAAGAGTGGGAGAGTTCTGGTGGAGGATTGAGAGGGGATTCCTTTCTGTGGACTTGGCTGCCTGGAATCCGTTGCAGCTTTGGGGAACAAAATAGCTGGCTTGAAGTGGGACCAGGCTGAACAGAATAGCGAATCTGCTGAGGAAGTTTGATTTACCCAGGGATACACCCCAACTTCCACTGGTAACCCAGTGAGAGGGAGCATTCTCCAAGTGTGGGAGGGTTCTGACAGAAGGTGGAGAGTGTTTTTTTTACCATTGATTTGGCTGCCTGGACCCCTTATAGCTTTGGGGAGAAGATAAGCCGGCTTGAAGCAGCGCCAGGCTGAGGGAAGAGGTGAATCTACTGAGGAAGCTTGATTTACTCAGCAGCCTGGTGACACTGAGGCTTGGCTCCAGAGGAGGCGGAGTCAGCTAATTTTATCCTTCTGCACTGACAAGCATTAGAGCTTCCGCTCCCCTGGGGAGGCCAGAAAGTGGGAAGTGCTCGATTAGTTTCCATGAGCCTAGTTAGCATCCCCTCTGTGAAGGGGGTGGTCTAGAAGAGGACTTATTTTGGGTCCCATATTTCGCCAAAAAAAAAAAGAAAAGAAAAATGAATTCTTCTTTTTAATTTAGTTTAATAGCTAAAATCTGCTTCAAAACCTGCAGATAGAACCCTGCAGAGAAATTGATTGATAAACATAAATAGCGTGAGAGGTACCACAAGGACCCTAGAAGGAACACTGTTCCTCCTTAGCTTTGTTTGACTGCTGGCTTGTGTAGCTGTTTGGTTTTTCTGTTTATTTGTTGTCTCTTGCTTTTCTTTCCTCTTTCCTCCCCCCTTTCTCTTTTCTTTTTTTTTTTCTTTTTAATTAGGTGCTGCTAGTTTGTCTCTTCTTTGTTGTGCTTCTTCTTCAGTGATTTCCAATTCTCTGTCTATACTGATTTTGTATCCCAAGCTATCTCTCATCCTTCCTTCATCTTTCTGCCTTCTGCTTTCTGTTGTGGTTCTTATAAACCACGTTTTTTCATTAGCCCACAACTCAAGGGTGTCAATCTCTATTCTATCTATTTTGTTTTCTTCTTTTTTAAACTAATATTAAATTTTTCCTTTAAGCCCTTTCTTTACTTTTTCTCCCCCTCCTCACCATTCTAGCCTTCTAAATCATCATCATATATATATATATTCCTCTATTTGGTTTCCCAGTCCATTGTAGGTACTCCCCTTTTTTCCCTATTACTCTACACTACCTACATGAGCTAAATATTTGTTTCACTAAGTCTTATACAGCCCCTCTTCTAACTTTTATCAATATTACTATTATCCTACTATTATCCTTCTTCCTTTCTCACATCTTTCGATTTCTCTGGCCCTAATCTTTTGTCTTCAAGGGATCATAGATAGAAGCAAAGAAATAAAATAAGATGAAAAAGTGTCAAAGAGAAAACTTAACACACACACAGAACCACCAGCTAATTAAAACTCTAGAGCAGAGAGAGAAGTTTCATTCTAAAGTTAAAATGGAACAATAAATGTACCAACTTACCTAATAACAGAAGCACTTGACTGACTCATTTACTGAAGAATCCTTGGCTAAGATTAATGTACTCCAGAAATGTTCCTGCTTAATATTCAATTAATATAATCAACATGAATTTAATAGCAGGAGTGTACAGTGCATTTCATTGCCTGTTTCAAATAAATGACTTTTTAAACACCCTGTTAAGAAAGCCTGGGGAAAGTTGAGAAAGACAGAGCTAAGAGTTGAATCCTGGCACCAAAGAATTACAAAAATAGTCACCTGGTGAGGAGACAATGATGGACAACGGCCATCCCAGGGAATGGAGAGAGCCTGCATCTGAAGGCAGGATAATCCCATCCACCGTATACATGGGATATAAGCCCACTCTCATTTGGAGGTGGAGTGGAAATCACCATTCCAGTTCCATCAGGATTGGGGGAAGAGCTAAGGACTAGAGTGGACTTAATGGTATTCTATTGTAGACCCATTGTGATTCAAGCAATGGAAGAAATTATAACAGTGAGGTGGAGCCAGTGGCCACTAGATGCTTTCAGGATGGGGAGGAGAAGGGTGGGTGTAATACAGGGATTTTTCCAGGACTTGGGGGTTTTCCTGAGTGATGTTGTGGTGACGGATATAGGTCATTTTACATCAGCATATACCATGCAGAACTGTGTGGGAGAGAGTGTGGTCTACAATGTGAAATGTGGTCTATGCTTAGTGCAAAGCCCCAGGATGTGTATATCCATTGCAAGTGATGTTCCACAACTAATGAAAGATGTTTATATGGGATGTTATGGGAGGTGTGGGAGGTGGGGAACATGGGAATCCTTGTAATTTTTGTGTAACATTTATGTAATCTAAGCACCTTTTAAAATATATATTTTAAAAAATGTAATCAATAGAAAGCAATATTTTTATATTTTGGACCAAAATTGAATCTCAAGAAATCTTAGTCTGTTTATATTTTTGTCTTCTCCCCACTGAAGTCACAGTATGGAACATATGATGTATTCCATGGGATGTAAACTCTTGGAAAACATCAGAAATGGTCAAAAACTTTACAGGAGCTTATTTTCTGTGTCACAAAAGCTTAAACTGAAAACTGAAATGCAAAAAGATATTCTCATTAATAGCACGTTAATGCCTTTTCACTTTCCTTAAATATAACATTGGTACCCTTCTTTATCTTAAGAAACTCTATCAAGGAATTCAGAGAAAAACTGGAAATGGGGAGGATTTGAACTGTGAATAATACTTAATAATTTACAAAAGTAAAGTTTAATGAAACAAGTTGAATTTAGAAGTAAGAACAAATAGGAATTATTAGGGGGGAGCAAAAGGTAAGAGACAATCTATAGTTAAGGCAATAGAATATAATAAATGTTCATGATGTTTAAACTCTTAAAGGGCTTTTCCCTGCACTATTTTTCACTCAATTTCATCCATCAGTTGTCTGGGGCATATGGTTTTGAGTTTCCTTGATTGTTTATTTCTTTGACGCTGTTGTTGTTTTTTCTTACTGAAAAAAAAAAGTCTCAAATATTAACCCAAATATTCTCTAAAGGTCCAAGGAATATGATAGTGGAATGAGATAAATTAAAATTAGAGAATCTATTTTGGGACAAAGTATCTCTATGATTGACAATCATAAATTTTCTGTCAACCTTAAAATTAAACAGTATCAATAGGTTGAATCGATTCAATTTTGTCCAGAGGATAAAAATACCCAGAAAGGCAAATGATTCTCTAAGCTAGTAGGTTGCAAAGCTCAGTAAGAGAAGAGATTTTGAACTCAAAGTTCATTTTATTAAATTGTGTTTTCTCCTTGCAGATGATTTCTTAGTTGGACTTTCTCATATGCACTGAAACCATACAACAGAATAATGCAGTGATTATGCTCATATAACTAAGACTGACACCAGATCTTACACAGCAGCGAATAATTAAAACATTTTCCATTTCTACTTGAGAAACATGGTGTTGAAATTTCTCTTTATTGTGATCATGAAGTTCATCCAGACCTTTGAAAGCTCCATAAATTTCTTCCTGTTGTAGCTGGTCATTACACACACCTGTTACTCAACTACCATAGCCCTTAGATTACTTTTTTAAACTACCCTGCAATAAATGCAATGTCCAACAATGATTACTTTATGCAAGTTTTGCACATCATGTCTTTAGAGACATCAATATCTTGGTTCTCCTCCTCAGGACTGCTGATGTCTATGCAGCAATATTTTAGTCCTTATTTTACATAGCAATCATGAGCAGGCAAAAATCTTAATTTGTTTTCTTGGATTAGATAGAGTCCACTTTGTATTCTGCAGCCAGATTATCTTGAGCCTAAGATTTCCATTCTTTGGGGCCAATTTAATTGATCATTAGTGCTGTGATATGCAGCCATTGCTGTGACTTACCTGCATGAATATTTATAAGATCAACCTATTGCTGGTGTCTAAAATGGGGTCATTTGCACAAGCTGTTTTATGATTCTATTGACCACATATGTTACCAACTTGCAGTCACTGAAAAACCACATGAACTCTTAAAACTTGAGAACTTTTTCTAGCCAAGAGTGATATGTCAGGAGAAGTCAGAGAGATTTGAAGCATAAGAATGACTTCAAACATTGTTACTGGTTTGAAGATGGAGAAGGCAAGAACATGAAGAATGTAAGTGACCTTTGGGAGATGAGTCTCCTGGTTGACAGTAGATAATGAAACAAGGACCTCAGCTCTACACTCACAAGGAACTAAACTCTGCCAACAAATTAGATGAGCTTGGCAGTGTATTCTCCCTCAAAACTTCCATATAAGTGCCCAGGTAGGTTGACAACTTGATTTTCACCCTTTGAAAACAAAGCAGAGAACAGCTTAGCTCACCTAAAACATAGTCCTCCCTACATTACCTTCGATAGACTCACCATTCAGTCTTTTATTTTTACCCTAAGGAGTTTGATCATGGAATGGGAAAGATTAGTGGTATGAATTTAAAGTTATTTTATGAATGAATGGAGTTCTTTTTTTTAGTTAGGGGAGGGAGGTAGTTGGCCTCAGTTGCTGACATTATGTTAAACTAGAATGTGTTTGCGTTCTATAAAGAACTTTAAAAATGAAGCAACATGGAAACCATTTTTTGCATGATAAAAATATTTCTGCTCTTCAAAACAGAGAAAACCTGATTTGTTCACATATGAAATGAGTTCTGAGGAGTAATCTTGATCATTATCTCACCTCTTTTCCCTTCCATCTTCTTAAACTTTGTTCTTATGTCTTTTAATCACCTTTCCTATAGTTAATTGCACATCTACGGTTGAAAAAAATGTTGGTAGAAAAAGCAGTAGAAAAAAGTTGCAAATGGACAAGAGATGGAGGGAAGCAAGTAGAATGAGACAATCTTTAAGATGATATTTAAGACTTTGTATCCAGTAATATATTCTGAATAAAATTTGTGTTATTGGTAATTTTTATCATTTTAAATATTGCATTTGACTGTCTTTTCTGTTAGCAGTTCTATTATTGTGGTCTTAACAAGAAAGCGGGGAAAAGAAGGGAACACATTTTTTTGAGGGATTAAAATGAGGCAAGAGAAGGCCTTTGCTTTTCCAGTGACTTAAATGAAAAGTTTGACTTAATGACAGACATCAGTCTATATCATTGGGTTACAAGACTAAAGCCTACTTATTCTTGATTATTACCTATTTGGAAAACTGCAGCATGTCTAGAATAGATGTGTTGATAAGGGTCGATTTGGTGGCCATAGTCCCACATGCCTTATACTTCTCAGCTTTCTTACAGTCCTCCATCTTGTTTCTGTCCTCTTATTATTTTCCTCTTTTCTGTGTTTTATCTCTCTATTGATTGGTAGAGGCCAATTTAAGGGACACATGATGCTACAGAAAATCATGTTCCTGTTCACAAGGAGCATGACACAAGCCCCAAACACTTACTTTGGGAGTACAGGATGGGGACCAAGCATTATAGTAAAGGAATCCTGAAATGTTCAGCTCTAATTAAACAGTCCCAAATATCTATTTTCAAAAATATAAGAAATTTATCTCCTTTGGAGCATGAGGTGTTAAGTTTTCATATGCAAGCTAGCTATAGGATGAAGACCCCAAATATAACAAGTATTCTACAAATTTGAGCTTTATCATTTTTTTAGAAAAGTTTATACTTGAGAGGGGTTTGAGAGATTTGCTTGAGAAAACTTCAGATCTTGAACTTCAAAATTATCTGAATTTTTGGCTAAAAGAATTAGTCCCCATATCCTTTCTCCAAATAAACAGCATCCTCATAACTGGAGAAAACATGATGATTTCACCTGAAACAGGAACCTCACAAGATTCCCAAAATCAAATGACAACACTCCTAATTACCTCCAGACCAATAAACATGAACAAATCTCAGCTTAACACAATTAAGGTTACTAATTTGAGAAGTAATTGCCTACAAACCAAACACCTTTTTAAGACTCCACTAATATGAATTGTGTGAAATGGTAGAACACTTCTGATGGATCTTAAATGTGTTAGAATTGGGTGATGGGCAGAATTTAATTCTAGGAATGGCAGGATATATTCAATAAAAACATGGTATTCAATATTCTAGTAATGATATAGACAGTCATCCTTTTGGAACTTGGACAAGATAACAGTTGTTAAAAATGACACAAAGAATTGTAAACCTCTTGGGAGAAAGTAAAGTTTGAGAAAGAGATCATTTGCCAGAGGAACTGTGCACTAGAGGAAGGGGATTATTCAGACATTTTAATGGTTATTTGATATAACTTCTCACCTGTCACTGATACAAAAGAAATCAAAATACTATCATAATCCTCCAGTTAGAGGGTAGACTTATGAAGACCACATTATGAATTGAGTTTTAGTTCAGGACTGCTTCAGAGTAGGTTTCATGTGGCTGTTTATCTCCTGTGATTATTTCTCCATTATTACGTATTTATTTGGAACAGACATACTTAGTACTTGGAAGAATCCATCTATTGAGTCTACTGAAAAAATCCTTACATCACAGACAAGACAGAAAATATGAAGAAAAATGGTACTTTATAAGGACTTCCAGAGATAATAGCAATAATATATTTAAAAGATTCAAGGTCCCCATAATATCATCATTGAATTAATTGACCTAGCTTATGTAACAAGTAGATGAATTGTAACATATGACTATAGAGTACTGTAATATCACACAGGTGGTTGCTAAAATAAAAACTGTAGTGCCAAGAATATTAACATTATTAGAATATCATATCCTCTACACTTAATTTGTAGCTCTGATCTTGTGAATGAATTTTTCTCCAATCCCATGAAAAGGCCAAACAAAATAAATTTGATTTTACATAACAAATGACAATACCATTTTGCTCTGGGACTATGTTTTCTCCTGTCATTTTTTTCATCACAGAATCCCAGATATTTTTCAAAATATCAGAATGGTCCACTATGTTGATGTCATCATGCAAAATAAACTGATATGCAAGAAATGAAAATATTCTTTATTTAACAGTATAATTTATGTAAAAAAGCCACAACAACTTTGCCACTTTCCCCATTAACAGGTGAAGTGTATCCTTCCATCCTTTTATCTGGGGTAACCTTGTGACATGTTTTGATGAGCAGAATGTGTTAAAGTGATGTGTATAACACCCGAGGGTTTTCCTTGGGGAGCTTTCATGAGACAACCACTGCAGTGATACAAACATGTTGTGTTAGAGGCCAATTAGGCTACCGGAGAATGAAAGTCCATGTGAAAGAAAACTGAGGTACTTAAGCCATTTATGAGTGCAGCCATCTGGGACCACACAAGCCCTGAGAATTGTCAGTGTTTCTAGGTGAGACAAGCAGAATCACCCAACTGAATCCCACCCAAATTGCATCATCATAGTTATCTTTTTTTTTATTTTTTTGCTGAAAGATAAGATTTGATGATGTGATTTTAAATGACTTATTTTTGGACTAGATTTTGTGATTTTATGCCACTAATTTTTGGGTTAACTTTTGTTTTCTAGTATATAATAATATACAATATATATATGACTAACTTACCTACATGCCAGAAAGAAGAAGAAAAAGACCATGAATAAATTCCAGTAGACTGCCACATAAGTGAAGGTTTTAGATTTCATGTGATCTAAGGTATGCAGATATTCCCTCAATTAAAAAAAAAAAAAAAGAATAGTTATTGCCTGACACCTCCTACCACTAGGAAATAGATACAGTATTTTATGGGTCTTTGTTTTTTTGGAAACAACATCTACTCTAAGTGAGTGTTATTCTCAATCAATGAATAAAAAGCTTGATCATTGTCAGTGAGAGCCACTGACATGGGTAAAATAAGAAAGAGTCCAGACCCTTTTGGGTGAAGTTCAGGGTTGCCTGAGCAGTTAAGCAACTGAGAGTTCACAGTTGAGTATCAGGGAGATATAGCCTGGGTGACTGGAAGAATAATTTGATGAATATCAATTATGGCCTTAAGACCACCTGTATCAATAATGACTGAGGCTTGATTTTGTAATCCATTTTAAGTCTCTTTAGGAGACTAGAAGTAGCACCATCTTGAAGAATTTGACATGTATCTCTCCTTGCCTATCCCCTTAAGGAAAGGTCAGGGTATCTCACTTTCCAGCAAGACCCTATATCAAATAAAAGTATGCATATTTCCACAAGTGCATATGGCAAGTGACTGTCTTTATCCAACCTTGAGTAGATTATTCACATCTGATAACACTCCCTTGCTCATATTCCTAACTGTTGTGTATAAGATATGAAAATAAATATTCAATTATTTACAAAAAGGATCTAGTATTTTTTCAAAACATATTTTCAAACATCTCCAAGATAATTAAAGTACATTTTGCAGTGTGAGAAAACAAAAGACAGACTGTTTCCAGTGTGGGTATATTGAAGTATGCAATCAAAGAACAAATAATAAAGGAAAGTGGAAAAAGACCTAATATGCATGTCTTTTATGCCATATACCATCTAACAATTCATATGTGTTAGTCAACATAATCTTACAACATCATTATAGGAACACTATTATCACATTTCCATAGATGTTTCAGAAATGTAGGCTCACAAAAAGGAAGCAAACTGGCAAATCCCAGATATAAAAATGGACAGTCAGTATTGGACAAACATTCCCCTAAACCCAAAGTCTATTGTTCTGATATATCATATATTTTCCCAACGTCATAGGTCTACGATTAGCAAATTAGACTTGGAGCAATTTTGGGAGATTTTATTCCAAAGAAGTCTTCCAGGTAAATATTGTGAGATATGAGTGACATGATCAATGATGTGCTTTCAGGAAATATTTCTTGCATTCATGAAATACAATTTCTCAGCCCTCAAATCAGTTGGACTTTTTAGTGTGCAGGTTGCAATAAGAATAACAGAAATTTAGGTCTCAGTTCATATAATGTTGGAGGATATTTAGTTCTTTCTAAACCATCTCTATTAACTACCCTTCAGACATAAAATAGAAAGCACAATGAATATCATCTTATTTACTTTAATTCTGAATGTGCCATTTGAGACCATACTTTTGCAAGGCAATTTTCATCTCTGCATTTCTCAGGGTATAGATGATAGGATTCAGCATGGGTGCAAACACAATGTAAATCAGAGAGATGTCCTTCTCATGTATTTCACTTTCAGCAGGAAGAACAGAGGTAAATGTGCAGGGCACAAAAAACAATCCTACAACCATAATGTGAGAGCTACAGTTTGCAGAGGTGTGAGTCCTAAGATGGGAGAGTATGAGTATGTAGGAAGCCAAAAGGACTAGAATAACTACACCTACGACCATCCCTGAATTGACAATTGCTAAAATATTAAAGCCATAGATATCTTTCCAGGCAAGTTTTAAAAGTGGCTTCACATCACATATGTAGTGATTTATCTGATTAGGGCCACAGAAAGGTAAATTGAGGACTATGAGCAACAGACCAATAGAGTGCCAAATGGCCAAGACCCAAGCCATCCTGATTAGTATGTTACACATTGGTTAGTTCATGATGACCGTGTAGTGCAGGGGCTTGACAATGGCAACAAAACGGTCAAAAGCCATGGATACCAAGAGTAATGTTTCCACACTTGCCAGCATGTGGACAGTGAGGAGCTCGGTCATACAGTTGTTATAAGAAATATTTTTTCTCTCTGAAGCTAAGTTTCTGATTAGCCGGGAACCACAGTGGAGGTACAAAAAAGGTCAGTGATGGATAAGTGACAGAGAAAATAGTACATTGGCTGTTCAATCAAATGGCTGCAGGTGATGGTGAGGCAAATGAAGTTCCCCATTAAGAATGCCAAGTAGCAGAGCAGGAACAAGAAACAAAACAGCAGCTCTGTCTGCCTATTCTCCAATAGCCCCAAGAAGACAAATTCAGAGACAATGATCTGATTTTCCATGAGGTTAATGTGCATTCACAACATCAGCTTAATTCATCAGAAATGATTCAAAACATATTAACTATGTAATAGCATTTTGAACATTTGGATAGATCTATAAATTGGAGGATAATATACATCATAACAGATTGATTACAGAATTAAATTTTTAAATTATTTTTAGAATAAGTCATCATTATTATATGAACAAGTTTTTAATAAAAGCATAATTACTCCTGGAATATTTAAAATTTTATTACATGTATTTATCTACAACATCAACCCAATGCTAAAATACATACTCTTATTATACTCATTTTACATGTGGGCTAATAGAGGTAGAAGAGGGTTTGTTAATTACACCAAGTCATTAAGATTAAGTACCATACTAGAGGTCTGAACCTGTATCTTATGCAAGACTCCATGAATTTCAAAGCTATGCTACATTATCCTCAGCCACGTGGAATTTCATTTATTTTGGGTCTATTTCTGTAAAAGAAAGGAAGTCTTTCTCCATTTATGATACTATCTCTAAAAATTAAGCAACTCTCTCCCCTCATATATTCTACATAGGGATTATGTAAATCTTAATTTATACTAATTTTCCACATAACCACCAAAACTAAATATTTATTCAGGAAATTAAAAAATAAAATCAAGGTTTTTAATCATAACTGAGAAATATTTTGATTTAGTCAGTAATGTTTGGTATGTTGATTGAAGTCCATTCAGAACATGGAAAGGCTACAAATTGGGAACTAGAGACAGCAACTGTTGGGTATCTGAATATAGGAAAGAAGATCTTGCTATATAAAAGCTTCATCTTTCTACTAATTATGTTAAAGTCACATTTTAGAGGCTGCTGTTAACACTTTAAGAACACATTAGTTTCCTTGTTTTCTTTGGCTATTTTGAAGGATCTATGGATTTTAAGGAATGACCTACATTTTTGTCCACACATATAGAAGAGTACAGATATTCATATATAGTATATTTGGGAGGAGGGAGCTAATACTTTTACACTGAAACCATTACCTTTTCCTCCATGCAAATATCCTCAGAAAAACAATGGCTTGCCCAAAAGATTTTCACTGTAGATGACATTGTTTTTTTTTTCTAATGGCATCAGCGAGGGTACAATATTGTGTAATCTGAGGATCACAAGGAAAACCATTCAGTCTTGCATGTCCTGCTAATTCCTACGTTAGTAGCACTGGGCAATTCATTTTCTCTGACTCTCTTTCTTTATCTGGCAGAATTGATGAAACTGGATCCATTTAATATATGCCAAGAGAAAAAGAAATGAAGTTCATATGAAGACTATAATATATTAAGGGCTATTTTTCTAACTTAATTCAAGACCACCAACAGTTCTGAAAATGTTTTCAAGAGGCACAAGTTGTTTTATAAAGAAGAGAGTATCTGCATTTTTACCTGTTAATTGGTTTTATCTCTAAAGGATTTTTTGTTCTGCCACAGGTGACATGTGGAAGAACTCATGTGAGATACCTATTAATTATGAGGAAAATCATAGGAGTTGGTAAAGTTTATTCTTCTTTCAAATTGTAAATTAATAAAGCACTTTATAAAATAATAATACCCAAGCCTGCTCTCTTTGTATATGGAAGAAATGGTGAGTTAAAAAGGTCTTATAGATAACTTTTCATTAAAACTGTAAACAAAACTCAAGAAAAACTAGTGGATTAAAACTGTAGAAAATCCAACTCCGGTTTTAAATTCCATAACAAGGTGTAGCCTTAACATCTCTTATCATTCAGATCTAGTACCTCACTACTTATGGTAATTGACCTTCAGCTGGGAAAACACAGAGCCATGAAGACAGATCCTTCAATGCAGTGCCCAGAGTCTCTACTAGGAATCCTTTGAAAAAGCTACCTCATGCTGATATATATTGCCCAGACCCATCCTCAAATCATTTCCCTCCTGGCATTATAGTCCTCAAATTTGCCTTGTCCTCTTACAAATCCATTTTCTCTTAGTCTGTCTCTGTCATTGTCTCTGTTTCTCTCTGTTTCTGTTTCCTTCAATCTCTCTCTCTCTCTCTCTCTCTCTCTCTCTCTCTCTCTCTCTCTCT